>OZ026514.1:97252344-97852344 GCA_964019695.1 Loripinus fragilis | reverse complement strand
TATTGTATTCTTTTATTTGAAGATCTTTTTTCTCGACAAAGTGGAGTCTAACATATTGGTTGATATGAAAATAGCTGGCCTTTTATTGGATAAGTGATTTGCATATTTAAATTGTGACGTTATCCAATCTTTCCTTTTTGTATTAGCGACCTACATATAAGTGCAAACACGCGTTTGTTTGTTTTTAAACTGGAGTAATCAATAAATGGTAAACACAACACATATTATTACCTTTGTCATAATATAGAATGAATAACCATAATAATGAAAATTTCGAGAAAAGTATTATATATAAATAGACCGTTTACTTTCACTTTCAGTTTTGCGTTGGAAACAAGCGCACATGCTTATCAATTGCATATCACTTTCGTTAGAACGTAGACGTACAAAAACACAATTCGCAAATGCTAGGATTTTCCCATTGATCACAGTATCATCGCTGTGACGTCAGACACATTATTTGAACATAATCTATACACCATTTAACATTGAATTGCATTGATACAGGAGAAGTAAGTATTTTTTTATTAAACTCTATACAAAGCATTATATTCCACTTTTCAACACCTTTGCATAGAGCTACCCTATTTCCTGCCTTTGATTTTACTGCATTGGCTAAGCCCAATCAGGAATAAAAGTTGAAGGACAAGGGGAACCAGCACAAGTGGCATAAGAGTGGAAAACGAGGATAGAGAAAACCAATGGAGATATCGCATGAATGTATAAGGTAAACTTTTGATAATGACTGATGGAATTCTAACGAATAAGCCAAAATGTGAATAAGAGTTAATAATGGGCTAAATAATTAATGATTAGAAAACACTAGACCAGCTCCTCCACCACCACATTCTGACCCTCAGTCATAGCCAATGATTATTTTAATGATGGGCAGATCATGTCGACGTCTTCCTGGTTCCAATGTACTGCGACTGCATTGTTTGTTACCCTAAATTAAGTTTCTAACTCTATGCTGTTAGGGCAGATCATGTCGACGTCTGCGTGGTTCCAATGTACTGCGACCGAACTGTTTGTTACCCAAAAATAAGTTTCTAACTCTATGTTGTTACAGTGGTCTAAATTGGCCATAGTTTCTACGTGCAGAAAATACAGAGTTTCTGAAAATGTATTCATCGTGCTTTGCAGGTTATCAAACACCCATCCATATAATCTTCGTTGGTTATCTTTTTACAAGATATTTCTTGTATACCTTAATAAACAGCGTAGACCCTAATGAAATGCCACATTTTTCATCATTTTTCATCTGGGTCTTCACTGTTTGCAATAGTTTGCGAAGACGGTATATCATTAGAGTCGCCTAAAGGAGATGTTTTTTTTTCCATTGCAGATCTTTGGATAGGTTTGTTTGTTTGGTGCTTAACGACGAATCAACCCTTGTGGGTCATTAGCGTCAGACGGTATTAAACTAAACATGATGTGGATGGAAAAAGTAAAAATCTGTAGGATAAAATAAAAGGAACGATGATGAAGAGTTTGTACAATGTTTATACGTTGCAATACGATTGTTAACAGGAGAGACCACGTACAATGTCTGACAGTTTCAAAGAGCTATTCAGATAACTGTACATGTTCTTTAACTGAACAGAAAACAACATTAAAGAATCTGTATTATGGTCTGATACAAATGTAAAACAGAACATGATTTAAAAAAAATAGCAATTATATTTTATTAAAAAGATTTATTTGTCTTAAAAATGTCATAATACTATCAACATGTATGTCTTGAAATAACTGTTTCATGTTGTCAACATGGAAGCAATTATTTCCTACTTGTGCAAAGTCGCCACATTCCAAAAGGAAGTGACGTACAGTGAATGGCGCATCGCAACCAACACATTGTGGCTGCTCTTCACCTTGCAGTAAGTATGAATGCGTGACTCTTGTATGACCTAAGCGGAGTCGAGCTAAAACGACTTCTTCTCTTCTAATGTTTCGAACAATTGATTGATATTCACCAATAGATGGTTTTATGTCAAGAAGTTTATTTCCAATGCTGTTATTCCATGAAGTTTGCCATTCTTCCAAGATATATTTATTGATAGATGGCTTAAAATTAGAAAATGGAATCTTAAAAGCAGTTGGTTCTAATGAAAGCGATGTTTTTGCTTGCTTATCTACCATCTCATTCCCTTGGATACCTATATGACTAGGAATATCTTTGGATAGGAAAAACAAAGATAGATCAATAATAGATCCTACAGTAGTACCACGACCTCTAAGTAATGACCCTCGATTATTTCAATGCATTTACCGTTACAGTCACGCCTCAAAGCGTTTTGTGGAAGTATACTAGTCAATATTATTTACAAATCATTTTCTTTGAACTCTATTTACTGATTACTACTGATAAATAGAAATGGTCTATATTGCCCCATGGAATCCTCAAACATCTGGCGGTTTGCCTATATAATCATAAGTTATAAGAATACATCATGAATGTGAGGGTGGGATAGAAAAATCCGTCCTGAGGAACACCGTCTGGCACCACGAGGCTTGCCGAGTGATCACAAATGGTGATCCCAAGGAACAGATTTTCGTATGCCACCATCAGACGACTTATGGATTCTCTTTCTTAATCACCACTAAATATCGAATGTTCATGTTTTAAAAAAAAGCTCACAGAAATTCCTGAATACGATGCTTTGATGACATAACTTGACGACTATGTCGTATGAGTTCCAATACAACCAATGTACAACCCTTATGTGACAGTCTGGATGAGATAACATGGGTAAGGTAAGATTTTCTATCCCAGGATGAAATATCAGATATCCCTATCAGATGTGCAAGAAATACGTACTGTACAAAAGTGGACGTGTCCGGAAATGTTCTAGATTTTTAAGAATCTCTAATTTAAGAACTTCCTGCACTTAGAGTCTCGTAAAACGTGTTGCCTTCAACAGATCAATCACGACAGAAAAGAAATATATGTCTTGATAAATTGATCTGAAGCAAGTTTAAAATCAAAGCACTGAGAGTACTGATAGGAACAATTTCTGGCTATCATATGAGTGTGGGTGCTATAAAATAAAATATTTTTGGGGAAATTTGCAAATTCCCTTAGTGCTATATCATGGAATTTACACTACATGTTGGTGCAAAATCATTCTAAATTTCTGGAAGAAAATGGAGTTATGGTGTTGAACACAGGCAAATTCAAGGTAATAGTTTTGCCTGCCTGCACATCTACGTTGCGCATTTGCAGCATGAGTTGTAGAAATGAACAAATAATAATCACTGGAATGCTATTTTTCTATTATCTTTTTTTTAAATTTACAGTCGGCAGGTTTGAAAACAAATTTATCAAAAAAAAATATTGGCCTGAAAACCACAACAAATAATAAATCATCGTTATTGGTATACCGTGCAGTAGTATATTGTTGCTTACATTTAGAACAAATGGTTTCCTGTCGCTAATACTGACCTTAACTCTATAACTTGACTTTTCGCTTACTGTAAAGGCGGCAACTTTAATATTCATATCTGGGTGTGGTTCGGCCATTTCATCTGCTGAGGACGGTAAATCAGGTTTAATTTATAATTTGGTAAAGAAATAATAAGCTTTTTGAGCCGCGCAAACGTGCGTGCATTTGATGAAAATCCAAACCGTATACACACTGACCTCACATTTATTAACCCTTAAAGCGCATAATCACAAAATGTATGTTTTTTGTCGTCCACTTAACTATTTGAAGCCCCATAGATAAACAGTGTGGACTAAGATTAGACTGCTCCTGTAGGAGCAGTCTGATCTGGGTCCACAATGTTTGCCTCCCTGCTTATGTTAAATAGACATTTTCATATGCTGTTATGTTGCTAGCGTTTTAAGGACTGAATAATGACGGAGGTTGTGGCACAAGATGATACAGTTACTTTTGAATAAAACCACGCCTCCTTTTCAGCTTTTACCCATGCCTAAGGTTCACTAGTCCTAATTACGCATTATGAGGCGCCGCCTTTACAGTAAGCGAAAAGTCAAGTAATTCCAAGACTCGGGCTGGGTAGCAGTGATAAACGGGGGGGGGGGGGGGGGACTGTATGATACCACTGGGAAACGATTTAAATCGTTTCAAAAACTATTTCTGCTGTACCCATTAAAGTGCTACATGTATCTATTATTTACAGCATGCAAAATTTTGAAAAATAAATGGAGACACCTCATATATTTATTGCACTTTAGCATTGACAAATGGATATTTCAAGAATAGATCGCATAGCATAAAATACAATATTGTGGGAGCCAAAAAGAACCACCTAAATATTGAGGCAGTTCTTTTTAGTACCCACAACATAGTTTTTGATAGAAAATAATAAATTCATTCTATAGTTTGGTTATAAACATTATCCCATATACGCCTAGCGTCCTTTTATGGGAACCATTCTGAAAACAGTGAAAACCCAGATCAGACACCACAAAACAGATCATCTAATTAGGGTATTTGCTTTCTGCTTATAGAGTTTTTTTCTATCAAATATTGACTAAAATTGAGAACAAATACCACCCAACGAGCCTACAATTCGACATGATAAGGACAGGTCAATGCAATGCGTAAACCACAACCTTAACCTACTGATAGTCCAAAGTGAATAACTGACGAGTGTAGGTGACGAGAGTAGAGTGTAGGTCCTATTTGCTAGCAAAAAGTAAGTGAGTATGGTCAGGAAATACCACAATCACATACTACAGACCAACCCACGGCACCGTGAGGAAGAGCCACAGAACATTTATAGTAACACTACATCTATAAGACAATAATTGTAAAGCAACCAGCTTTCTCTTTCTCTTCAAGATGATTCCAAAACTAGAATGGACACAAAGTAATGCTCAACAAAACAAAGACAGGCCATACTTTCCCCAAAATATTACTTTAACTAAATATCGTCTATCGTCGCAGTAGCAATGGTCGTGTTCGCATAATTCAACTTGAGTTAAAGTGATAAGCCTGTAGGATATTTACGAATAAATACAACTGTTCAGAATCACAAGACCCTGTTCGTAATTAATGTTTAAATGTCATAGAATTAAGTAGAATTGCCAGAAGCATAATCCATATTGAGCAAAGTTAATTCCACTGAAATGACACTACTCTCAGCCAGCATGTACAGTTGCGCCCTTAGCTAGCATCTGGTTTTCCGTTGCACAATTACATGGAATATATTTAGATACTAGTTGTTAAATTATTTTTAAAGTATTTTTGTTTGCCGAAAAAACATCATTTTGATGGAAAGCACATTCCATTTCCAAAATAATTTAACACTTTGAGGATCAGAAATCCCTAACCGGGAAATCTGGAAAAAAAACGTGGAGACCCAGATGAATGATATATTGACCTGGACCCACCGTGGCTTAACTAAAGTTATCTTTTTAGCTTAGACTATCTGTGAGTCTTGAGCCTTTTTCTTTGTTTCATCACAATGTGTGTATTTGATCAGATCGTTTCTCTGTGACGATACATTGTATAAGTTAGGAAGCTTCCATGTGAGCTAAACATTATTTTGTGTTTTAACAACAAAATTTAGGGCAAAGAATAAGCGTCAGTAAAATGCAATTTAACCCCCAGTGGCTTAGGTTGCTGTCCGTTGTAACGCGGTAGTTGTGTTTTTGGTTCGTGGTTTAATGTTCCTTCCATTGTTTGTGGGAAGTCTGTATTTGGTATTTGTTTTGCTATGCATTAATTAATGTCCTTTTTAGTTTCGCAATCGTCTTGACGAAGAAGAGAGATCTGGTTGGTTTATTTTATTTGTCCTCCTGATGTCTTTTGACTGTTTTTGTTCTGTGGCTCTTCCATAAGGTGTCGTTGGTTAGTCTGCAGCGTGTGATTGTGGTATTTCCTGATCACACTCACTTAATTTTTGCACTGCTTGCTAAACCAAAATCAATCTTCATAGAAAGAAATACAATAATTTGTGGAAATTATTAGATATGATCCTACAATATATATTATGGACTATCCTAACTCAACTGTATCAAACTTAATGGATAATTCCATTGGTCTAAAATGGTTAAGGTGGGTACAACAAGGGTGGTGCGTTCTCTGCTACAGCTTTCAGAGAGATGGCCCTGTCATATTTGACTCCTTACTTTGTTGACAGGATAAAATTTGCTTCCCTTGAGGCAAAGTCAAGTGGCGTTGGAGCCTTTTAGTCTATTCCATCCTTCTTTTCTATTTGCCTCTCTCTGAGAGGAGTACGGACATGACTAAAATATATATTTTTGTCTGGGACTTAAAGCCTTAACACAATCAATCGGATGACTAAGACGGACAGGTCCTAGTACCAGTTTGGTCAACTGATTAAACTCCTCGTCAAACATTTGCTATTTGCTCTTCAGTGAGAAATGATATATCACATTGGAAACCTTTTTTTAGATACCAATACTGATAATTATATGTAATTTAAAACCACAGAACTATAACATGCTTTGTTCGATGTCAACGCATTGGCTCTTCTGTATCAAACCATTTTGTTTTAGCTTGTAATGTGATAGATCTTGAAATTATATTTTCTGTTGACGGATTTTAAACTATATGGTGATCCATAATTAATGGTTTCCATGTTCGCCGAGCCAGCTTAAACCACTGTAACATCTGTTTATGTGGAACTAAATATACAGCAAATTCCTTTTCTAATGACGTTTAATATGTTGGTGAAACCAAAACGTGTACCAAAATTGAAACTTTTAGTGATAACAGCCCAGAAAATGCCTGATACAGTTATCAAATACCTCATATTCAATTTTAATGCCAATACAAGATAATGTAACCTATGCTGTTGTAATATTTGCTAATTTTACCACCTTAGAGGGTTTTGATTTGGCTTCTGGTGATATCAACATTATCTTCAACAAGCCGATACTTTCCAAATTCTGACCTATTTATTTGAGCATTTAGGTACATATGCCATACATGTTTACAAATGCGTCACAAAGTCATGTTATTCGCCCGATAGGTTAATTCAATTTTTTGATAAATCGGTACCCTCATGGAGGCACCAAACGGAATCAACTGAAGGCACCCAAATATTATCAAAATACAGCATCGCCTTCGTATCAGAAGAAATCGATACTTATTATAGTTTCCTCGATTTTAAAGGGAATTATAGAGGTCTACGAAAAGGCGTTAAAATTTGCTTTAAACCAGGATCTAGGGTACCTGACATATGAGAAAAACTGTCCCTTTATTATCTGAAATCCTTTTAGAAAATTATCATTTGTATAGGAGGAAATGACTACGCCAGCAAAGTGCATGTACAAGCTTTTCAAAATAAGTATGACGTGTTAATCAGCTTCAACAATAAGCAAATGGGTACTGTACCGTGTACCTAGGTAAGTTACTACCACGTGGCGATTAGATGTTGCCGATTTTAACTGATCTATCAAGCAAGTTGTCGAAAACTGGGCCAAAAATCATGGCCAGTATTGAGACGATACTCATAGCTTGTTCTTCGGGAGATATTGTTTACCATGGAAACATTATTACACTTATGATGGGATTCATTTGTCGAATTCAGGCGTCAAGAGATTACTAGATGCAATTGACAGAGATGTCGATATCGTCAAAGACTTTCAATCATGTGTATACAAGAGCGTCTTAAATGTACAATATGGATCTACCATGCATGGTAAATCAACAAGAAAGACTTCATACAGTAATTGTGTCCAACCTTTTAACACGCATAGGCGTGACAGTCCTCGTTTCTGCTATGGATGTTCGATGGCAGGACATTTTATAGAGGAGTACTGGTACTCCAACTCTCAATAGGGATCAGGCTAAATACCCAAACATGGAAATTGCCTAGTTTTTGCATGGTCTTGAAAATGCATAAAGTATATTTGAAAATATGTGTTATACAATGTAATTGTAATAATGTTCAATGGTCTTGCGAACAGTATATTACAAAACGATTAACATGGAAATTACCTAATTTTTGCATGTTCTCAAAAAATGCATACAGTACGTTTGAAAATCTGTGTTATACAACATGTGTACACTGTAATTGTAATAATTTTCAATGGTCTTGCGAACAGTATATTACAAAAACGATACTGTAGATAAACGATTAACATGGAAATTACCTAATTTTTGCATGGTCTTAAAAATGCATATAGTACGTTTGAAAATATGTGTTATACAATGTAATTGTAATAATGTTCAATGGTCTTGCGAACAGTATATAACATAAACGATACTGCAGATAAACCATTTCAAGCGCACACTTTTAATGAAAGAAATAACCAAAGATCAAAGATTGAAAACAAATAATTAAGGTACATCAGTAACGTTATATCCTATGGGCCTCGTCACGAAAAAACCTGTCTTCGGGGGTTTCTGACAAAGTGAAATTCAAATCAATCTCCTCAGCTACAGTGATTAGCTAGAATGTTGAAATTTCGTTTGTGGCAGGTCTAGATATGGTACTTTCCAATAAGCGAACAACAAAGGCGCTGATCAGACTGCGCGGATGCGCAGGCTGGTCTGCGCCTTTGTTGTTCGCAAACCCCCTAAGACAGGGTTTCTCCTATGATTGCTACCTCTTCTATCCCTTTAACTTCCTCTGTCTCACGTTCATCCTCTGAATATTAAGCCCCTCTCTTACCTTCTTCAGATTCCCCAACCTCTTCTTTACCGTCGCCTTTACACTCAAACTTTTCTTCTTTTATTCCCAATCAGAATGGAATTAACAATATTTTGTTTTTGAACTTATCAGAAGGGTTTTAATTTTAGACATATTAATATTCAAGGTATATGTGGTAAAGACATGAAAAAATTTTCCAAGTTAAAATTAATATTGACAAATCCATTTAAACAGTACTTTACACCGGGCCACATAGCGCAGTCGGTAACGTGTCTGGCAACAGATGCGAGTCTGACTGCAGATCCAGGGGTCGCGAGTTCAATTCAGGCCTGGTCCGATACCGTTATGGATTGATCATGAAATCATTTCTACGGTCATTCTCCTCCCTTCCGCTGAATTATTCAAGAAGGTACTGGTTAACTGCTTGTTCAAGCTTGCCCAGGAAAAAGTGTGGTTAGGTGAACTGACCGTCCCTCCATGACCATAGCTGTTGACTTGGGACGTAAAGCAACAAAACAAACAGTACTTTACATGTGTTTGGTATAAGTGAAACAAAGTTGAAAAAACAGAATAGGACAAATGTATTTCGAATTGAAGGTTATCAGACACCTTTCAGGTAGGACACTCATCCGCATAATGGCGGAGGCTTATTGGTTTATGTTAAAAAGGAATAAATGTGAAACGTAGGGAAGATTTAAAAACAAATGAATATCATGCGTTTGGTGAGAATTTATACAGGAAAAGGGCAAATCATTCTAAATAGGAAATTTATATCGTCCTTCTGATTCTAGAATTGAATATACTGATAGATTTAAGACTCAATGGACACAGTATCTCATAAGTGTGGAGGAAATAATCTTAATGGGTGATTTTGATAAAATTTTATGGACTGACCATTGTGACACGTATTGGCTAAATTTCATGCTTTCTTTGGGTTTAAGTCAACTGATTTGTCAGCCTACTAGAGTAACAAGCAATCCTCGCACATTGATTGACCATATTTACATAAATAGAGAAAACACAATATCTAGTGTCAATGTCTGTAAACTTACAATAAGTGACCACTATGCAATCTTTGGATATCGTAGGTTGAATATTTCTGGGCGTACAAATTCACATCAAACAATAACATATAGGTCTTCATGCACTTTGATGTAGACGCATTTCGAATTGAATTGTTTGAAGTTCCTTGGGAAATTATTGAAAATTTTACCAATATAAATGATATGGTTCAGGTTTGGGATTCATTATTTCCTGAGCTAGTCAATAAATATGCTCCTATAAAACAACATAGAGTTAAGAAATCACGACAACCAGACTGGCTAAACCCAGAAATACTTGATACTATTTAATAAAGAAAGATTTGCAGAATTAATGGTAACATTGAAGAATATGAACAGTTATTAAATAAAGTATCTACAATAGTAAAGTCTGCAAAACAATCAATATAATGTATAACTCATAACTTAAAGAAGGTATGGATAACCAAAGCTCAATTTGGATATTATTCAAGGAATTAGATGCTGGTGAAAATCTAAATCCGAAGAAAATATTTAAGGCATAAATGTTAATAATGAACTTGTTTCCAGTGATCTAGAGATAGCTAATGTTTTCAACAAGCACTTCGTCAATGTTGCTTCAAAACTAAAAGAGCCATTTCATGATTCTAATTTTGAATATATAAACAAGTTTGTTGATTCAAAAGTAGTCAGAGATGTTCTTTTAGTATTCGAGAAATAAATAGGGCATTTGTTAGAAAATATATGTTTAAATTATATATATCTAAATCAACAGGTGACATAGGTCCAAGGATATTAAAAATTTCATACGAGATGACAATTTCAATCCCTGTATGAAATCTCAGCAGATGTCCTTATCCTATGTGCAAGAATCAGTTTTCTTGTTTCGATTTCCGTTGAAAACACGTCTTGTGGTTACTCATTAGTGGCTCTGATAGGAATAAACAGAAACATGAGGAAAAATCAATCTTTCTATGGTGATAACAGTCGTCTAGGGTTATACTTTCTGACCATGCGAAATTGTACTTATGCGATATCTACAGTCTTCACAAATAGTCTGATTTTATTCTGACGTTTTAGTGGCTTTTCTCTATTTTGATATTTGCCACTACAGTGGCAAATATCAAAATATGGAAAAGCCACTTAAAGCTGCATACTCTGTAACTATGAACATTTTTCGAAAATTTTTGTTTTCTTTTTAAATCATTTGTAAAAGTAGAATTAAGGTATGTTTTCACAATAAAAATGCTCAGTGCAACTGAAAACTGCACGGAAAAGTGAATTGTTTTATCAAATAGGTGTATTTTTCTCTTGTTGGTAATTATTTGCGTCCCTCCAATAATTCTAGACCGTTGAATTTTAACATAAATGCAGTTGTTTTGATAGTGATAACTTGTTAAGATTTACGAAAATGGTAAAATGGTTACCTGAATTTGAGTATTTTTACTGTGTTCTTGAAAAATAAAAACATTATTTTTATAATTAGAAGACCAAAAGTTACAGACTATGCAGCTTTAAACATCAGAGAAGGCTCGAATTAACTCAAATATAGACGAAGATGAAGCTTCATACCAACAGTATTTTATTCCTTTGAAGTCTGGGTAAGTTTTATGTTTTAGTCGTACGCTGATCTTCTTCAATATTAATGTTTTCGATGATTTGACGGCCTGGTCTGGGTCTAACTTGTTTGCAAAGATTATCAGCAGACGCCAAAAAATTCCACAGGCAGTAGATGCTTTATTTTCATAGAGGACCAGGGGATTGCTAAATTATTTCATTGCACTTTTGATGGAAACCCAATGATTTACATCACATATCTCACAATGTATAAAGTGCACATGCATGCTGGTGCAATAAGTGTATGGTTGTGCGTATGTACGGGGAATTATCTTCCCGTACATACGCACAAACCATACAATAACTTACACATATATATCAGTCTAAATAAGGATTTCTGCGATTTGAATGAGGCATTTATTAGAACATCTTGTAAAATATCAATAATTTAAAATGTCACCTTTTTACCTAACACGCACAGTTTTACAGTCTGCTGAAGTCGTCTCCTGCATATTTTTGCATTATTTGACTAATGTTAGTATAGGGGGCAAACAGTATGGACCCAGATTAGATTGCCCCTGCAAGAAAAGTCTTATCTGGGTTTACCCCTGTTGTAAGAAAGACTTCTAAAACATGTTAGCAGAGGACAAAAGCAGACGACTAGGTTGTGGTTGGCGCTTTAAGGTTTAATGGAGCAGGTGGTCGGTGTTAATACACTTGGATTCAATTAATGGGTATGCTGCTTCGATCCAAAGGTAAGCAGGCGCTTTATTGACAGAATTAGCTCTTCGCCTGCTATAATATTAACGACAGCAGGCGACATTTTCTCATCGAATATAGTAAAAATAATATGCAGAAAGACTTAACCCTTAATGCGCCAATCGCAACAAAAGTCGTGTCTGCTTTTCTCGTTTGCTGAAATGTTTAAGGAGCCTCTACCATGACAAACAGTGTCGACCCAGATCAGACTGCTCCTTTCAGACTGCTCCTAAAGGAGCAGTCTGTTCTGGGTCCAAGCTGTTTGTTTCTATACTTAATTCGTCAGTAATGTTAGGAAAGCAGATGACTTCAGCAGACGACATTTTCAGATGCATTTTTTTCTTGGCGCTTTAAGGCTTAAGAAACGAAACACTAACTTCCCTTTATTTTTCAAAAAAGAAAGTTGAATGAAACTTCCTTTGCTTCGATGATATTATCATGAGTTGGCTTCTTCAGCCAACACTTTAGTTTTTATGGTGTAACTTGAGTCAACGACGTTACTGCTCCGAATGAATTTAGTCAGTGAAGGTAACGGAGAAAGGGTACCAATAGATAAACATCAAATAAGCAAACAAGCTGTATCATCGAAGACCTGCCAACAATATGAGAAAGATTTCTCAATGACTGTCTATGACACACATTTGATGCTTCTCGTGTTTTGTGATTCAAAGAAATAGGATTCTTTCACTGATAACATATTGTCATATGAAACAGCCAAAGAGTTTACATTTTAAATGCTTTACTTTTATTTTAATTTGACAAGTTTTTCATGTGTTACTTACAACTAAACTCTCATTAAAATACAATGAAAATGGTCGTTTTGCATTCTTTTTCGAGACATATATATCGTCCACCAGTATACAAATAACATAAAGCACGTCATTGAAATTCGGTTTGTCCTCGGAAATTGAGATAGAAACACACAGTTACTGATTTCTTATCATGTGCCTTGCGCTTCCAAATAACAACCGAAAATAGACAAATAAGGACACAATGCGTTTTATATAAAATACCTACCCCAGGATCCCCCTTGTTTTATTTTGCCAACAACTTGAAAAATGGTAGTATCGCCAGAAGCGGGTTACATTTTAAAATGCATTTTATGTATATTCAAAGTTTTCGCAAAAATAACTATTGCAAGTCTAAACTATTAAGACCCCCCCCCCCCCCCCCCCTATTAAATCCTTTTGTATAATATAATTTGGGATTCAGCGGTTGATGCCTCTTCAATATTAATGTATCTTCCAAGTAAACATCTAACGGCGGCCCGCCAGCGAAACGCCATTTGAATGGCGTTTCGCTCGCAGGCTAATGGTGGCCCGATGCTGTATGCTGACTTGGTTCATTTCCATATAAAAATTTACAATTTCCATACAACAGCTTATGTAAAACATAAATTGTGCGCAATCATTTCGAAACGCCACTAACGAGTAAACAAAATGATACACAATCTATCTAGCTATCGTTTTTGGTTCGCTTAACAGTTTATAGTCTTTTGAGAATTGATGTTTTATAGGAAAGTCAATGTAATGTGTGTTTTTTAGAAAAAAAAATCATTGGTGTCTGCTCTCTTGACTCGCAGCTGGAAAAGGATGTATGTCAACATTTGAGCCGCGACATGTGAATTTCAAAAATATGGCATTTTAACAAGTGTAGACTTAGACGAGCCTGTGCAGCCTCCTTTTAAGCTTAGAAACTCCAAATGATGTTCAATCAGTAGCTTAACACCCATAGAATATTTAAGCGACTAGTCAAAGCTCTGGTCAGACTGCGCATATGCGCAGGCTGATCTGAGGCTTTGCTTGTCGCAAATACTACATTGTTGGAAATCTCATGCCGCGGCTCTTTTACACCAGTCTGATGATATTCCGTCGGTAAACAGAGAGGTTTTAGTATCTAGGCAGATATGGGTGAGAACATCGAGCTCATTATAGGCGGATTATAGCACTTTTTTCTAGAATAGTGGCATTGGTGTATGTAGGTGACAACAGAGTCTGAGCCACGACATGACACATCCAACAAATAAAATGAGTGTGCGCAGAGCGAAGACTCAGATCAGTCTGGGCATACGCCCAATCTGATCAGAGTCTTCGCTGTGTGCTCAGTGGATAACCTAAAAACTCTGTAGCTGATGTCTGGGCCGATCTTCGTTTACATATTCGTGTAAAAGAAGGCTGAGCCACGACATGACAGAACTAATAAAATGAGTGTACGCCGAGCGAAGACCAGGATCAGCCTGGGCACCCGCCTAGTCTGAACAGAGGCTTCGCTGTGTGCTCAGTGGTTAACTAAAGACTCGGTAGCTGATGCCTAGGGTGATCTTCTTTTACATATTCGTGTAAAAGAAGGCTGTGCCTCCATGACAGAACCAACAAATAAAATATGTGTGCGCCGAGCGAAGACTCAGATCAGCCTGAGCATCCGCCCATTCTGATCAGAGTCTTCACTGTGCGCTCAGTGGTTAACTAAAGACTGTAGCTGATGCTTAGGTTGATCATCTTTTACAGACTCGTTTAAAGGAAGGCTGAGCCACAGAACCAACAAATAAAATGAGTGTGCGCCGAGCGAAGACTCAGATCAGCCTAGGCAACCGCCCAGTCTGATCAGTCTTAGCTGTGCGTTCAGCGGATACTAGGACTCTGTAGCTAATGCATATTCTGTTTTTAAAGATTTGTGTAAAAGAAGGCTAAGCCACGACATAACAGAAAAAACAAAATGAGTGTGCGCCGAGCGAGACTCAAATCGGCCTGGACATCCGCCCATCCTGATCAGTCATTGTTGTGCGCTCATTGGATAACTAAAGACTCGATAGCTGATCTGAGACTTTTCATGACGCACATCCACTTTGTTGAATTTGTCATGTTGCAGCTCAAGAATCCAGATGTTTTCAGTTCTCGTTGCGAGAAAACTTGTCGTTGGGGTCTCCGACGAAGAAAGACTCAGACCAAGAGATTAGCAGGAATATTTGGATTTTGCATGCAAGTTTAGCTGTGATATATTTTCAGAGTGAGAAAGGCGCTGATCATACTGCCCAAACAGGCTGGTAAGCGCCTTTGTTGTTTGCATGCAACAAAATAAGGTTTTAATAAGGTCTTTGGCTGTTTGTCGGGCCCACCGTTTTTTTTTGCTCCGGTATTGTTTAAATGTGCCTTATGGTCACCTACTGGGAAATGGCTGACCTCTTGGCTCTCGTTTATGGTGTCTAACTATTAGTTTGTCACTTTCCCATTGGTACCCTGGGCCAGATGTGGTACTTGATTGTATCGATTCCTGATCTTTGCACCCTTACTTACTTTGATAATGATGCCCATATGCTGTGGGTACTCATTGAGGCACACCCATTGTGTATGCTACCATCATTGAAATCTAAATACGTAACATTGTAATCCGACGACGAACAAAGGCAAAGGGATGGAGATAGATATCAAATAATTATAAATGGTCCACGTCGCGAGAAAACCTGACAAATGCTTAATTTGCAATATACCAAGTTTCAGTAGTCTAAAAGGATGCCACCAGGGGGTGTGGCTTATTGCTGCTAAGGAACCTTTAAAAATCTTATCCTCTGAATTCAAAAATAACTTTGCAGAAATGGTCATTAGGTGACATTCTACATATTCTCGATTTTGATCCACCAAAATCATGGCCACGAGGGAGCGGGCCAGTTTCCCATGTAAGAAACTTTAAAGAGCTACTCCGAGCTGAACCCAAAGTCAGAATTGAAAATCATTTGGCAGAATTGGTCGCTAGAAGGCCAACTTCAAAAATAGCTAAACAAATTTAACCTGTCAAAAACATGGTCGTCAGGGGGCGTAGCTGGTATCCCCTATATACCTCTAGAGTGACCTATTAACACCTCTGAACCAATGGTCAGAATGGTATACAATTTGACAGGGTAGTTTACTAGGTGACCATCTACAAAAAAACTATAAAGCGGAATTGATCCGTCAACATTTATGACTTATTGCAGCTATGGAAACTGTTAGAGTCCTCTCCTAAATCACTAATCAGAAGTTTTTTTAATGGCAGAAATGCCATTATGGTCACAGAGAGTGACCTCCTACAAAATAGTTACCACGAATTCGATCCGTCAAACACATGGCTATCATGTCATGGGGGTGGTGGTGGGGGGGGGGGGGGGGGTAGGGGCGTGGCCAGTTTCCCTTATGAACCTATATAAGAAACATTAATATTTTCTCCTTTGAAACCAGTGGACAGAAATGATCTTATATGTCTTTCTTTTTATCACTGTAAAATACCCGTAGGTTAACACCAAAAGATGTGGCTTCAGAGTGAAAGATCAGAGTGTAATGTGGCTGCAAATTGGATTGGTTTCCCTACTATATAAATGTACAGGCTAGTATCATCAGCGAAGAGCCCTATGGATGAATTTATATTGCGTACATTATCATTTATTCATATATGAGGAAGAGCAATAGACCAAGTATGGGACCTTGAGGTACACCAGTCTTGTGATAAAACACCGGAGGCAAGTTCAATAATGCGAGCGCTCTCGGGCGCTCGTTGTACTGATGTCAGGCTTTACACATTATGAATAAAGATAGGTACCCAGCGAGCACTCGCATTATTGAACTCGCCTCCGGTAATATAACCATTTATTATATACCTACAAAAAATACCCATTGATACTACCTTTTTTCCTACACAAAAATACAAAATCCTGTATCACCCTACTAGCGTTTTCTGATTCCGTATCACCATCCTCCATAGTTTACCCACGTCGAACTACTTTTACACTGGTACTGTATTTGGGTAAAACCCGGCAACGGGCCGGAATCTGAATCAAATGTTATTACGATGTCATTTTTTCCATGGTTCTTTCTTTTTTTTAAACGTGTTCGGAAGAAATACTCAACGGTTGTCTGCACTTTTGACGTCACAAATGACGTCATATTTATGCGATGACGTTGCATAACGTTTCTGTCCTCCATCACGGGAACAGGAGGAGCTAGAGGTACAAAAATGAAAGATTATAGAAAAACACAATAAATTTGGTACCAAAATGTTCCTTGCGGTCTAATTAAGAAAACGAGTACCAACTCTTTATGTTTTTGTTCATTTATAAAAAAGTTACAGACGTTTGAAATTTCGAGGTGGACTCGAGGAAGAGGTTTTTCAAAATGGCGGTCTTCCAATCCTTTCAGCAGTGATTTTATTTACCTTTTCCTTCACATTTGGGAAATTATTTTAATAAAATTGGGAAAATAAGTGCTAAAATACCTGAAATTGGGAAAATAAAGGCTATTTATGGATTGGGAATGACTCCCATATAAAGCCTTAAAAATGGCCAAATAAAATCACTGTGTAGGTTCCATTCTATATCCCATTCCATTTTCCATTGCATGTTCCAATTTCCATTTTCCATTGCAGGTTCTATTCCGTGTTCCAGGTTTCATTTCATTTTCCATTCCATGTTCCATTCCGGGTTTTAACAAGACAAATTCGACGAATTTATATCCCCCGACGAAGGGTTATTTGAGAGAAACATGTAAATCACAAAACATAAATCCCATTTATCTAAGTCTTAGTTCACCTTCAGTATCATTCAGATCATAACAAACACCTGTCAAGTATGCTTTAGTGCTTAGTTTAATAAAAACATACTTACATCTGCACAATTTCAATATCTGACCTTTAAAACCAACCCCAGAGGTCAAGGGTGTGTGTAAATTCAAAGTGTTACCTTGCATGTAGGTCTACACTTCTTCCACTTTCATTTGATATGCAACATGACCACTTTTATAAAAGAAAAAGAAAATGACCTTTTGACCCCACCCCACGGGGTCGTTGGTGTGTGTAATGACAGCATATTTGCTTTCATGGTGCTCTGTGATCAATTCCCTTTAATTTGATATGCAACATGACTACTTTCAGAAAAAGATATAGTTTGACCTTTTGACCCTACCCCCTGGGTCGAGGGTGTGTCTGTGGGCAAAATATTTGCTACCATGTTGCTGCCAGCGTTGTCAGCTTTAATTTGATATGCAACATGACTCCTTTCAGAAAAAGATATAGTTTGACCTTTTGACCCCACCCCCTGGGTCGAGGGTGTGTCTGTGGGCAAAATATTTGCTACCATGTTGCTGCCAGCATCGTCAGCTTTAATTTGATATGCAACATGACCATATTCTGAAAAAGTTTAATTTTGACCTCGGCTCCACCCCCTAAGTCCACCCAACAGGCTCAGACCCAGGCCTTCAAACTAAAATCCCGTTTGATATGTTTCATATCTATTGCTGCTCTGCCTGTATGCAAAATTTCAGCAAAAAATATTAACAATTGCCTTAGTTATTGCGAAATTTAAATATTTGACCTTTGACCCCTTAGGTGGGGTCAAAGGGGGTGGGGTAAAACTTTGACACTGCCATGCTTATCTACAGGCACTTGGCAATCATGGTCTAATAGTGAGAAGTTGTTTAATATAATAGCTTTGATAAAATGTGAAGATAATCACACAAAAAAGCTAATATAGGTTTTGCCTTATAATTGCCTATACTAAAACAAGGGCAATAACTCAAGTGTTAAGGGGTTGATTTTGACCAAACTTATTGGATGTTTGAGAGTCCATGGTACTTATCATTTGTACCAAGAATGAATCAAATCTGACCAATAGATACTGAGATATGGTTCCGGACGGACAGACGGACGGACGGACGACGCCAAAACTATATCCCTCCGACTTCGTCGGGGGATAATAATAGGCTGCTTATATTGACATTTCGCAATTTATGAAAAGTAAAATGCTTGTTAGTCAATCAATTATTACTGCATAACAAAGCATTTTATTTCATATATGCTCATAATTTTTATCTTAACTTGGCTCTCAACTCTGCAGCTCCCAGGTGGTGTCTGATGTCGGCAACAAATTATGTCTGAAAAAAAACAACACGACAGATGAAGGGCATTTCAAACAGATGAGCAAGCCTCCAGATAAGAGTGTGTATTGGAAAACTATTTTCTTCATTTCTCATCCAAAACATATATTGTGGGTACTCAAAAGAATCGTCTCAATGAGACGTTTCTTTTGAGCACCCAAAACAATTGTTTAAATTGATGGGTAAGAAAATAATAATTTTACACTCATAAAATTTCCTTATCTGGATCTATGGATGAGGTTAGGCCTGAGAAACATTTTTTTATATGGCCTTAGTAATACACCTATATAATAATTATGCAATTTTCAGGCTGTAAACTGATAGTGATAATTTTCATAAAGATAAGGTGGTATTTTTTAAAATGTGCTCTAAAACATAGATTGCGGATACTTGCTTAAGCCAATTAAAACAATTTATATATATGTTTTAAGGCAAAAAAATATGACAGCTGTAAATAGACAAATGCGTTATTATAAACCACAGAAATTTCAGGGGAGGCTCATTCTCTATTCAATTAAGCATATATTTATTTACTTTCATATCAACGTTGTCGAATAACACTACTGAGTAATTCCCGTGAGAGGTTCTGGGGGGCGGGGTTCGGGGGTTTCATACCCCATTAGTTTTTGTTGGGTTAGATTATCTCAAAGGGTAAAATAACTGTTACCAAATATAGCTGAAATTTTAGAGCCGTACCCGTAGCCAATCCTCAATGGACTGTCTACAGGTAGGGGCCCGTTTCTCTAGACTCGTAGTCTAGAGATACGGGACTGTACCTCTAGACTTGTAGTCTAGGGAATAGGATACGGTCCCGTACCTGTAGACACTTCCTTTTCTGAACAGAGTTTAAGTGCATTACTGTTTATCCCCACGCTTTTTTTAAAAAGCGTTGGGGATATTGCAATCGCCTCCGCCCGTCCGTCCGTCACGCTATTTCCTCCTAAACCATTGGACAAAATCCAACCAAATTTGGTGAGTTGGTCACATGAATGAGGCGTCCAACGGCACATTTTTTTTTGGCCCCGCCCCCTGGGGCCTGCGGGAGGGCCCAAAAGGTCAAATATCATTAAATTTCAATTACAAGGTCAAGTTCAGAGATTTTTTAACCAAATTTAGTGTGTCTTCTCACACATGAAAGATATAAAACATATCAGACGAGATTTTCATTTGGTCGCCTAGGTCATGCGCCAGGGGTGGGACTTGGGGGTACCGTGGGGGGGGGGGGGGGGTTGGGGATGTCATTTTTTTTCAAAATTCATTCAGATTTGGTGTGTGAGCTACTTACATGAATGGCACATGCACCAGCGCCAATTTTTTTTTGGTCCCGACCCCCTTCGGCCTTAGGGAGGGGCCAAAAATTCAAATATCATTTAATCTGAATTACAAAGTCAATTTCAAAGATTTTTAATCCAAACTTTGTGTATCTTCTCACAAATGAAAGATATATAAAATATCATACGGGATTTTCATTCGGCTGCCTGGGTCATGCCCAGGGGTTGGACTTGGGCGTACCCTAGGGGGTTGGGGGGTCAATTTTTTTTCTTCGAAATTTAACCAGATTTGGTGTGTGAGTTACTCACATGAATGGCACATGCACCGGCACAATTTTTTGGGTCCCCGCCCCCTGGGGCCTTGGGGAGGGGTCAAAAATTAAATTTCTGAACATGGTCATGTGGCATATCAAATTAAAGGGGATGGGCAGTATACCAGGATACACTGAAAAATATTAACCTACAATCAAACTGGTGACCTTGGGATGGGGTCAAAGGGTCAATTACCATTAGATTTCTTCCAGAGCGTGGGGACACGGATCTATACTTATATACGTCCCTGGTGGGGATTTGCAATGGTGCGTCATAGAATGTGTTCTAGTTAATATTTATCTTTGATACAGTCTAAAAGATTATACATGTACAATGCAAACTAGGAATACCATGTAATTGAACACTCTGAAAATAAACCATGCCGAGTTGATCCAGGGCTGAGCTGACTCAGGGGCCATATAGAAGTTGCTAGCTGGGCAAGTCCAGAACACTATTTTTCATTGGATCCCGGAACTCGCTGCAGTAAAAACTTTGCATCCCATGTGCAAAAGATGCAGGATGCGCAGGTAAAAAAAAATCACTGATAATGTACGTAAACTTACATCCACAAAATAACGAAAATCAATACGGTCCGAATAATAGAGTCTAGCAGGGATGTATACTTGCACGTACATGAGTCTAGACTGCAAGTACTGTACCGGTTTTTAATGCATCTGTTGCGAGCGCTCTTTAAGACTAGCGGTAAAATTAAGAAAAACTGCCCGTGTTATGCTTAACGTGAATAGTCTCATGTATTTTACCTCAATGCCAAAGCAAAATTACCTTTCAACTGTTTACCAACTGATGGACGCCATTTTCCATAGCGCTATTTGCTCTAACGCCGTTTTATAGCGCGCTAGCTTTCCTTCCTCGGCTACTGATGTATTTTTACTTGGGTAAAAAATATTATGCCACATCACATAGGTCTGCCGTAGTAGTTTACCTTACATTTGTGCAAATGCATGTATCATTGAATCGTTCTAGTCTTGTTGTTGTTATTTTTGTAGGTATATAATAAATACATCATTACTTTAGTAACTTGATCCGATGGGTCAGATCACGTCGAGTGGGTGCGCCAGGAACGACCGGATCACACTCGACTTCGTCTCGTGTGATCCGGTCGTTCCTGGCACACCCACTCGACGTGATCTGACCCATCGGATCAAGTTACTAAAGTAATAATGTGTATTTGTTGACAAATATTCAATATAATCTGTGAAGCATTGAAGTAGATAACCTGTATTGCCTACTGTTTGCAAGTAGAGCAGACATTTGAGTTATACTCAGTCGAAAGAGTTGCTTATATCACAGAAATTGACAGAATACTGCACATACCTCTTAGCATTCATCTTCTGTTTGCAAAATGATTAAATTTGAGCCAGTGCATGAGATTTCCAACAATGTGGCATTTCGACAAGTGTAGACTCAGACGAGCCTTTGCAGCCTCATTTTAAGCTTAAAAACGCCAAATGGTGTTCAGTCATTGGGTTAACAATCATAGAATACTCAAGCGACCAGTAAAGGCTCTGATCAGACTGCGCGTATGCGCAGGCTGGTCTGAGCCTTTGCTGGTAGCACATACCATATGCCACCAAATCTCATGCACCGGCTCATTTGTAAATGTTCACAAGTTGGTTTACAGTGCTTTCTCCAGACATAAGCCTGAATAGCCTCGGAGTATAGTTGCACCTTCATGGTCCCCTCGGACCTCATAGGGCACTTTTTCCTTCAAACCGGCGGACTTTACCGATACCATTCTACGGATATACCCGAGCGCTTACCTGTATAAATCACATCGAGTTTTGTATGGGAATGAATGGGAAAATGATATAAAAGTTGATATTAAACATATTTTTTCTGCTACGACATTTTTTTATAAGTTATACACTTAATATTCAATCTCTGCTCTAAATTTTGATGTAAAGATTAATAAAATAACTTATTTAGAAATTTCTTCCCTAGTCGATTCAAATTTTGCTCCACTGCTGTCAATTTTTAGTGCATTTTGGGAGTTTTTTTGTCAAGATTGCTTTAGAAGCTATTTTAACCTTCAAATTTGATAATGAAAGCATTCTACGACAATTTTTTATAAGTTATCACCGCATAGAGAAAATCCTATGGTTTAGTTTGATATAGCCATTAACAAAATAAGTATTTTATAAATTTCTTCCTTTTTGCCAAAAACATTAAGAAGTCACAGTCAACTTGAAAATCTTCTAAGTCCTAATCCGTAGTAAAGCCCAGCCGTTGATTTGCTGCAAATGCGTTCGTTATGTTTAACTTAATGACAAACAAAACAGAATAAAGCCTGCTATATATGGATTTAAAGTTTTCTCTATATGAATGTTTTTCTTGTCTAAATTTTTTTTTTTTCGTTTATTATTTTTATTAACTTGTTTTGTAAAATTTTAGTCAGTGAATCTTAAATCTTGGTCTACTATTTCGCGGAAACACCATAATCTTTCTCCATGTTAAAATAATGCAACGGAAAGAAAGAAAGAAAGACCAGGCACATATTCAGAAATAAAGAAAGAAAGAAAGAAAGAAAGAATAAAAGAAAGAAAGAAAGAAGAAAGAAGAAAGAAAGAAAGAAAGAAAGAACGAATGGGAGAAAGTTTTGCATAAACTAGAATCAGAGCTACACAAATTAACGCAAAATTTATTAATAGCGTTTTTTATAACTCAGACTGAGATGTCCACGCACATAGATATTAGGCAGACCTAGAAGAGATGATCCAAAACACAGCAACTTGTCATGGCTTGTGTCGTTTCGTACCATAAAAGTCAAATTGAGCAACAATATTCCCGTATGACTAATAGATCTTGCCAAAAATGAATCGTAAAAATCGGCAAAAGAGGCTTAACATCAAAACACTACTTGTATATTTGCCGCCCTTCACATCAAACCCTTTAGAAACAAACAACAACAATAAAGTTGCTAAAAAACTGTGATAATTATAAAGCTATAATTGGCCAATATGCGCAAACATTGTTGCAGTAGGCAGCGGCGCCGTATATCAACTCGACCAATGTTTGATTACTCTCCCTAGGGCCGAAAGTTTCACAGGACCTTTAATTGACTTCGCTAATTGGCATTTTACTCATTCACGAATAGTAGACAGTAATACTTACTGCATTAGTTGGGTCTAAATATTTGCGTTTTCGATAAATGCAGAAATACGCACCAAACAAATATATCCCAGTAAGCATGTAAATTCGGGCCACTATCGGCCCGTCAGCGAAACGCCATCCGAATGGCGTTTCGCTGGCGGCCCGATAGTGGCCCATGATTTGATGCTGACTGGGTATACATGTACAACTAAACGGTATATGCCACGGATTCCCTGTCGTCCCAAATTAGCCTTACTAATGGAATACACTGTATATTGCAAATTTATAAGCATGCTCGTTGACGCAATGACTCTCGTACATGTATATGCTGTTTTTGCTGGTTTCAGAATGTAGATGTTTTAAGACGAAGACAACGGTTTCATTCTGAAATCATTACAGGTTTAATCTTATTATATTTTCTTTGTGGAAAATTGTATAAGCTGGTACTTATCGCACATGCGCAAATGTCCCTCATTAACGCCCATGCTAACGTAATCTAAAGTGATACTTTCACAGTGAAAACCCAGATGAAATGCCGCATGATCCGCATTTCATCAGAGTCTGCTCTGTTTTCTAAGACAATATCGATCTTCAACTAGCGTAGCCCAAGCCAGATTATCTATCTAACAACATGTAAATCATTTTTATTCTTTTTTTTATCTCACTTTTTTCCAAATACGATCTGTTTGGATCTAATACAAATCTCCGTATTTTGTCGCGCCTGATCTGGGTCCATTTTGTTTGGAGAAGACACATGCATGCAATAAAAATCACCTCACGCAACGACACTGTATGGGGTCCATACATCGTACATGGTCTGTAAATCTTTGTTAATTGGTAAATACCGCTTATCCACTCAAATGCAACCCGTGAAGACCCGAATGAGGTGCCTGCGTTCTGTAGCGTTTCATAAAGGTCTGCAATGTTTGATTTCGTAAAAGTCAAAATAATTTCAAGATTCTGATTGTGAAATAACATACTTGTGAATAACGGTGCCAGCCGAATTATTATTATTATTAATACAAAATTAATGCCCTACTTAAATAATTTCTTATATAAGAAATAGAAACATACCCATTTTAGCCGTATGGAATTTCCCACTCTTATTAGTTGGACAAGTCAATTTCTAAGCCATATCTAATCTAGCATCAAGCGAAATTTCACTATTCTATTGAGTATTTGTAGCTGAGCAGGCTGGTTTGGGTATGATCTTAATCCATGTGCATTGACCATAAAACCAATATCCCGTGACAGCCCCTGGTCACTTGCTGATTTAAATATGCCCGCAAGGTAGGAGTTAGACGATTAAGGTTGGTAAATTCAATTCGGCTAAAATGGGGTAATGTAAAGAGTACAAACTGTAATTTTTGCCTTTGAAAGCACATACGTATGCTTTAAAAAATGTGTAATCATATCTAGCATCGCTTTTTCAAAATTGCTATATTTTGCACTTTTGTCACAAGATACCAAACCATTACTCAGGGAAGTTCCATTTCTTATACGGTTGAATCTATAATTTATTATGCCATGGGCATAACACACGGATAATATTCTGAAAGAGTTTGTAGGGAAAAGGCGATCACCCTTTTAATTCCGATGGACTTCAAGCATATTGAAACAATAAGTATGTTATTGTCCGTTTTGTGTTTTAAGGGGTTGTTGGTCAAACCTCCAGGTTCTGATGAAATGATGTTTTATAAAGAGGGAGATAAAATTGCGCTGACCAGTGGCACGCGAAACATCATGCGCGACACGCTCTGAAGACTGCTGTTATCAGCTAATCATCGGGGCGTCACGTTGTCAAAAGCTATAGCACCCTGCTGCGTTTAAATTAGTCTGTTATCAGTGGAATACCCCACTTGAAAATATATAATAATGGACACCAACGTTTGAAAACTTCACTCGAAACTGAACAGGGTAGACACAGTTAAGCAAGCCCACTCACACCTTCTGTGCACAGACACATTATCATCGCGTACACATGTTTATTTTCATCCTGATGACCGGTACTTTGGCAATCAGTGTAGACCCAGATGAAATGTTGTATAAGGTTGCATTTGATCAGGGTATTTGGATTTTTGGCATGAATTAAGTTTAGATTTTATGCTCTACAGGAATCGCATAACAAAGGCGCTGGTCAGACTGCGTGTACTCCCGTAAATACAAAAGTCTTCATAAAATATATATCCTGCTA
Organism: Loripinus fragilis; assembly: GCA_964019695.1. NCBI lineage: Eukaryota > Metazoa > Mollusca > Bivalvia > Lucinida > Lucinidae > Loripinus > Loripinus fragilis. The sequence continues at coordinate 97,826,633 of OZ026514.1, read as the reverse complement.
TTATGGTAAACTAGAAGGTTGTCGTTTAGACGAGGAGACATTAATTGATACGAGTAACATGCCCACGGGGTGCCGCTTATGTGTCTCGGCGAAAGTCTTGTAAACTGGATTTGTGGGATAAATTAAGAGGTCTCCATATTTTAAATCCCAGTATAATTATCGTTACCTTTATTTTAAACTTCGCTCTGTCAGTGAATTAAAGATTCTGTGGGGACTGATAAGGATTTGTATGGTTTATAAATGTTAAAACTATTAATTAATTAATTTATTTTTGATATCCAAATCCGCAAGTATCGCAGTTAATGACCAAAAACACGTTTTGCATTGCGAAAATGGTTCATGTATTGTGTAATTTTGATAACTGATTATAATATAAATATATGAAAAATATTTCTGTAATTTGCAAAGCCAGCCAAACAGAAACATTTTCCTATGAGACATGTATGTTTATTGCTTCAAGACACTGCGCGCACGTCAAGCGCCGCTGGACACCTGGGATTACCTAGGTACACTACGGCCTGTGTACATGCACAGCAGGACACCTGTAGGCCTTCTTAGACCAGGCATCATAAAAGATCATAGCGATACAGGGGAAATAACAAGAATGTCAAAAAAGAGGGTTCAGACAGGTAGCTTTTCTGATTACATCCCATTGCTGATTGAGGCAAAGAGTTCCAGTTGTAGTATCAATACTTGGTCCGAGTGGTACCTAAGAAAAGTAAAAGAATATTTGTGTACATTTTTCGAGTTCTTTGCCAACGGTGCGTTAAGTGGTATTGGTCTCTAGTTGGTGATATCTAAGTGGTCGTTCTTCAAGTGAATCGATGTCGCATTGGCATCGACAAGATTAGAAAGGGGAAAGAATAAGGGTCTGTCTTACACTTTTGCAGTCAAACAACTGATAGCATCAGGACCAGAGGTTTTACCAGCTTGAAGAGGTAAGCTGTTACAGATAAAGTGAACTCTGGAACATCTAGATCTGCAAGAAGATTATCATTGATGTCATCCATTGATGATTGTTCTGTAAAATGTGTTTGCCTTATCTGCATTATCCGAGTATTTGTTGCAGTTACGTTTAGGGGATGAATAGATGAGGAATGATTAGATATGATTAAGGTATTTGGTATATTACACAAATCTTTGGCTCAGTTTGTATTGTAATTTTCAAGTGAGTTTGTCAATTTGCTCCTTTGTTATTTTCCTATTTCATCAGTAACCATATTTCTATATGATTTGTTATTATTAAAGTCAATTTATCAGATTTTGATTTTTGAAGAGTCGTTTCCTTTTTCTTATAAGCTTTCTTATATGTATAGTCAGCCAGATTCGATGGCCTACAAATTTAAGTTTCGTTTTGAGATATGCTCTTTATACAGGTGGTTACATATTCAGCCGTAGTGTCAATGTTACCATGGGTTGTCCGCCTGTACGTGGAGATAATCCAGCAACTTTAGCGAGTGGCATATTTTTACGTACAGGTGGACAAACATGATATAACTATTTTATACCACCTGCATCCGTGTATACCTTGCACATCACGAGATATTTGTGCTAAAGTTGGTAGGGTGGTATAAAGTTATTTTAAACATGCCAGTCAGCCAATTCGACCATTCCAATAACTTAAATATGTGTTTTAAAAACAAACTTCTTAGAATACATTTGAAAGTTCTGGTTTATTGTTACAGTCGCCGGAAATGTGCCAAATATGAAACCTGCCCCAAAACATGCGCAGTTTCATAATGGATGTGCGTTTTCCGCGGTTGTGCGCCTTTTACTTTTATATAACTGATATCATATTTTTATAAGATTATGATTATTGATGTCTTGTGAACAACTCTCATTTTAAGGGCATGTACTCTGGACTATGACTAGACTAGACTTTGAAATAATAAGGATCAGAATCACAGGATGCGTGCCCTGACCTGTCTCGTCGATGGGCATGTTGGGAGACTGAAGTTATTAATCGCGTTGAATCCCAACTGTTGAGTTCCTTTGTTAATTATTGGAGGAAATGCTTCAATTATTCTAATCTCTTCTCATTGAGTATCGCAATATTTCTAAGCAATCTTTTAGAAAGCTGTTGCAAATTGAACTTTTGTCCGCCATTAGTGAAATGAACACATCAGCTGGCAGTAATCTCAATCCTTATAAGGCACATGATGTGGCCTCGTCGCGTGAAATATGTTCTTAAAAGGGTAACCTTTGGAAGCAAAGAATGCACCAAAGAATTGAAACTAAAGTGTGCATATTTTCAGGGCCAGACTAGCTAGTTTCGGCCGTTTAGGCCTCATCATTGACCCTCTAATAGTTTCAAAGTTCCACAATGAATCCCATGATCCCAAAGGACAAGAAAATAAAATCTACACTAAAGTGAAGGGCAGGGAGACATTCTACCGCCGCCACACAGTCCCAGTCACCAGCTGTAGTGAAGTCAAATATGTTCTTAAAAGGGTATCCTTTGGAAGCAAAGAATGCATCAAAGAACTGAAACCAGAGTGTGCATATTTTCAGGGCCAGACTAGCTAGTTTCGGCCATTTAGGCCTCATCAGTGACCCTCTAATAGTTTCAAAGTTCCACAATGAATCCCATGATCCCAAAGGACACGAAAATAAAATCTACACTATAGTGAAGGGCAGGGAGACATTCTACCGCCGCCACACAGTCCCAGTCACCAGCTGTAGTGAAGTCAAATATGTTCTTAAAAGGGTATCCTTTGGAAGCAAAGAATGCATCAAAGAACTGAAACCAGAGTGTGCATATTTTCAGGGCCAGACTAGCTTGTTTCTGCCATTTAGGCATCATCAGTGACCATCTAATAGTTTCAAAGTTCCACAATGAAACCCATGATCCCAAAGGACAAGAAAATAAAATCTACACTATAGTGAAGGGCAGGGAGACGTTCTGCCGCCGCCACACAGTCCCAGTCACCAGCTGTAGTGAAGTCAAATATGTTCTTAAAAGGGTATCCTTTGGAAGCAAAGAATGCATCAATAAGCTGAAACCAGAGTGTGCATATTTTCTGGACCAGACTAGCTAGTTTCGGCCAGTGACCCTCTTATAGTTTCAAAGTTCCACAATGAAACCCAGAATCCCAAAGGACAAGAAAATAAAATAAAAACTGCTTTCGTTGCATGCGAACAACAAATGCGCAGACCAGACTGCGCATCCGCGAAATAGCTTAAATCAACTTGCTACATGAGAAACTGAATGTATTTGTTTATGTATATGCATATATGTAGACTGGATTTAACCTTAACTGGTAGGGAACACAGAAGAAAGGTTTTCTTTCGTGTCGAGGTCCAGTACTGATAAAGCACTGCTTTTGTTGCATGCGAACAACAAAGGCGCAGACCAGACTGTCTGATCAGCGCCTTAATTATTCGCTATTTTGAAATTATAATAGCTTGACCCTTAAAGCGCCAAGAAAAATGCATCTAAAAATGTCGTCTGCTGAAGTCGTCTGCTGCAAATAATTGCAAAACATTACTGGCGAATTTAAGCATACAAGCAAAAAGTGTGGACCCAGAACATACTGCTATAGGAGCAGTCTGATCTGTGTTCACACTGTTTGCCATTGAGACCTCTTAACATTTCAGCAGACGGGAAAAGCAGACGACTTTTGTTGCAATTGGCGCTAACTTGCTACATGAGAAAAATGTATTTGTTTAAGTAGTCTCTGTATATGCAGCTATGCAGACTGGATTTAACCTTACCTGATAGGAAGCCCAGAAGAAAGGGGGGGAGGGTTCGTGTCGAGGTTCAGTACTGATAAAGCACTAGCAACAATTACACGAAAAATACCTGCTTATATACAAAAAACCGAGTTGCCTGCAGTGATCAGTCTGCGCAGTCCTGAGCATTAATTTTTGCCATAGGGAGCGCAGTGGCTGAGTGTTAGAGTGCTTGACTCGAGACCGAGAGGCCGCGGGTTCGAGCCTCACCGGCGTCACTGCATTGTGGTCCTTGAGCAAGACACATTAATCCTAGCTTAGTACTGGTTCAATCTAGGAAGACCCGTCGCTGTTTAACTGAAAGATTGTTGATGGAACGTAAAGAATTAAATAAAAAACAACAACAATTAAACAATTCATTTTTTGCCATGAGATACTACAGAAGGCCACCTTTCTGTATGACACTATACTTCTTAATAAAATATCGGTGAAATATAGGTTCTTTTAAAAGCAAACGTCTCTTATGGGAAGGCCTTGGACGCTTCTCAAGACACTTTTTTTATAATTACAGACAGAAACTGAAGAATACAAGAGTACTTATGCTATATCGAAAACATATGGGGTTCGACAAATAAAATTCACAAATGTAAATACATGACTATAGTAGCAGCTCATAGAAATGTAGAGAACCATTCACCAGTCTTTAGATGTGATGTAAACTATACTGTATACCCATAAATGGGTATACAGACATGGGTAGATTTGAGGAGTGGCGTCTTATTTAAAACCAAAGATAAAAATATATGACAAACCTTAGTCCATATCTAGAATGTAATTCTTTAACATTGATTATTGCCCCTTTTATTGATATTCCAATGTTTTTCGTCAAATATCTCACACTGCACAGAGCTTGTGCGTCTGTACAGGGAGATAATCCACGAGCTAAGTTAAAGCTTGTGGATTATCTTCCCGTATAGACGCACAAACCATGATGACCATCATAGTTGCACTGCCCAAACTATTTGCACCCATAGTCCAACCAACTCATGGCGAGAGTTTGTTTTATAAGATAAAAACATGTTTGCCCTGTGACTAGTTTTGTGACCCATCGAGGATGATGCTTGTTGATAAGAATGCAGAAATCCCTTCCCAGAAATCACCTTGAAATACTGTATGTAAAAATGAAATTTTATTAAAACTATCCTTTTTTAAAACAAAATTTTAAGACGAATATTTTAATCAAACAATACAAGAGCATTAATAGCCTTTAATGTTACAACTCATTATGTTACGCTTTAAATAAATTACTAAGATACTACAGATTTACAGAAAAGTCGTCATTTTCAAGAACATCAAAAATTACAAAATTTGACACATGCACTTGAGCAGCGATTGTTTTATCCAAAACTTTATATATATATATATATATATATATATATAAAAAACCTGGGTAACTTCCTTAAAGTAAGTAAGGTTGCTAAGATCAGGAATCGATACAATCAAGTACCACACCTGACCCAGGATACCAATGGGAAAGTGACAAACTGACAGAAGACACCACAAACGAGAGCCAAGAGGTCAGCCCTTTCCCAGCAGGTGACCACGAAGCACATATAAACAGACGCGCACAAAACATAGCAAACACAAGACAGAACAAAAACATAAAAGATCCACAAAAGAAGTACCGCCTTGGAACGGTCAGTAAAATATTTTACTGGAGGGCTTAAACCGGTTTAACGGCGCCAACCTCACCCTTAATTCAGATGTGGATCAAGACACATAGATATTTGGTTTGCATGAAAGACCCCTAACTTATCAATTAAAGTCCAGTGAAATGCATGACTTGTCTATTGGACAGCGGTTAAAATTATTTTTCAGGTGTTCCTTTAAATAATTTAGCAGTGCACATTTATCTCGCAATGCTGTTGCGCCTTGCTTACATCTATCAGTTTACCTTAATGCACAAGTTTGAACTTAAGTTTTGAACATCGTCATCTGTGCTTTTTACACTTAATGAAAAAGAAATCAAAACAAAGAAGAAATAAGTAAAATCTAAACCACCGAGTATTGTTATGACGTCCTTTAGATACCCACTATACATATATCGTATAGGTTTGTCTTTGTCCGTCCGCCATCCCTACCGTCATTCCGCCCGTCTTTCCGTCCTCAGCAATAACTAACAAACTGATAAATGTTATTAAACTTATACTGCATGTATATGACCATGGTGTGGTGATGCTCGTAAAGCTTCATCAGGGTGCCATTAAAGGAATTTCATGAAACTTAAACTAAGTATCTTGTTGTGTAAGGCCAGAATTTGTTTATTAGTTGATTTACGGGGAAATCAGTTTTAGGGTCTGAGGGGTGAAAATAAAAGCTTTATTATTATTATTTTTTAAAATATCTCCATAACAAACAGTAAAACTAGTAAGGTCAACCAACAGTCTGTATTAAATCTTTAAATATTTCATTATTTCCCTAAAATCTGGATAGGACAATCACTTTTAACAGTGTCACTCTCAAAAACACACAGACAGAACCTCATTTTTTTTTCAACGAAGCAAATAATATTTAGAGTTTTTAGAAATTAAATATTTTTTTTACTTTCCGGAAAATTACAGTAGGAGGGTTCGTTATTCAACTAATAAAAAATTCTGGCCTAATAATCTATAGATTGGTAGTGTAGAAACAAAAGGCACTGACATGAAAATCGGGTTCTGAAATTCTTTTCTTTGGTGTTGATGTTCTGTTTTTGGGGGGTATTTGATCATTTACAAATATATTATTGTTATTATATATTCATCAAGATCATGTATACCATCAGTCATCAGAATGTGGAACACTCTAGACGAAGGTTTTTAACTCAACCAAATATATGTTAAACTTTAAATGCAAATTATATGGATCCCAATCATACTACTCCCTATGAACCTGTATACGTCTGTTACCACAAATAATGTCGACACTCCTAAAGTAAACAGTATATAACTGGGCCTACACGATTTTACGACTTATCGCCATATGCGGAAATGCCTCAAATAAACGCACATACTGACGTATTCAGCATACCTAGGGGTCTAATTTTTAGCCTGGACCTTCATCTAGATCCATACTTTGTATATGCGCAGACTCGTCAGAGCCCCAACTGCAATAAGTACCGAAATCTCGTGTACTGGTCCGGATATTGACGAGATTATCATATGGCCAGTTAAGCAAAAATAATTTGAGTAAAATTGCGATTATTTTCTAAACCACGTGTTTGGGGTGCTCAAAAGAACCGTCTCATCGAGACGGTTCGTTTGAGTACCTACAACATATGTTTTGGTTGGGAAATAAGAAAACTAATGTTCAGTTACGCACTCTTATCTGGGGGCCTGGATAATTCATAATACCAATGTTTAATGGGTTAATTTGTTCTATTCTGTTCTATTCCAGCTTAAAGTCCATCCGTTGACTTTTTGGAGCACCACCATATGCTATAACACATTATCCAATCAGGTCGGTGCTAGTTTATGAAAACAACCGTTGATGTAGCCCGAGGACTACACAAACTGTTATCGATGGAATGGTGTTTACGACTACTGAATTGATACAAGACTCCAAGACCAATATCATATCAAACATACTGTAACCAACAGCAAATACGCTCTGTTTGCATAGCGTGATTAGGATTTAATCACTCGATGGTTTATGAGTTGGATATTGTGTTTCGGTGCTAGTTCTATTTGATAAAAATCCGTTTGGAATTATTGTGATGCTGCGACACAAACCTGTAGTTCAGTAGGCACGATGGATTGGGAATTGTTTCTCCGTTGTTGTCGCGGTTGTTATGGTGTTTCACTGTGTTTATTGGAGAATAATAGTGAATTGGATTAAAAGCCTATAATAAATTACCATTTCCAGTGGGTTCTGTTTCAGTGTATTTTATTTTTTTTTTCTGGATTTTTGACATAAATTTAAGCATTTGTGAAACGTTTGGATAACGGTAGAGTATTCTTGGATGTTTATCGTTTAATGTGACTTCGTAATTGTCAGTGATAAAGTAATCAATAAGGGGATAACTGTATTCAAAATGTTCATAAGGGGAGGTATATATCGTCGGATATACTTTCGGAAATTTAGTTTTGCGGCGACTTGCGAGCGGAGCCGTAAAACATAATTTCTGAACACGACGATATACCCCGATTCTAATGCACTTCTGCAGTCTCGTCTCAAATCGGAGCGTTTAAAGCCCCATAACGCCGCACGCCATCCGACGAAATGTGACGTAATTAATGATGTCAAACAGTTTTCGAAAGAATATCGCAGCATAAACTGTCGCAATTTTTTGACGTTAGCCAATCAGACGTCGCGTTACAAAAGCACGTGCTTTATAATGTAATTTCTATTGGCTAAACACACCTCTGAATAATTAACCCTTTACTCCCTAGGCTAATTTAGATCATGACATCATTGTCTAATTTTTAAAAAAAAATCAAGAAAAAATTAAGTTATTTTGAATACTTTTGAAAATATAATGGAAAATGCAGGATTTGCTCCAAAAGAGCAAATGCTTCATTTTCCATAATATATTTCAAAGGCGTCCTAAGGCGTTATTATGGAGCAAATGGTTATTGAATGCTTCCAATATACTCACTCGAAGGGTGCATTTGAAGCTACAGGGAATACTGGCGTTTTTTTAAATACATAGTTTGTTAAAAAAGGAATGTATAAATTAGTTTTTATTCAATTTAACAGACACCATAGTGCAACGGATTCATACTGTCTCTCTGAAACAAACCACGACCTAGTCAAAAGTAATTTTAAGTAGGTTTCCAATAGAGATCGAACTATTGGTACAATGTCAAGTTGGGTATATTCGGACAGCAGGTTAATTCGGACGGCAATATTAACACGTCTATTATTGGGTATCAATGCGATGAAACCTGCCTTTGTCGCATGCGAACAACAATGGCACAGTCTACATTCAGGCACAGGGGATTTAAGTTCGGTCCTCATATCACTTATATAGCCTAAAAACCAAAAGCTCACGATGTCATTACGTAATGAAGTTTTGAGGCTATATAACTGATACAAGGACCGATCTTCAAGTTCCAGTCATCCATGCAGTCTGGCCAGTGCCTCTGGGATTCGCTTTCTGTAAAGTATCATGACATGTACAATTTCAATATCCTTGCTAGTCGCTGTAGCTTGGCAGATTGGTTTGAGTCTTACTGTGTCGGAAACCTCGATTTCGAGGCCCACATACGCGGTTTCAGAAAGTTTTATAAAGTAGGTCAAAAGTTTTGATAAATTTCTTTTTTAGTCATCATATTCTAAATATTTTACAGAAAAGAGACAGTGGGTTCCGTGCCAATATTCTAAATGGGCCACCATATGGCCGCCAGCGAAACGCCATTTCAATCGTTTTTTTATGGCACCAATGTCACTTGACGACGTTGTCGACATCATTGCAGATGTCGCCTGCATTCTTCATTTTGTGTAAGCAAGCTGACCTTATTGATGGGGTAGTTATCGGATAGAAGACAATTCATTTTTCACAATGTTTCGCCGTTCAAGGGTAATCTACTCAAGATTTTAACTGAGAGATGGGTTGACTGTGTATGTTAGACTGGATCGCTCTCGGCAAAATAGCGGCAGTTCCCAAACTTCCAAACGTCAATATTATACGTTGTCATAACGCTTGTTTCCTGGCACAGCGCAAACGCGAACAAATGCATTGGCGAAATGCCGCAACGCCTTTAAAACTGACCGTGTATCATCATGGGGGTAATTTTAAACACTGCAAAGTAAAAACTCATGTTCAAACAGTACGTGCACTTAATAAATTGGACATGGATTTTCGCTCATTTACATTTGTAACAATGGGTTCGAACAGCTGTGTGCGTAGGTTGTAATGCAAGAATTAACAATAACTAGGCAAACTATGCAATTCTAACATTTATATGATCCGCCGTCTGATTTTTTTTACTGTTGCATTTTTACTAGCTTGCGATGCTATGTCCGAATTCCGCCGCTGTCCGAAATAACCACATTTGACTCTATATTTATTACAGAACAAATTGTTGCTGCCGAAATGAGCATTACTGCAAACTGTTCGATAAAATCGCAATTTTCATGCTGGTGAGACATTTCTGTCTAAGCTTTCTATTACCATTATTTACAATGGACTCCATTAAGGGGAAGGCATAACAAATGGCAAATGACAAACAGAAACAAAAGATAGATTGCGGGGATAATAATATCCGACTGCGAACCAGACGATAATGAAAAGACTGCTGATTTGTGTAACCAGAAGCTGCCAGGTTAAGTTACCTCATAAGCTGACGTCATTGGAGACAATCAAGGCGTCACAAAGTAATGGAAAGGGGTATATGAGTAATGGCACGGACTCATAAGGGCTGTTGCTCCCTTTTACACCTTCGTGAAGACAACGCGCGATTCTTTCTTCTCATGATCGTCATGGTGCTTTATATGTTAGTCGGGGCCTCAGTTTTCATGGTGTTAGAAAGGGATAATGAAATTCAAGAAAAAACGGAGTACCAGTCAAAACTCGATGATTTCTATGCAAAATATGAAGACTTTGTGGACCGGAAGGACGTAGAGGATCTTTTAAAACTTCACTCGGAAGCGGAAGCTGCGGGTATTGTGGGTAACAGAAGAGATCGCTGGGATTTCTCGGGATCGTTTTACTTCGTTGGAACTGTTGTTTCAACTATAGGTAAGTAAACTCAGATACAGTAGATGTTCGAACAGTTTTATCTTAAACGTTGGTTTTCAGGGCTGGAATTCACTAAAGCTTGTAATACTAGCAAAAAGGGAAGACCGTGGTCAGACTGCTTTCAGAACCAGTTTGCACTGGCTCTGCACTGTTTGTCTTTGCCTTATTGGCAAGTAATAGAAGCGATGTCGCTGTGGTTTCTCGGAATCATTTACTTCGTTGGAACTGCTGTTTCAACAATATGTCTAAGCAAAACTCAGATACGGTAAATGTTCTAAAATTGCGAACACTTATCAAATAAAACGTTGGTTTCCAGGGATGGAATATTCACTTTATGCTTGTCAGAATAGCAAACAGTGAAGACCCTGGTCAGAAGTAGCAGTCTGAACTGGGTATGTACTGTTTCCTTGGCCCTTTTGGCAAGTAATAGAAGAGATCGCTCGGATTTCTCGGAATCATTTAAATGGGAACTGTTGTTTCAACATTATGTTAGCAAAACTCAGATACGACAAACGTTCTAAAATTTCGAACACTTTTCTATTATCAAATAAAACGTTGATTTTCAGGGATGGAATTCACTTTATGCTAGTAAGAATATCAAACAGGGAAGATCCTGGCCAGACTGCTTCTTCAGAAGCAGTCTGAACTGGGTCTGTACTGTTTTCCTTGGCCTTTTTGGCAAGTAATAGAAGAGATCGTTGGGATTTATCGGAATCAATTTACTGGGAACTGTTGTTTCAACAATAGGTAGGCAAAACTCAGATACGGTTAATGATCTAAAATTTCGAACACTTTTCTCTTATCAAATAAAACGTTGATTTCAGGGGGATGGAATTCACTTTATGCTTGTAAGAATAGCAAACAGGGAAGACTCTGGTCGGACTGCTGCCTAGTCTGAACTGGGTCTGTACTATTTTCCTTGGCCTTTTTGGCAAGTAATAGAATGATTCGGAGATTGAATCATTCTATATAGCTTGGGATACTTTGTTTACTGGGAACTGTTGTTTCAACCATATATTAGCAAAACTCAGATACGGTAAATGTTCTCAAATTTCGAACATTTTTTGCTTTCTATTATTAAATAAAACGTTGGTTTTCAGGGCTGGAATTCAAATTTTGCTTGTAAGAATATCAAACAGGGAAGACCCTGGTCAGACTGCTTCTGAACTGGGAATGTACTGTTTGTCTTGGCCTTTTTATAAAGGCAATTAGAAAAGATCATATGGATTTTTGTGATTATTTTACTTTGTTGGAACTATTGCTTTAACAATATGTAAGTAAAACTTATGCAATAGAGTTGCTTATATAGTTTCAACAATAATTTGGCCTTGAGGTTAAACATTGTTCATGCTCAACTCAGCTAAGCATCAATTTTTCTTGCTCATAAATATTAAAATGCCAACAATTGTTGGCATTTTAACATTTATTAAGCAAAATAAATGTATTAGCTAGAAAAAATCTTCATTTTTCACCTTTTTACCAATTATGAACAATTGAAAATTCATTCTTAGTTGAGTTGAGCATAAAAACAGTTTCAGATTGTTTCTCAACTGTTTTATATGGTCGGAAAGAAAGCTGCTCTCTGATTGGTTCAGACAATTTGGATAAATCTGCGTTTACTTAGGGCTAGTCAGAACTTGTCTCCTGTGGTAAATATAATGAGAGAGAGAGAAAGAGAGATAGACAGACAGACAGACAGACAGACAGACAGACAGACAGACAGACAGACAGACAAATTCTTGAGGTCAATATTTTTGACAGCTGTTCATATTTGCTTCTAAAGAGCTAAAATAAAAATCACAAATGCTCTGTCAAACTGAAATATATATAAGTTTGCATTAGAATTTCAGCCAATCAGGTATCTTATTACAAAACAAGTAGTCATATTGTTCTGAAAATAATATCATATTTTGTCCAATTCACCTCTATCAATACATCTCAGCGGTGCATAGCATAACAAGAACGATGTAGCCTCAATGTAGTCCATATTTGTTTCATGAGTGCCTGTTTTTTTTGTATGCAGGCAGCAAACCCAGCCTGGCTGATCTGAGTAGATCAAAATTTTGATCTAGGCATCTTAAAACCACGCAAGTACCAGCTTAGCAAAACATAGTTCATGCAATCGGACTTGTTGACATAGCTGTCATGTAAATATTTTAATACGGATTGGCAGGTTGAATTGTTTTAAAGAGGCAAAGCTAATGGACATGGTTCTTGATAAATGTAAATATTTGAAAATAGGTTTCGTTAATTTCAGTAACATATGTTGTTGGCACACATTGGAATTTAACATAATTCCAAAGTGTACTTATAGCATATGTCAATTCAATAAATGAGTGTTTTTCACAATAAACTTTCTTTCACAAACTTTTCAGCTACTTGTTTATGTTTTCAGTGAAATGAGCATGTAGAATTGAACACGTTTTGTGCAGTTTAGCGTGCACCTAGGTGACACTAATAAACAGCCAATTTTATATAATTGACAGCTAATCTTTATATGTTTCACTGGAATGAAATGCAAAATTGGTGGTTGCCTGGTTGTAAGGGAAACTCCATGCGCAGATCCAGAAAAGTCCGTCAGGGGGAGGGAGGGGGGGGGGGGTTCTGACAACGTTTTTTTCTTCTTTAGTCATCAACGTATTTCACAGAGGACCGTATGGAGGGGTCCAATTACAGTAAACCCTGCCTTAAGCGGCCACTCAAAAATAGACAAAACGGAGATCTTAATGACAAGTGGTAGCTTAATGGAGGTCTAAAGTATTGCAGAATGCTCCCTTTGGAGCATTCTGCAATACTTTTGCCCTGCATTATGCTCTATTTGGTCTTGAAAAACAATTTAAAGTCTTTTTGAGTGGCCGCTTTAGACAGGTTTTACTGACTTCTCGAGTGGGGTGTACGACTTGGGTATAGTCGGGTAAATTCGGACATCAGGTAAATTCGGTCACACGTTTGCAAACAGTGTAAATCCAGATGAGACGGCTCCTTATGAGCCGTCTCATCAGGATTTTCACTGTTCGCTTAGTTATTTTATTTTTTATTCCAATATTTGAACTATGAAACAAACAAAATGGCTGTCCGAATTTAGCTGTCTGTCCGAATATACCCGACTTTACCCTATAGCCACTTGTGATTCCCCCTCTTGATCCTCTCATGAACTCGGGGCTATTTTGTGTACCACACTATACCGCTAGAAATGATGATGGTCACATATGTGATACGTATACCATTTGAGCCAAAGTATGATAATTTCCATCAATGTGGTATGTGCAACCACCAAAGGCTCAGACCAGCCTGCGCACGTGCAGTCTGATCAGAGCCTTTGTTAGTCGCTTGTATATTCTATGACTGTTAAGCTACTTACTGAACAGCATTTGGAGTTTCCAGGCTTAACAGGAGGCTGCACAGGCTCGTCTGAGTCTACACTTTTCAAAATGCCACACAGTTGGAAATCACATGTCGCGGCTCATTTTCATATGGACTGGCTACTTCAGAACCATGTTTCTTGCATGCTTTGGAATAATTATCTCGCTATCTGGAAATATCTTTGACTTCGTGATTGTTTCGTATTAATTTGGCCCTTTGGGAGCAATTAAGACATTACACGCCGTAGCCTAATTACAAGCCGCATGTTGTTGGCGTATTATTGGCATAAAACCGTTATTGGAATCAATCAAGTTCTATGTCGTTATTTACGTATCACCTTGAAGACCTATATAGGTCAGTGCATGAGATTCCGATACTTATCGCGTCAGCGAGCAGCGTGTGGCTATATATTGCCTAGCTATTTGCCATTGATGGCCTCAACCGAATGGCTGTATCTCGGCTATAGCCGCGACCAAGCCGAGGAGCATGGCCATGTATATAGCCCAGGAATACCCGGATGAGAAACATTGACCAATCAGCAGGGTTGAATCAAAACCAACCAGGAAAATCCGAATAGCCTTCTCGCCATTACAATACCAACCGATAGAACAGCAGCCAAAGCAGGGAGATAGACACAAGCAAACTCTTACCAACAAATGAAATACAGTAAAACCTGTATAAAACGACCACTCTCAAAAAGACTAAAAATTGCTTTCAAGACTAATTATACCTTTGTTATTAAGATCTATGTTTTGTCTATTTTTGAGTGGCCGATTTAGACAGGTTTTACTGTATTGTAATCATGTACCATCTGTCAGGAATCATTCAGACCAGACTTTCTAATAGCTCTAAGTTTTGTTTTCAGATGCATCACCGAACATATTCCCGTATTACATATAACCATTTATAGGGTCATTATGTATTGATCTTTAGGGAAAAAAATAGGGCAATACTACTCTTATATGCATGAGAATCGCCGAAAAAGTTGTATCAAGAGCATTGCAGTTGAATATACTACTTGGTCGTATCGTGATTTTACGAGTTTTCCGACCTTATTAAGAAGTGGCCCCGTAATGAAGCATGACTCTACTGCTAAACTGTTCTAAAATGGAATCTGGACTCATAGCTGTCTTATCATGGACTACTTTGTTTACGTATGTTTTTTTTTCTGTCTGAGTAATTTGGTCATGGCACTCAGTCATAAAATTTATTGCACGCAGCTCTATACCAGCTCACTTTCCATGCGCGGATCCAGACAATTTATTCAGGGAACTGGGGTCCTGACAAACTTTTTTTAGTCATTAACGTTATTCGCATAGGGCCGTAGGGTCCGTACTAGTATTTCATAAGAAACTTTTAGCCACTTGTAATTTTCCTGGTGGGGATCTGGAACCCCTGTGTACCCTTTGGATCAGCGCATTGTTCCTTGACAACAATGTTGTGTCACCATTGGTGTTCTCTGATTTTACACTGATGCCATGAGGATTGTGCACCACTACTTAGTGCTGATCGATTTAAGTACCTCTAGTTTTAGTACTGTTATAATGTAAAATATTGATAATGACCACAGGGATACGCTCTTGGAACAGCTAGTCTGAAAACAATGTTCCTTAATTACATTTTATAAGAGATTTATGATATGAATTATGGCAGACCAAGTCAAATAACAGCTTATTAAACAGCCATCCTGCGCCTTTTGTTCAGAATGCTCTATATAAATGGCGTAATGTTACATAAACCATCGGCAGTGACATCTACTTATCATTTGTCTTTCAATGAAAACATATGTACGCATAATGTATATTGGTCTGGCATTGATCGTGCGACCGTCTATAGCTCTGTAACAATACAATATCAAGAAAATAGTATAGTAAAACCTCGAAAATTCTAATAAATTTGGGACTAAATAGGACATGTTCATGATCTTTTGTAATAGCTGTATATAATAACATGCTTCGGGTGCGTAAAAGAAACATATCTCGGGGAGACTTTTCTTTTACACACAGAAAACCAAATATACTCCTTGTGCACAAGGGTGTTACCTTTCGTCTATGCACAACTGTATCATTGCGGGTGTTATGTCCGTATTTAGGACTATTTAAGCACTTACTCCCCGAGTTATGAATCGATCACTGGTGTTGTCAGTGTTATTGAACCTAATTGCTATGTATCAATGCACGAATATGGTTAATAACAGTTACTATACATACAATGCACAAACGCGTAAAGCAAATTGGGATGCTAATATCTTTTTTGTAAATGAAAATATAGAATTCAATCGTTCACGTGTTTAGGCACAAGTCACACCAAATGATTGCAGATAGACTTGTAACATTACATGAAATCTCTCCTTGCGAAAGTGCCACGGGTAAAGGTTTCACATGGCATTTTGTTGGAGTAATATTAGGGAGACTGTTATCTTGGTTATACTAAAAATCTCAGAAATCCTCCTCTGGTAGAGGGCCATCCTAGGGAGCCTGTTGGTCCAGTTCTGATTCTTTGTAATTTTTTAAATCACGTCCGCTCAGTGTTATCATTTCTTGTATCGAGAATTTCCTTGGTTGATACTTCCACAGCCGATCATGTCTATTACAGTACATGCGCGGATCCAGTGGGTACAACTCCTCTTTGACAACTTTTTTTTTGTTGGGAACAAAGAATCAAACTACATGTACCACTAAAAACAGGCAATCATCGACCGTTTCGCTGGCGGGCCTATAATAGCCCAACATTGACTGCTGGCTTTGTTGCTTTGTGATTGGCCCATTTGATAAGTGTGGGGAATTTCTTTAGGCATAAATGGGTTAAAGTCTTGATTCCTGATCTTTGCACCCTTATTTACTTTGCTTTTGGTCGTGTCTTTGTTTGTCTATGTTCTCGTATCGTTTCCTCATTGGGCTATGCGCTGGAATGGGCTGACTTATTGGCTCTCTTTTGTGTGATGTTTTTCTTGTGTTTTTGTCACTTTCCCATATGGTATCCTGGGTCAGGGTGGTAATTTATCGTATCGACTCCTGATCTTTGTCTTCTTCCTTACCTTGATCCACATCAGAATTACGGGTGAGGTTGGTGCCGTTAAACATATTTAAGCCCTCCAGTAAATGTTACTGACCGTTCCAAGGCAGTGCTTCTTTTGCAGATCCTTTTTGTTATTTGAGCCATGACATGTGATTTCCAACAATGTGGCATTTTGACAAGTGTAGACTCAGACGAGTCTGTGCAGCCTGCTTTTAAGCCTAGAAACTCCAAATGGTGTTCAGTCAGTAGCTTAACCGTCATAGAATATTCAAGCGACTAGCAAAGGCTCTGATCAGACTGCGCGTATGCGCAGGCTGGTCTGAGCCTTTGCTGGTCGCACATACCACATTGTTGGAAATCTCATGTCGCGGCTCAAATTTTTTGTTTTACGTTCGTCTTCATTATACTGTCTTGTCTGTTCAATGCAGCCTTGTGATCACCTGCTGGGAAAGGGCTGACCTCTTGACTCTCTTGTGTGTGGTGTGTTTTTGTCACTTTCCCATATGGTGTCCTGGGTCAGGTGTGGTACTTAAATGTATCGATTCCTGATCTTTGTCTTCTTCCTTACCTTGATCCACATCAGAAAGAAGGGTGAGTTTGGCGCCGTTAAACATATTTAAGCCCTCCAGTGATTTTTAATGGCCCTTCCAAGGCGGTGCTTCTTTTGTGGATCCTTTTTGTTATTTATGATTCACGTTTGTCTTTATAATACTGTCTTGTCTGTTCATTGTAGCCTTGTGATCACCTGCTGGGAAAGGACTGTCCTATTGGCTCTTTTGTGTGTGATGTTTTTTGTGTGTTTTTGTCCCTTTCACTTATGGTGTCCTAGGTCAGGTGTGGTACTTAATTTTATCGATTCCTGATCTTTGAATTCTTACTTACTTTGATCCATATCAGAAAGAAGGGTAAGGTTGGCGCCATTAAACATGTTAGAGCCCCCAGTGATTTTTGAAGGCCGTTTTAAGGCGGGTACTTGACTGTATCGATTCCTGATATTTGCCTTCTTCTTTACTTTTACCATTATTTTACAGGTCGAGAAAGTGTTAGCCTTGTAATTAACCTGTCTGTTCTCAAGGAAGGTATAAACTAGACAATATCGACTGGTATCTTTGTATGATGTTAATTTTATACACAGATCAAATGCAGAGAAAAAGCTTCTAGTGTTCGACGGAATCAAACTCTAATTTATCTACATGTATTTGGTAGAGAAACGGGTCAAGAATCTTGGTTATTTGGGTGTTGCAAGGATAAATATTATACAACTTGGACAATGCACGACAGAAACGTAATTTGGACTGTGTGTAAGCTAGGGCTGACCTGCTTCATTTTGCGGTCAGAAATTCTCTGACCACACAAATGGTACAGTTCAGCCCTCTCCGAACACTTAAAATAGTGCAGGTCAGCCCTAACATACAGGTCTTCAATCATATTGACATCATACGAGTATTAATCCACGAAGATAGGGCCTTTAAGCACAGTGCAACGGTATTGGATTTGAAGAGTCACTGACGATCAAAGGGTCGAATTGCCTAAGGAATAGGTCGCCTTGTTGTAATCAAAGAAACGCGATCCGTATTTGAGTTCTTTGATCATGTCAGATCACACAAAATGAATATGCCATGTGCTTAAAGCACTAGACAGTATATATATGATACAGACCAAATCTTTCAACGTTTATTTCATCGAGGTTTTTTTTTCTGAAGGGATGAGTTGCCTTGTAAATTCATGCATAAACTAGATTTCTGTGACTCTTTGGAGTGGGAATATGCCTTCAGGCCTGAAGTTGTGATTTTCGTTCTTCTGAGCTGTGTATTTGCTTTTATCACATGGCGTTGCGTCTGTGAATGATACTACGCCATGCATTAACGTCGATAAACCACTAGTGGTTTACAGATTTTGGTAACGTTATGAAATGACGCCCATTTTTAAAGTTGCGTATTATCAATTTGGGTTACTTATGGTTATTCATAACACACTTTTGCCATGGTAAGCCATAACACTTTAATGCACTTCAGCTTAATCACAGACATGGTTAACCATAACGTACTACTTTATTTTTCACCACACGATGGCACCACGTGAAGTGTGATGAAACACCATAATGTTTATTCATTCAAAGTTGTTGGTAGACCATTACAAAGGCAGCAAATCCTCAGTACTTTTAAAATCTCTTTCGTAACTAATAGAAAAAGTTGAGTAATTCACCAAATGTTATAATCAGTATCCACTTCGTAGAACAGCTTCAAGCATTGTCGATATTTTGGTCGTGACAGTTTAATAAATAAGAATAAGAAAGATTTTAGTGTTGTTGCTTTTCGAACAAAATAAGAGATAAATATAAAGGGTGTTATGAAAGTTCGTTCTGCTCTTCATCATAGAATTTCGAGTGCACCTTTAAACCGGTTTAAGCTCTCCAGTAAAATATTTTACTGACCGTTTCAAGACGGTGCTTCTTTTGTGGATCATTTATGTTATTTCTGTCTTGTTTTTGTTATGCATTTATACACGTCTGTTTGTTGATGCCTTGTGGTCACCTGCTGGGAAAGGGCTGACCTCTTGGCTCTCGTTTGTGATGTTGTCACTTTCCCATTGGTATCCTGGGTCAGATGTGATGCTTGATTGTATCGATTCCTGATCTTTCTTACTTTCATTTAAAAAGGAAATGATGCTGAAAAATTACATTTTCCATGAGCCTGTTATTCCTTGTGATACTCTATAACGTTTGATATCGTGACTTGTATAACATGAATAACAA
The DNA here is from genome assembly GCA_964019695.1 of Loripinus fragilis. NCBI lineage: Eukaryota > Metazoa > Mollusca > Bivalvia > Lucinida > Lucinidae > Loripinus > Loripinus fragilis. The sequence goes on along the minus strand of OZ026514.1, from coordinate 97,807,104 downwards.
CTCCATTTAGGGTTGCTTAGCCAATTCTGAAATATTCTTATCACTATGGCCATTATATGACAATGGTTCTTTGTCATACACCCACAATTTGCTCCTCGAGCCCAAGAATTTCCGAGGGGTACTTGATTTTGAAGATCATCTATTCCTTGACAAAGTATTTGATTAATCATCACGTTGTTTATATCTTATCAAGTGTGTCGACTTTAAAGAATTCCAATGACATTTTGTCATTAGACACATTATAATTAAAATTATAGAAATACAATTTTAATGTAGAACTAACTTTCTTAACACCCCTTTACCTCTATTTTACCCTGTTTAAGCCATGTTTTGAGACAATAGCCCATATCCTGATTCATTGTATTTAAAACTGGTTGGTTCTGGTTCAAAGATCCATATCAGACATAAAGTATACATACCAAATTCTCTAAGAAGAGAAAATCACCATTATCAGTGTGTTTGTGCAATTTGTAAGTGTTATGGCTGACCATCATACAAATCTGGTAACCATAAGTCCCCAGACTGATAATATGGCAAATGGGATGTTTTAACACCTTTGAAAGGTGGTTAAAGGTCGTATAATGGATGTTACTATAATGGATGTTACTTATTCTAATGATATTGCCTGAAGCAAATAATTGATCACGTCAGGGAAGGACTTGGCACATTTCCAAGAATAAATGCGCCTTTTGTATCTCCCCATTGGTTGCTATAAATGGAAGCTTACGTCAGTAGAGGGCGCTTTGTTGATAACTTGAAATAAGCTCACATCGTTTATAAGATGAAGCCGAGCTTGAGATATTAGATTTGGGTTAAGAATATTTTAGAAGTTTATTAGAATTTGACTCATGAAGATTAAAGAATTTGAAATTCTAAAAATGTTGCTTAAAATTATAAGTGAGTCTTTAATAGAACTGAAAAACACACACAAACTTAGAAGAAAAATCAACTACGTTACACATTTGCTGGCCTTAATGACACAGCACTACACAATAAAACCAGGCCAGGAGGTTATAAAACATTTTTCATATTCAACGAAATTTATCCTACTTATAAATGTAAAAATGACAACAATTGTTGGCATCTTAACATTTATTAGCATGATAAATACAATATCTGGGTGACTTAAAGCAAGAAACTTTTTTATTTGTCAGTATTTTAGTTTTTATGAGCAGCTGAAAAAAGTTGTATAGCCTTGGAACCAGGGTCAAAAACGGCCATGTCACACACGAAATTGGAGCAAATTACTAAAGGTAGTACCTCTGCCTTCGAATAGTCAGTGTCACAGGAAGGGGAAGATAAATTTGTTTTACTAGCAAATTTGAAACTTTAGATTCCGCTGTTGTTGAAACACATACCTGTTTGGCTTCCATAAAAGTTTCCTTTGCCATGTACTGGCTTTTTAACCCTTGTCTTGCTGAATATTTAAAAAAAATGCACTCCCTCAATTTTATCCCATCAGCTTGCAGCATTCTGTTTGTAAGCTTGCATTTCAACCAGAGTGGACAGCAGTGTGGATCCTGATCAGATGGCTTCCTTTTGTTTTTTTAAAAAAATATATGATCGGAGTTCAGCAGGTCAAGCGATGATTATTGATACCATGCACATTTATTCTCGTCGGGCTGGCATCGCCTGATTAAGCTTATAGATCTCGCATAGTCGCCAACACAAAGGTTCTTTTCTTTGTTCATATCCACAAGCAAAAACAGCGAGTATAATCAGTTTGCTTGGTGGCCCTACTTTAAAGGATAGAAAAATGAGAATAAAAAGCACTTGGGGAATTGATGAAATGATAGTTTTTACTTTGCTTTTAGTTTTATATATGTTCCACCATTACTTTATAGTAATTTCAGATGAAAATAAACATTACATTGAGCCGCGGCATGAGATTTCCAACAATGTGGCATTTTGACAAGTGTAGACTCAGACAAGCCTGTGCAGCCTCCTTTTAAGCTTAGAAGCTCCAAATGGTGTTCAGTCAGTAGCTTAACACTCATAGAATATTCAAGTGACTAGCAATGGCTCTGATCAGACTGCGCGTATGCGCAGGCTGGTCTGAGCCTTTGCTGGTCGCACATGCCACATTGTTGGAAATCCCATGCCACGGCTCATTTTAGTTCCACCGTTACTTTATAGTAATTCCATATGAAAATAAACCCTTTGCCATTGTGTGAAGTACGCTGTAAACAGTTATGAATATATCTCTGCTTCTCGTAGAAAAGCAGAAAACCTGTTGTTTTGGAAGGTCATAATCTTATAATAGACTTATATGCTACATTTGCATGTATAACCAATGAAAATCATATTAACTTGTTACTAAGAAGGTTGTATACTAAATGTGTTTAAGGACATATGCTACTAAATACTTCCCACATTGAAATATTTTAAATACTTTGCATACAGTTTGTTTTATGCATGGGCTATCCATTTATGAAATAAAAAGGATATGTCACCGTGCTTTTTTTTTCAGAATCTCATATTGAAGTTTACAGCATTTGACCAATTTTCTAGAAATATAAAATAATAATACTAGTCCTAATTATCGAGCTAAAACGGTTGTAATCTTCACCCAGCTTCTTTCTTTTAACTTAAGTTACTGCACATGACCTCAAACTTTTAAGAAAATGTGCATGTTTACTTGTTACCCCATGCTGTGACAAGATACTGCATGATATATTTTGGCAATTCGTCGAAAAATGGAATTTGTTTTTAGAATAAATCATGTATTAAAAAATCTGACATTGAAAATCTTGAAAATTTATTTTTAATTCATGGACTATTATAATACCTTTCAGAAAAAAGAATAAAAATCTGGGGTCAACGAACTAATTCTCTTTCTAGAGGGCCAAATTTAACCCCACCCCCATAGGTTCATGCGTAATTCAGTATAAAAAGTTCGGGGATGACCATTTCGGTCGTTTTGATGATGCCATTTTACTAGTATATGAAGTAATTTAGCATTAAAATGTTAAAAAAGAAAGAAATAACACACTGAAAATATGTGCGCATCTGGGAATCGATCCTGGTTCTCTGGCTTTGTAGCCAGGCGCGCTAACCACTAGGCCACGAGGTCAGGTCGTGCGCCGCTCTAAATATCCATACAAATAGTATAGACTCGGCCACTATCGTATTCGTAACCAGGGTTATTGTGTACGTCGTTTGATTTCGACTGAGCTACATTTATCTGTCTTTAGTGCTGAGACGATCAGTTCTGAAAAGATGTCAATAGATATTTCGAACACACTTTAATTAGTTATTTTGTGAAGAAAATGTCGGAACACCGATATGACATAAGAATATCGGAAGCTGTATTGATCCGAATCCGTTAAGGGTCGAAAGACAGGACCCAGACAACTTTCCCCGTTTGCAGACGCGGAAAAGGTGCGCATTGGAAATAGCCGCATATGTCTTTAACATCAGATTTTATTGTTAAGGTTGAAATATATCTTGTTGAAAATAATCAAACTTGCTAATCACTTGCATTCGTCATATAGACAGCATTTCGTTTCTATAGTTTACACAGAACCTCTTGCATGATACCAATATTACAAGAATAATTCGACATATGATATAGATATGATTTTCTTGCATGTGCTAAATGCTACAGGCATTTACACATATGAAAAAGATAAGAGCCCATTATCCGTGCTGCTTATAGAATGGTTTCCGATGCAATCATAAATGGCTTTTACCAGGAACAATGACTACCTAGAGCCTGGGCACAAGCAAACACACATTGGTCTGTAATCGAGCAACACGAGTCTGATCAGTCAGCATTACAGATTACCTGATCAGGACTTGTAACTATGCCCTGTGGGGTTACTGGAGTTTTAGGAATACATATCCAAGCAGAAAAGACAGTCATCTGATTGCACAGATGTGCAGTCTGGCCATGTACTTTAGCGATCGCAAATACCACAAATGTGGATTTTCTTGTTTGTTTTTGTCAATAGTCTGTCTGCTGGTCATTGATAACTCAATTGGGGCGGGATGATTCAATTTTAAAATCTTTATTTCCTTTCATCCGTGAATCAGATATGATGATGCCGGACAAACGAGCAGAGAAATAAAAGTGAAGTCTTCAGAAAACGGCCCTTTTGACATTGGCGTTAGGGCATTCTTTAAATAATCGCAAAGCAGCTATTTACTGTAACAAGGTGTTAATAATTAAATCTGAAAGTGTATATTCTCCCATGCTTTGTGTATATGAACAACGAAGGCTGGGGCGAGACGGTCTCGCCCCAGCCTCCGCTGTTCTATGAGATACGTAGTTTTATCATATGGGCTGGTACTATATTGATTCACCTAGGCTTGGCTTATCAAGGGACGAAAATCCATGCAGGAAGTTACAAGGACAGCTGGCTGGAAAAGAGTTTGTGCTTACCAAATTGTGTAAACACATGGTGTGAGTGTGTAGGCGAGCTTTGATAAATTCTTCCAAGCAAGCTGGCGCTCAATATATTCTTATTGATATTTAAAAAAAAGTTTTAGCCCAATCGATTGTCTAATGTCATTTGGGAATATTTACATTTCGAAACAAGCCTTTAATAAATCTTTAGATCTTTGAATACAGAATACAAATTTTATTTATAGTCGGAAATCTAACAAATTAACATTAGCTATGTATAGCTTTGCAACCGTTCATAGCCTCATGAATGACACAAATTTGATTGACAGCTGCCAAGCTCACTTGTCCGTGCTACACGCTTAGAACATCAAACTCATTCACCAGAAGTGACGCTAGTGTTCTGATTGACAGCGAGTCACACGCGTACAAAACAGGAGTCTTGTTTGCTCCATTGGCTGTCCGTGTTCACGCTAGCTGTTCCGCTGTTCGTTTTACACTCTGACAAAACCGTTACTACAATTAAATATTAAATACATAACTGTTTTCTTTCCTAAATTATAAAGGATTTGTAAATTTTAGATATTTTAATAAACTATTAATATAAGTAATAAATTCAACGTTTGGTCTGTTCATGGAATCATGAATACCTTGGGTCTCTTGCAAAGTTAACGTGAAACCCTCACTTACTTTGCAAGAGACCCGAAGTATTTATGATTCAATGAGCATTCCAAAAAATTGAAATTCAGTTCTTAATTGGTCGAGATTTTGCCTTACGATACAATGTAGCCGAACGAATGAAACAATGGTTGAAGACACGTGCAGATCATTCATGTGAGCTTATTGAATCTGAACCAGTGGTTTTAAATGAGTTAACTTTGTCACACGGGTTTGTCATCTGGTTCATTGGAACCGATCGAACGGTTTTTGCTCATTAGGAATGGGAACATGGGACACATGTTTGTAATTAGGAATGGAAACATGAGACCATTTTTGAACATAGTTAAAAGTAGAGAGGGATGCAAAGATCAGGAGTCGATACAGTCAAGTACCATACCTGACCTGGAACACCATATGGGAAAGTGTTTAAGACACAAGAGGAAATCACAACAAACAAGAATGCCAAGTGGTCAGCCCTTTCCCAGCCAGGTCATTGGTTTTAGAGGTGTCATTTAAGCATGGGGTTAACATCTGAATTAAGGGTGAGGTTGGCGCCGTTTAACCGGTTTAAGCCCTCCAGTAAAATATTTTACTGACCGTTCCAAGGCGGTACTTCTTTTGTGGATCTTTTATGTTTTTGTTCTGTCTTATGTTTGCTATGTCTTTGTGCGCGTCTATTTATATGTGCTTTGTGGTCACCTGCTGGGAAAGGGCTGACCTCTTGGCTCTCGCTTGTGGTGTCTAACTGTGAGTTTGTCTTTTTCCATTGGTATCCTGGGTCAGGTGTGGTACTTTATTGTATTGATTCCTGATCTTTGCACCCTTACTTACTTTGTTTGGCCAGCGGTTTATGGATTGTTTGATTTAAAAGCCTTGGTGCCTATCATATCTTTGTCCGTTTGAGCAAAATACATAAAAAACGACAGAGAGTGCATTGTGTGGCACCTTTTTACCGATTGTAAATAGACAAACGGGGCTGCTTCAATGTTAAGGTAAAAAAGCATGTTCCAACCTTGACTCAGCAAATCCTTTAAAAGGTAAACGTTTATAATAAATATACACACTATATGTTAGTTGGAAGCTGGGTCAAGGTAGGCAACATACTTCTATACAAAAACATCAAAGCATCACCATTCGGAAGTATTAACTGCATTTTTCATGCTTAAATAATGCGCAGGCCTCGAGGCTATAAATCTGACTCAAATAAAGCGCAATGATTGGCTGCATGCGGACACGTGTCCGTAAGCAGCCAATCATTGCGCTTTATTTTGAGTCTGAGAATGAACTCAAGTTTTATAACCTCGAGGCCATGAATACTTCTCAGACATATCTAATCAGAGATTGTTAGATAAATCTATTTTACATTCTTGATGGTATAATACAGTTTTGGAATTAATAAAAATGGCTTACTTGTTAGCCATTTAACTGACAATAGTATCAAAATGCAATTTTAGATATGTTCTTAAAAGGATATCCCTTGGAAGCAAAGACTGCACCAAAGAACTGAAACTAGAGTGGGCATATTTCCTGGGCCAGACTAGCTAGTTTCTGCCATTTAGGCGTCATCAGTGACCATCTAATAGTTTCAAAGTTTAGAGTTGTTATGTTAAGCATTATTTATCCTCCCTTTGTCCTTGGTTTTGACATCATTAAGTATGTTTTAATAATTTATGTCTATTCATAGTCACGAAAATTATTGCAAAAACCAAGGTTTGAAAGTTTTACTTTTGTTCACAAATGACTTTTAGGAGGATTTCGCGCCTCAAAATATTGTCAAACGCATGATGTGTTTTGGTTTCTTAAACTCGTATCTAATATGTTTGGTCGTTTCAAAACCCACTTATCCCTGGGGCTAATTTTAATGGAACATAGTCATCAGAAATCAGATAACAAGCAGCAGAATAAGGTGCCTGATCTGGCTCTCAATTGATTCTTCAAACGATTTTTATCATATGAAATATAATTGAAAGAAAACATACTGGCACCCCTAAAATTGAAAAAATGAACACTTCGAGCTGATGACAAAAGGAACTTCAACCACGCGCGTATTATATGGTTTCATCTCTCTCTTACTGGGTTCAGATTAGTAGTAAGCAACTAATGGATGTCAAGCACCTGTAAGTGTCATTGCAACATAATCTACCATTATCTTGCAATCTTATACTTACACTATATAGTGTAGGTTTCTGTTAATTGGTATTTCTGGTTGTCATGGTAACACATGGATTCCAAAGACTGAGAAACTCTAAAAATTAGGTTTTAAGGGGACCTAACACTTCCATTTATTTATAATTAGATACAATCATTTGTATTTTATACTCGGCCTTTTAAACCCAGTTGTCAATACTTTTTGGCTCATCATAAGGACGTAGCGCGCAAAGTGAGCTTATGATCTGTTAGTATCCATCATCAGCCGGGCACCATGTAATGTACACCATTGGATTTAAATACACTGCACAAAATAGTTAACACTACTACTGTTGATTCAAAGATAGGTGAGAATCGTTATGAGCCAAAAATATAAACAAATCCATATAATGGGTAATTTATACTGGCATATATCATTTAGTGTAGTACTATATACACCGTAATTTACCTGTTTCTATGAAATATAGTAAAACCCTATTATCCATCTGTAGATTCTATCATTTATCCCCATGTAAATCCACTCATAGTCAGACCCAAACTGAAAGCTATACTCAGTATGACATACTTTAAAAACGCAACACTTGGATAGCAGCTTAAATTAATGTCTCATTAAAGAAGGCAAAACAATCATCTTGGTTGTATCTTATAAAGGGTGTTCATTTGTAAGTAACACATGAAAATATTGTTTAATAAAAATGAATTTAACGAATTAAAAATGTTGATTTTTTAGAGAGTTGTCAATTGCTTCATGTGACAAAATGTTATCACTTAAAAAATCCCTTCTTCTTAAAAGTAAGAACCTCTGAGATGTATTACATTTGTGTCATGCACCTCGTTAGTCATCCAGCAATCACTCTCATATTATTAGGCAGGTCTGTGATACAGCCTGTTTGTTTATTTGACGTTTATCTGTTTGTACCCTTTAATTTGGTGGCTTAAAATCTCATCTACTTAAAAAATGTTTCAGTGACCTTAATTTATACGATGTCGTAAAGTCATCAGGTTTAGTTGTACAATTAAAACTAATGTGTTTGCTGATGAAACTCATGATGAAATCATCAAAGCAAAGAAAGTTTACAGTCAAATGTCTTTTGAAAAATATCAAGGGAAGTACATGTTGCGTAGTTAAAGTCCGTCAATATAGTTATGAAAGATTACCAAATGTTGGGTATTAACAAAAGACAATAAGGCAATATCAGATACAGCAATATCAAATATGAGATATGACCTTCTTTACAAAGGACCAAGACTGGCATGTGATTAACCTGGTGATCACTCTCAGGGTGGTTAGAGATAATATCAAAGTCATAGTTATTTTCCAAATAAGCAAATTTGGACATGCACAATTTAAGAGACTAAGTCTGCAACTATGAACATTTTTCGAAAAAAATTCTTTTCTTTTTAAATCATTTGTAAAAGCAGAATTAAGTTAAGTTTTCACAATAAATCTTATTAAAACAGGTATTGTTTCTCTTGTTGGTAATTACTTGCGTCCCTCCAATAATTATAGACAGTCAAGTTTTAACATAAATGCTGTTGTTGTGATACTGATAATTTGTAAAGATTTACGAAATTGGTAAAATTTATACCTGAATTTTAGTTTTTTACTGTGTTCTTGAAAAATAGAAACATTATTTCAAAAATTAAAAGATCAAAAGATACAGACTATGCAGCTTTCAAAAATTAAAAGATCAAAAGATACAGACTATGCAGCTTTAACAAGCCTTCAATATTCTGTGGAAAGATCCCCATCTGCATGCGCGGTTCCAGAAAGTTTTGTCAGATGGGTTCCAACTTTGAAGTTCTTTTTTAGAGGGGAGAGAGAATCCAAACAAATACCACTATAAGCGGGCCATCATCGACCCGTGAGTTGATGCTTTACGCACAATACAACACTTTCTAGTAATGTTGGGATGAATCTTGGGTTGAATCAGTACTAATACTAAGCAGAGGATAAAGTGTCTTTCTGGATTCGCGTATGTAATGTCTTGCAATATTGTCACGTCCTCAACAGTGTCACAGGTTCCTGCTGCCTTTCTTGCGGAGAGAATCATAATACGACTATAAATTTTAGATTATGTTGTCTGTGGATGCACAAATGTTTGTTAATTACTCGCATTAGGGTTATAGTGTAGATTGCGTGCAAGACGAGATTGCTTTCTCTAAAGTATTGATCAATTAATTAAATTACCAGCCACAGATTAAAATGACCAGGGAGTGATTTCCTACAAAGGCACAGCATTGGCTTATAATTTCCTAGCTTATCGATTCGTCTTGAAAAAATGGGGCTTGTTATCATTCTTATAAGTTCATTTAGTTTTATTAATGTATTTATTCAATTTTTACTTTTCATTAAGTGCGTGTATTACTTTTTTTTTTTTTTGCTTTAATGTTATTAAACGTGCCTTTGACGACCCTACTTTAAACCTGCTCATAGCACGGGTAGGAAACTTCATAAACGAGACAACTGGATCTGTATATGGAGGCTGAAAAATCGCCTAAAAATTGAATAATTCTTTTATCGTGTAAAATACCGAAAAAAATGAGAATGTAGTACTCCGCTGTGGTCTTTCAACTTCCAATCCAAGCTGATGTGAGCTGCAAATTGTGAGCGCGTTTATCTGATTCGTTTTTGTCGTGACGTAAACAACCTTCATGTACCTCAAGACAAAAAGGATTCAGACAAAATCGTACACGATTTGCAGCCGGAGCCTAATTTCGTATAATGGTAGACTAAGCAATACCTAAATGAGATGCACCATTGGTTTTGATCAAATCCTGCGGGAACTGTTTAAATCAGGTCAGTATTAATAATCTAAAAAACGGCCTCCACCTGAGCCATCTGTGTTAAACAAATCGGGTTGGACGGTGTGAGTATAGATGAAGTCGCGTGTGGGGGTGTCAAGACATGGACTATGTGCCTTGTGGCACGTTTCTTTTCAGTAAGCAAGCATAAATGAATTAGATTGCAAGGAAGTGAGTGTTATTGTTATACAATCAGATGGTAGGAAGACAATAACAGGAGAGGCGCTCCCCAATCCAGCCATCGCTAATGATGATACAGCGGATCATTAGTTTGTCCTATTTGGGTAAATAAATATGTTTGTGTTCGCTTCATTATCAGATATCAGCCATCAGAGAAAATTGGAAATTGCTCAATGCGTACAGTACAGGAACTTTTTGGTGTGTAAGTAAGCATCGCCATCGGATAATATGCTAACGTGAACAACAAATTCACAGATCAGCCTGCGCAGTTGCACAGTCTGATCAGTGCTTTTGTTCGTATAGTCAAGGAATGCATTGGTAAACAAAAAGGCAACGTCATCGAAGTCTTCTTATGGTAGTAACAGATCCATAGATATCAGACAGCGCAATCAGTGATTTTGTCGATAGGTGTTAAGCGGTTCATGTCAAGTTTTAAGCTATAGACCTAATACTAAGGTTTGTCGTGTGGTTTGAGATGCAAAAGGTGAAATCAGCTTTTATGTACGAAGAACATTCTCTATGCCCCTTACTATCTGATAACTTTTGGATTTTTTAGTCTTTTTTGTCATTGTCTGCCGACATTTTCTTCAAAAATTAGCGTTATAAAAAATCATAAACGCTATCAATGTGTCAAAGGTTGGATCCGGATCAGGGACGACGTTCTGTGGGTTTTGATAAGGGTCCGAACTGTTAACAAAGCTTATCGGCAGACATGAAATATCGCTGCCAGCAGTCCAAAGATACGCCCTTTCTGTCGACATCCATGCCTGCTTCTGTGTATTAGTTGTTATACATGTATGATGAAAATGAAACAATCTTGCATTCGGAGAGAATTAGGTTTGACTAACACAGACCAAGATAGGTTTAGCGGACGTATCTGAAGGTTGTGCTTTTACTTTTTCCTCCCTACTGTTATTCCAGGCACTATTCATTATGATCTGTACATGGTAGTCACACGTATATATAGTTCCATCAGCGATATGCCTCTAAATGCTGTTCCCCAGTGACACATTTCCTGCTAGTGGCGACATTGCCGTTTGCTGATCACCTTTAGAATCAGTTTGGAACCAGATTTGGTTCGCCTGATCTACGCTCTAATGGTATTCATGATCTATTAATAGCGTGCAAATTGCCCTGAATGTAAATATTCAAACGTTATGGTAATGTCAATGGTAAAGCGTCTTCCAAAGAATGCTTAGGCTATCCTGAATGTTACTCGCTACAACGGTACGACGTCGAGACCGAGTTGTGTGTGTGTGTGAGGGGGGGGGGGGGGGGGGGGGGAAGCGTTGTAGAATGTGACACTAAGGGCCATCAGGAATGATACTGGTCGATTACACTTCACATGGTCATTGATTGCAATAAGCCGCAGAGTAGCTTGTTATTAGATCTTGTTGTGAACATGAAAATATGCATTGCATTGATGATCCATACTATGCCTTTCTCAAATATATGTGATTATTGCTTGAATTTACTATTCATGGGGTCATTCAGAGGTCAAAATCAGACTATACATGTAATTTGCATTAATGTTCATTTGTTTTGTTCAATAACATTGTGTTTCCATGGAAATCAAATTAAAAAGAACGCATTTCTATTTGCGAATTGACGGTAGAGACATGTATCGGAACAGCCTTCACACCCGTGCAGTGTGACCAGCATCAGAACAATTTCTGCCTGAACAGTGTAAACGCTACCCTAGCTGAGTCTCAGTATTTAAGAGATTTTCTGGTCTCTGCCACTGAGCAGGCCAATTTGAGGTGTTCTTGATGTGGCTCGTGTCGTCTTCGCTGCTTTGATGACATCTTCGATACTTTGATGAAACACTTATGAGAATTGTCGTCATCTACTCATTGGACGTTTGCAAATAAATACTTATCAGCCACGCAATTACCTAGCATGCAAAGTTAAAATATTTATCTTGATCACTGGATTATGTTGCCGCTTACTGGTACCAGAGAACAAACGGCAACATATTCTAGTGCTCAAGATAGATAGTTTAACTTTGCATGCTGGATTATACAAGATTTTTTCTCGTCAGAAAATTTTTATTTCAATTTTTTTCTCCAAAATTCTCAAGTTTAAACATATTTTATTCCCAAATATGTACAGCAAAGGGGTTTGGTCGCAAGTTCTCACAACATTAGTTACGACCCCCCCCCCTACATTTTAAACATACATAATAGCTAATAAACATGTCTAGAGATATACAAATGCATTTGTATTATACACACCTAATGAACAAAGCAAAGCAGTTAGGAATATATATTGGAAACATATCAAAATAAACAAATAAATAAGTAAATAAATAGTAGACAGAAAGATTAATATGAGTATACAGAAGTAAATAACGAAAATAATTATGTATATCTAAGTATGCTAAAGACAAATGAAAAAGGATGATACAATAGTAAGTAGATTAGTAAATAAAAAATTAAAAAGTATAATAATGACTACGAAAAAAAAGTACAAGACTGTTAATATGGCTACCACATGAGCTCAACAATGAAACGTATAGTTTAGTTGGTAATCACGTAATACATGGAGTCACTAAATATTATTGAAACGTTTAGAAACTTGTATGTACCTGTGGACTGCTCTGAACAAGACTATGTTGGTTTCAAAATTCCAGCTTTCATTGCCCAAAAGTATTAACTTAATGCTTAGGGGTTGGGACACTCTAACTGTATCGTTGAAAACCTGCCTTTCAGTTGTGTATCTCCTATAATGAAAGAAGTAGTGAATGGTGTCCTCTACCACACCACACACGTCACATAGAGGGTTATCACGTATATGATTTATATGAAGGTCATTATTTAGGTTGCTACACGTATTTCTGAGCAGTGCATGTAAGACAGATATATATCTATTTCCAATGGCTAAATATGATGGCATGTATGATTTGTTGAAATTAGAGATAACATGTTTTTGAAGGTTGTTAAAGTTGATAAGCTTTTTAAAATCATCTTCAAGGCCATTCAATTATCTGATTGATAAGGGTATACAGGATTTCTATGAAATGCTAGTCCTGTTATAAGGAAAAGAAATGTTTCTATTATTTTTCAAAGGATAATCTAAAATTTCACTGACTAATGGAGGGATTAAATCCGAGAAATATGATGGCACCAAGCCAATATTAACATTATACATTAACGAAAGTTCATGTTGTTGTCTTCTTTGTGATAGGGTTAATCAGTCACACTCTTTGTACAACAGATCTCGTAAGTCCTGTTACAAGGCCGGCCGCTTCATTTTGAATCTTTGAAGTGTTTGAGAGTCCCATTCAGAGCATCCATCTCATACCACTGATGCATACTCAACAACAGGAGCAGATAGGACATATGGAATAAAATTATCTTTGGATACCATCAGAGTGTCGTACAGTTTGGATCCAGATCAGGCCCAACATTTTGACTAGAAGTACAGATTAGTAAAATAGGACAAATGATCGCTGACAAACAGGATTCTGCGAAGGTGGCAATTTTAATTCTCAGGAAATAGGATTGCAGATATTCTATAAATAGTGTAATGATTCCATAAATACCTCATGCGACACCACAAAGTTATAAGTAACGCAAGGTTATTTTTAAGTCACTAGGTCTGTAAAAATGAACTTTTTTCAAAAAAAAAAATATTTTCTTTTTTAAATCATTTATAAAAATAGAATTAAATTATATTTTCACAATAAATATGGTCAGTACAGCTGAAAACTGCAAAGAAAAGTGAATTATCTTATTAAAAGAGGTGTTTTTTCTCTTATTGGTAATTATTTACGTTCCTTTAATAATTCTAGACAGTTGATTTTTAACATAAATGCTGTTGTTTTGATAGTGTTATATTGTTAAGATTTACGAAAATGGTGAAATGTTTACCCGAATTTGAGTATTTTTTAATGTATTCTTGAAAAATAGAAACTTTATTTCAAAAATTAAAAGATCAAAAGTTACAGACTATGCAGCTATAATATACATTGTGTAGCAAGTGTTAATGATAATTATACGACATGACAACATCATCTCTAACCCGTTGTATACTGGAAACCCCTAAACTGGTACTTTAGCAAACAGTGAAGACCCTGATGAACTGCAACATGAAGCTGCATTTCATCAGGGTCTGCACTGTTTGCTATGTTTAAAATAACCCTTAGGAACAGAAATACATCATAATTTAGAAAATTCTACCAATAACCCATTAAAGTGCAGAATGGGCAGTCCCATAGTCATTTTATTGTATCAATACGTATGGGAAAATCCATTAGAATACAAAGGGCCAATAGAATTGCAAATCAATGTTAGATCATAGAGCACAAAATGCTGTTATGTGAGTTTTTGTAATTGGTGTTTGCCTGGCGTGCGTTAAACTTTCTTAAAATGACGTCTCCTCCTGAGCCAAGGGCTCCGAATTCAAAATAATTACACATCAATGTTTTCCATAACACCCTCTACCAAGATTGCACAAATGGTTCCGCTCAAATGAATAAAATGGCTACCAAAGCTAAACATAGAAAATCTTTGTGCAAAATTGCCTCATAAACCACTGGTCCAAAAATTAACAATAATTTTACACAAATGTTACTGATGATAATGTCCTCTACCAAAATTGCACAAATGGTATAACATTTAGCGGACATAAAACTGGTGCACAGGTTTCATATGTTCAAAATTCCCTACAGGTGTACACCTTGAACCCTTTGTTTACTAGTGACTCCTTAATGGTGCTGTCACATATAAAGGTATTGGACGCCAACATAAAAAATGTTTATCCGGTGATTGAAGTCATCTCAGTGGCGGTGAAAGTCGATGCTGCTGAGTTCTAAAAACTGTATGTTGGGGCGGAAAATGATTTGTGTAAGATGAATAAATTGTTAATACAACAATAAAGCCAAAGGTATCCGTCTCCTTCAAAAAATGACCATTTTTTATTTTCACACAAGTAAGAGCTTTTGAAAGCAGCATCCCCTTAATGTGAACTTTGACAAACTGTGAAGACCCAGATTCATCATTTTCCACACTATTTGCTAAGACAAAAATGCTCTTAAGAAAAAGAAATACAACTTTATTTGGAAATTAGGCCAAATAAAAAATATCTATATTTACGGTAACCCTACCCTACCTAAATTAACTGGTGAAACCTAGAATTTTTCAGGGTTTTCTGGAATAAAATACAATTTTATACATTTTGTAAGGCGAAATCGCCTTTCAAAATGCATAAAATGTATTTTTTAGAAAAAAAATATATGTGCCTAACATACATTAAATTTTCAGACCGTTTACCTGAAACACATTTATTATTTATTTCGGTTTATAAAATTTGACCACTCGAATTATACATGGACCACCCCAAGTTTATTGTATTGTAATGCAACACTAAAATAATTTGACAGTGTTCTAAAGGTTGGTCAACCTGCCAATAGTGACATAAGATGACTCTGCTACGATCTGAAAGGTTGTGGATCATTTTCCAGTACAACTACGTGAAGTCAATAACCATTTATGTGTGATGGTTTATTTATGCAATGTTTTAAAATGGCGGAGCTGTATCTCTGAATTAACACTTTGCATACTGTGATTCTTTTCAAGTTTGTGTCGTCTGCTGATTGTTTTAAAATGGCCTTTTCGAAAAGTTCTTTTAGGAGTACCATTAGTTTGGTTACAGATCAAGCCCAACATTGTCAGGTCACTGACCTGGATACAAACTGCAAATAATATTAGCAGACGATACTGGCGAGTAAATAGTTATATGGACAAATGAAAATGCATTAGTGGATTGGCGAGATGAAAAGATATTCCCATATCAAATACAACGTCGAACAGAAGTAACAGATACTGATTGATCAGTTTTATACCAAGCGTCCAAATGAAACAGACCTATTATATAGGTATTGTATTGGCTATGACTTGTAACTGGGCCAATTCAAAATCAGTTTTATTCATTAAAGACATACGCGGCTAAATATCATGCGCACCATGTCTGCGTTGGATAACTCGGAAATCAATTGATAATGTTTATGCCCTCTGTCTTTTGACCATTTACGAATTCTGATTAATACAGCATTCAAATAATCTAAGTTGGTAAGGGTGGTATTTAGTTGGTAAGGGTGGTATAAAAATATTAACTTACTTTGAAATTTGTTTTTGCTGTTCAAGATAAAATAATAGGTACGTTACAACGCAAACAGAAGTACAAGAATCATACCCTATTATGGTTAGTGAAATTACAACAGCAATTACAACAGCAAAATGCATGATTTGAGTTCCAAAGGCAAGCAAGGCCTGTAATTTTACATATTTATCCAGACTAGAATAGAAGGATCGTTACGAAAATCAATCTTATGAGACATAAAATGAGACAATAGTTTAATCCCTGTCTGTCGCGAAATCCCAACTCTCAAGCTTTTTAGCAAGAATTATACTGTCATTTACTCATTGAACATACGTTTTATTTTAAAAGGGAGTCTAAAACTAACTTTGTGTGCCATAGAAAAATAATTGAATATGTCCATGAACTGCCAAAATCAAAGATCGCTCGTCAACTTATGGTACCTCAAGAATGAGACACTAGTTGCGTCTTGACAGAAGCAGAATTTAGGGATGGAAAAGTATGCCATAAATCACGAAATCAACCCCCTTTCCCTTCCGCTGATTCAAGAAGGGTTCCAGGATTTTCATATGAACTATGTTTTGGTTCCAGCAGTTAAAGCTGCTAACAATGTTGTAGTTGTTTGACGATTGTATTATATTAATACTCTTAAGCGTGAGCTTGTTCACACTAATGCATATAAACTGCAGCCTTCTCTAAGTGAGAGGGCGATTGTTAATGGGCATGGTTGTCATACAGCCCTACATTTCGGTGTCAAAGCTAAAGAAAATTAAGATAAGTACCTACGTTGTACTGGTTACCTAAACTCCATAAAAAACCCTATAAAGCAAGACTTATTGCTAATTCTAGTTCTTGTACGACAACAGAACTTTCTAAATTATTAACCTCGTGTCTTACAGCTGTTAAAACATGTTATCAAGTATTGTGAAAAGGTATATGAGAGATCCGGTAAAAACCTATTTTGGTCTATTAAAAATTCAGGTGAAATTTAGATAAACTTAAAGCTAGAGATTTCAATGCGACCAAATTGTCTATTTATGATTTTTCTACTCTTCACACTACTTTACCTCATAATTTAATTAAAAATAAACTTATAAATCTTATTGAAAGAACCTTTCAAAGAGAAGGCTCTCCTTACCTTGCATGTTATGACAGAAATGCATGTTTTACTTCAGAAAAACCTAAAAAATACCATGCGTGGTCATGTCAAAATGTATGTGATGCGCTGACCTTTTTGTTGGACAACATTTTTATTCGATTTGGCACCAAGCTGTATAGACACGTAGTTGGGATTCCTATTGACACTAATTGTGCTCCCCTGGTTGCAGATTTATTTCTGCTTAGTTATGAGAGGGACTTTATGCAGTCTCTTTCTGATGATAATCAGGCTAATGTTATTGATGCGTTTAACACTTTATCCAATTTGGACGATATTTTAAACATTAATTATGTTTATTTTGACAATATGGTAAGTCAGATATACCCTTCAGAGCTCCAACTTAATAAAGCCAATATCTCTGATACCGAAGCCGCATTTTAGACTTGCATTTGTCTATTTCTAATGATATTGTTTCTACCAAAATTTATGATAAACGTGACGACTTTGATTTTGAAATTGTCAGTTTCCCATTTTAGATGGTGATGTTCGCCGTTCTACATCCTATGGTGCCTATATCTCTCAACTCATTCGTTTTGCTAGAGCATCTAGCTATGTTGCTGACTTCAACACTCGAAATAAATTGTTAACTAAGAAACTTCTTAAACAAGCCTATCAGTGTCAAAAACTTCGCAAACATTTTCAAAATTTTATAGACGATACAATGATTTGATTTCTAAATTCCAAGTTGGACTTAAATCTCTCTTGCGCCAAGGACTTTCGGAATCTGATTTCTATGGTGACTTGGTGTATAAATTGAAGAAGATTGTTGGCTCTAATATTTTTTCAGCGCAGTTCATTAAAATAATTTCCCATTATAAAAAGATTGGCTATAACATTAATGTATTGCAACTGACTGCATGCTTGGTGGTCAACCCAATCATGGTTGGCAACTTTGCTTTCCTCTTTAATTGCACGCTGGTGGGTCGGACTTCAGACTCTATAATGTTTCCGACTTAAAGACTTATCTATTGATGAGATGGTAGGGGCCTGATGCTTTGGCTGTTTGTCGGGCCCACCGGGGCTTACCTGTTGGATTTCTTTTGCTCCAGTATTCAGTTTTATTTACTGTTGAGTCCTTATCTTTGCTTTATCTCCTTGTTATATCTTGATTTATATGTTTTAGGAGATGATGCATTAATAAGTTAGGGGTCTTTCATGCAAACCAAATATATATGTGTCTTGATCCACATCTGAATTAAGGGTGAGGTTGGCGCCGTTAAACTGGTTTAAGCCCTCCAGTAAAATATTTTACTGACCGTTCCAAGGCGGTACTTCTTTTGTGGATCTTTTATGTTTGTGTTCGGTCTTGTGTTTGCTATGTCTTTGTGGGCGTCTGTTTATATGTGCTTTGTGGTCACCTGCTGGGAAAGGACTGACCTCTTGGCTCTCGTTTGTGGTGTCTAACTGAGTTTGTCACTTTCCCATTGGTATCCTGGGTCGGGTGTGGTACTTGATTGTATCGATTCCTGATCTTTGCACCCCTACTTACTTTGTTGTCAGTTACAAGCGATAGTATACTAGAGGACTTTGAAAACGCATCACCATTTTTTGCACTTTCTTGCAAACCGTTTATGCGATTGAAAAGGTACTCGCAGGTTTTAATGTGCATCCCAAAATTCGTATGAACCAGTCGTTAATTTGACTGCACTATCACGCGACGTTGCCAATGACGTCACATGGGTACATACAGCATCCAGCACTTTTCTGCACAGTAAGTTGAAGCTCTTTGATAATTTTTAAACTTGGGCGTGGATGAAACCATATCAGCAAAAGAGTTTATAGACTTTTTTCTAGTTAAAAGTAATTGATAACTTCAATATTTCGAAAATAAACGTCAAATTTGAAGGCTTTCATTACTGATAATGACTACCTAAATTGACAATCACGTGGGGAAGACGTTTTGATGTAAATTATGACAGGAGATCTGCTGTCATGTGATCGAGAACGTCTTAGAAAATTACGTTAACGTCACTTGCACACTGATACAAGAGACACGTGATACAAGCGTAATTTATGCATAATCTGTCATTTGTGTATGCCCTTAGCCTCTTCCAACAAAACCGGACGTAAAAAAATCGAAACTTTAAAAGGCCCACGACGTTAATTTTTATTACTAGACTATAGTAATCAGGATGGATGGGGTATGTTGGTATCTTTAAAGAGGTGTAAATGAGCATACCAAACTGTCAATCCATTTTAAATCGTTCAATGATGAATGTGCAATCATGAAAGAAGCCAATGACGCAAATCTGTTGAGTCAGGAATCAAAACTATAGCGTGTTAAGTTGCAGCTGAATTTGTGACCTTCAAAATCGACCACCCTTGTCATAAAACGGATACTTTTTCAATACCTTAAAGTAAATTTACAACTATGAATTTTCTAGGACACACTACAAACTGGTCGGACTATGATATGCAATAAAATTTATCTCAAGGTTTGTGAAATAAAGGATTTAATCTGGGTGATGCGTTTTCAAAGTCTTTAAGTATACGTGCATGAAGTACTGGCAAACTTGCCCAGAAAAAAGTATGGTTAGGTGAACTGACTGTCCCTGCATGACCATAGCTGTTGACTGGGACGTTAAGCATCAAACCAAACCAAACCAAAACAAACTCAACTCGCAAAATGATCTGTGAAAGCAAAACTTGTCCATACCCACTGTTTTCAAAACGGAGCAATGCGGTTAGTTTGTCATTCCAAAGGAAAGTTTTTAACTATCGGCGTAAGCTGGCTTCTATCTTGTTGATTAGAGGCTTTTCATATTGATCTGGAGTCGAGTTTCAATAAACCGTCATCTTATATGGAACAAGGGTAGCTTTTGACACAGCTTAAAGCTAAGCTTTCTCAAAAGCTAATCTTGTTTCACTATGTTTATATATCAACCCAACACTACCCTGTTGAGTATGTTGCTCATATCTCAACACTTTACAACAGTACATTACATGTCTTATCTGAAACACTGACTGAAGCAAATCGCACCAGTCAGTTTTACACAAATTAAATTCAAAAAGACTCTCTATTTGATCAAATAATCGGATAACTATATTACTTGTATAAGATTTCAACCTCATATTTTCATTAAATCTGCGACTGATTTAGTCTATGACGAAGAAGACTTAATGGATTGTGGAGACGGCGATGTTAAAAAATAGGCTCATTACTAGTAATTGATACATGTTTGAAGCGTACTAAAAAAGATGCCATTCTGGAAAATTCATTGATATAAACCATTTGCAAACCAATGAGCAACACAGCTACAATAGTCTGGGCTAAACTTTACATATTTTCTTCTTATTTCTCAACCAAAACATATGTTGTGGATATTCTGAGCACCCAAAACATATGCTAAAACTGATGGGAAAGAAAATACATGTATTTACATTTTTAAGCTCAATAATCCTGTGCAAATAAGCAACAAAAGTACAGAAAAGTCTGAACTAAAGTTTACACATATATGCACATGTTGAGCACTGGAGGGGCACGAGCGCGGCCCTGGCGCGAAGGCGGGCTAATAGTGGCCCGAGATTCAGCGAGTTGACTCAGCACGTTTATTCGACACACTGAAATGATGCCAAAAGTTATCGGAAACTAGTTAAGCTATGTAAGGCCATTAGCGTTGTTTATTTCATTAAGTATGTCGTGCTGCAGGCTTATCACATCAGACACAGGACAAATGACAAGTCAGCCATATCATACGATATGACTCTCATCACGCAAGTGATCAATAAAGGTTCAGGCGTGTTTGCGAAACGCTCACTCGCTAGTTTTGGGTTGTTGTTTTTTCTTTTGCTGTTCGCACACACGTAGAATTAGGGGATAACTGTATTCAAAATTTTCATTTGGGGAGGTGTATTGTGCATTTAAAGAATGGCGTCATGCAAGACGAGAAGCTCCACCATTGTTTCATGGAACGGCTAATATATAGGCAAAGAAAAGCAAATCCCTTAATTAAAGCAGCTGATTACTAGTACATTCTGTCCAGAGGAAACAGAAAGCCTTCCATGTTGCACGAGGCACGTTTAGAGCGTGCAGACTGACAAAGAAAGTATCAAATTGAATCTATCTAATGGTATTCTTGGTAAGACTTAAGGTGTGCAATTGTGTGCAAATTTACAATATAAAAGTTAAGTGAGTATGATCTCACACACTGCAGACCAACCCACGGCACTGCGAGGAAGAACCTCAGAACATGGCTAGTAACAATACATCTGTAAGACAACAATAACAAAGCAACCAGCTGCCTCTTCCTCTTCAAGATGATTGCAAAACTAAAATGGACACAAAGTAATGCATAAGAAAAAAAAGACAAACACAGAACTTCCACAGACAATGGGAGGTATATCAAACAATAGATCAACTACAACAGAGCCACCGCCTTAGAACGGACAGCAGCCGGAGCCACCGGGGGCCTAAATGCATTTTACTGGTGCCAAATCTTTGCCCTAACACAGTATGATGATACAAAAAGGGCTCATGACTTATGTAAAGCAACCCACATACATATACAGTGAAACCTGTCTTACTCGTAAGCGGCCACTCAAATAAAGACAAAACAAGGGTTTTAATACCATGTTTTATGAAGGTCAAAAGCACTGCAGAAGCTCCCGTGCAGTACCTTTGATCTGCATTAAGCGATTATTGGTCTTGCCTCACAAATTTCCTTTGTGCGGTTATACATGTTTCATTGCAGGAATCCCACTGTTCTCCACGCTTTAGCAATGATGTTATCTACGTAGTATGTGAGTCTTCCATTGAAAGGTTTTACTTATGGTTACTCCAACTGCTTCAAGAACTTGCCCATGGAGGGCGATGTTGTTTTCCCTCGAAAGCGCTTGTTTCTACACGTTTGAATAACCTGGCACAATGTTTTTTCGGGATATAAAGTTATCTGTCACTTACTTTTGAGTACCTCAGCCACAACATATGTTTTGGTCGAGAAATAAGAAAAATAATTTTCTAATATGCACTCTTTTCTGGAGGCCTGGAGATAGCCTTTTCTGTATTTTCGCGAGTACATGTACATAAGTTGTAAATAAGGAATAAAACTGTAATACTCTAGAGTTTGAAAGCGACAAAGTATTAGTATTAGGTATTATTACGGTCAATTACTATGATTAGTCTGTCTGTAGCTTTGTCTAAGAGGAACTGCCATTTCTGGAAGTTAGTTATTACCATAATAATTACTTCAGAAGCAAACATGAATATAGGTTGCTGGAAGTATGAGGATTTTTGCATTTTGAAATGCGAAATATTGTAGCTTTTTCCAGGAAAAAAAATAATGAAAAAAAAAATAACTAAAAAAAATATGCGATTCTACCATACTTAACATTTTCAGACCTGTTATGTCCCGAAAGCCATTTTTTTATTTGGCCAAGGCTTTGCGGACGATGTTCACATTTGCCAATCGGTCAATCAGGTAACAACAGCCGATTTTGCTAAGCCGAAAATCATCTAAGTGATATTTACAGCTACCAGAAATGAACTTATATGAGGGATAAATACGTATAATAGAATCTCCCAAAATCGAAGTCCTCATAACTAACTGGCAGTTTTATTTCGAATAACCAGTATTTCGAAATATAGGGGGGGGGGGGGGGGGGGTAGATATAAAAATATGCAAGCCCCCCCACCCCCCCCCCCCCCCAAAAAAAAAAATATATATATAATATAAAAAAAAAATAGAAAAGAATATTATCAGTTTGTTTTCTATCAAACAGAAGTTTTGGGCGCGTTCTTTTACGCACCCAAAACATGTTGTTATTAAAGACACGGATTTAAATAGATCATGAATAGGTCCTCTCTGAAACCAGTGTCTCTCGAAATTATTTCGAATTAGCTAGTATTTCGAAAAATCGAAAAACTTAGAATTTTCGAGGTTTTACTGTTTATGATACAGCGACAACTGAAGGCTCTGTATAGATTACGTGAATGTGCAGACTCATCTGAGAAACGGCTGATCGTCCACGCGGTGAATACCAAAAACTCATGAGCTGGCTAAAATTGACGACATTCTGAAAATTCGAAAATTTTCGCGAGAATCTTATTTTCGCGAAAAGTGTTAAAAGACATATTTGCGACGTTAAATATTCACGACTAAGGCATGATTTATCTATATCAGTAAACGACAGATTGATTTCGCCTTTTCGCGAGGATTTTATTTACATGAAACTTCGCATATGCGAAAGTTCGCGAAAATTAAACCCTCGCGAAAATTTCCGAGTTTACAGTAGTTACTTCAGCAGAATATGCTGAGTTGACCTATACTGAAGCCTAGCCTCGGGGTTATAAAACTTTTTCATGCTCAACTCAACTAAGCACGAAATTTTATTAACTCATGACTGTTATTATGCCATTTTTTAGCAAGATAAAACAAATGTATCGAAAGAAAAGTATTTTTTCAGCAGTTTAGTTTTTATTAGCAGTTGAAAGTTCATGCTCATTTAAGTTGAACATGAAAAAATATGACCATGGGGCCTTGTGTTCTATTTTGTGGGACATAGGCAACAGTGCAGACCCAAATCATACTTCACGGTGGAGAAGGCAGCATTTGGTCAGATCTTCACTGTTTTCTTTCTGAGAAATGAAAACCCTAAAATTGAATATGGAATTTCCCAATTGACAAGAACGGGAAATTCCAATTGACAAGAACGGGAAATTCCAGTCGACAAAAATGGAGTAATGTATCAAACTTTTCAGGATTTACGGCGTATTCGTTAACACCAGAGCTAATGGTTTTAGGCCTGGGATGTAATTTGTTCTGTTACGATCTGTCTGAAGATGTGTTGCATTAATTTAAACTGTAGCCACGTCATACGAATAAGGATATCAAAACACACATTCATGCGCACCATTGAGCCTTTGCTTTATTCCACTTTGCCATTCCAAGCGACTAGTTCATTCCAATACGCGTTTGATATCGTATACGTAATCACTTATCTGTACGGAACAAAAAGGTACAAAAACAACAACAACAACAACAACAACAACAACAGAAAGCCGTCATCATGGTCATGGGCCGCGAAACGACAATTTCGATTCGTTGGCAACATATTTTGCAAAACAAATGAAAGACTTGCACTTGGTGCTACGCGAAAGGTTACTGATATTTGGTACCGCCTTTATACTAATTAATGATAGTCCTTTATACTGTCAAAAGTATTTTTATCATTTTTGGCAAGAAGTTCATGCTTTTGTTCGCCATTATAGGTAATACAAAAATGGACTTTTCAAAGCGTGTTTCCAAAGAATAACGATTAATCATGGTTTTCTGATACGTTAACATCTGCTAGACCCATTGGGTCGTTAAAACCCTCGCCTTTCAGACTCGAGTTTCAACACCAACCTTGGGGTCTAGTATATAATAATGCACAGAAAAACATATTTGATCATGTCGGCTTGTGATTTGAATCTTTTGATCTATTTAACATTAATGCCCAGCATTACCGAGGGCACGTTACCATATTTGCATTGATGCTCCTTTTTATTTGCTATATTGTGAGAAGAGATATAGATCTATTCACTTTGTGTACCAAATAGTTTTTGTCTTGTGATCTTGCAATGTCCAAAGTCACGGTTCTGTATGGCAGCATGACAACGAGCCTCGAAGTACCTTTTCTCAAGTGTGGCGTTTTAAGGAAACAAATTCGATACGCATGCATTTTATTGTAGATGAGACATGTCTGCATTTTATGTATAATATATGCATATATGTACCTAACAAATCTAAAACGTCGCTAGAGGTTTGTTTAATGTGAAACCAATTCCAAATCGTACATCGTATGTGCTTAATTCTTTGCGGCATGCCAGTGAAAACTTTGGTTCATCTGCAAACCATTTGAACCCAGATCAGGCCAAACAAATCGTCGGACCAGATCTGATTCTAAACTAGTTAAAACACTGGATGTATTCCTGAATAAATTTTGAAAAAAGGTAACTTTGGAAAAAAAGCAGAAGACGACAAAAATATGCAAAAATATCTGGAGCATGCAAGGATCTAAGAATATATATATTCAATATTAATATTTTATTCCACGGAAAAGCCAGACTTACATAATTCAGCTTAACAGTTTGCAATATTTATAGAAAACTAAACTTAAATGTACTCATCTTTCGTCAGTGCAAATGTGGTACATATATTCCCATGAAATTCAGGATAAACAAAATTTGTGCTTATTTTCTTATCCTTCGGTTTCAACATTTGATTTGGGTGCTCAACAGAACAGTACATTGAGTACCCAAAACATATGTTTTGGCTGAGAAATAAGAAAATTGATTTTAAGTACGGCCTGGCTATTTAAAACGGTATCCCATGCGCTACCTACATGATATCCCTATATATACTGTGAAAACAGGCTTTATGTCTTGTGTTTGTCATGCTTTCGCGTCTGTTCATTGCTGCCTTGTGGTCACCTGAAGAGAAAAGGCTGACGTCTTGGCTCTTGTTTGTGATGTTTATTGTGATTTTATTACTTTCCCATTTGGTATCCTGGGACAGGTGTGGTACTTGATTGTATCAATTCCTGATCCTTGCTGTCTTTCTTACTTTCTCTAGTATGCTATCTTATGTACGGTGTACATGAGCTGTCTTTAACATGATATCCCCATGTATTGTGCAAATGTGCTGTCACGAACACTGTTAACATTTTATCGTTTGTATATTGCATTAAGTCAGTGCTAATGCAACCAAAATGCAAAACACGCAGATTTCACACTTTGTCAAATTCTTTTGCGGTTGTACACCTTTAAACTTGTCACCAGCTGTCAATTTCTTGCGGTTGTTCACCTTAAAATTGGTAACCGTCATATCCCCATGTACTGTGCAGATGCGCTGTCTCTTAGCATGATATCATCGAGTACTTTGAATCAGCTGTTGCTACGAGCATCTGGGTATATTGCAGCTACATGTACCACCGCTAGTCACATTCCTCTGATCCCAAAAATAGTAAGTATGATCAGGAAATACCACAATCACAAACTGCAGACAAACCATTGCACTGCGAGGAAGAGCAACACATCTATCACGAGACACCAGGAAGACAAACTTAGCAAAGCAACCAATTCTCTCTTCCCCATCAAGATGATTGCAATACTAGAGTGGACATAAAGTTACGTACAACAAAACATAGAATAACTACAAAATCCCACAACGGGAGAACAATCAGCAAAGAGTCAACAACAGAACCACCGCCTTAGAATGGACAGTAGCCTAATTTTCTCTTGGTATTGCACTTAGAAATAGAGGGATGCAATACACTTCTTCCAAGCCTACAGACTTAAGTTTAGCATCCCCATCCACTAAAAGTGAGCGTCTACCGGAGGAAGAAAGAAGGGTCAATTTGAAGCAGTTTGCCCATTATCTCGTTTATTAGTTATGAAAAGAAAAAGCCAAAATATCATGATATGTATTGCATGCATCCAGTTATTCCAATTCACTCATAGAAGTTCCTGGAAATTAAGATCACGCGTTTGTATGAAATATTCATAGAAATAATTTCTTGTCACGCGAACAACAAACCATCTTGAACCGTTACATGGAAAAAATACTTTTAGTACACTTTTAGGCCATTCTTCGGTAAAACCCGAACCGGTCAGCACAGCAACATAAAAAAGCAAGAGTTTTTAAGAGTAGTATTCATGGCTTAAAGTTATCATGCCACCAGATAAGTCGTCGGTGATGTTTGCATACGAGTATAAAAACACAAGTTTCCTGATGACGTCCCTCCATTAAATTCATATTGTATTAATTTTCTTACCAACTTAAACATGTGTCTGATCAACATCTGAACTAAGGGTGAGGTTGGTGCACCGTTAAACCGGTTTAAGCTCTCTATTAAACTATTTTTACTGACATTTCCAAGGCGGTGCTTCTTTTGTGGATCATTTATGTGATTACTGTCTTGTTTTGTTATGTTTTTATGCACGTCTGTTTGTTGATGCCTTGTGGTCACCTGCTGGGAAAGGGCTGACCTCTTGGCTCTCGTTTGTGATGTCTAATTGTGACGTGCATTTTTCCATTGGTATCATGGGTCAAGTGTGGTACTTGATTGCATCGATTCCTGATCTTTGTCCTCTTTCTTTGATGAGACGAATCGTTTGAGTTCCCAATATATATTTTGGTTGAGAAATAAGAAATATAATTATCAATTGCGCACACTCATTTGCAGGCCTGTCAATTAAAATTTTTGGCTTCTTAGCCTTGCGGACAGCGGGGGGAGACTGATGGAATGCACATGCTCACCTGTATAGTACTTTCGCTGATTGTCAATGTGATAAGTACCATTCATAAAGCGCCACCTATAATTTGCAGCAGACGACAATTTAAAATTTTGCCGCTTTTTCAAAAATAACAAATGAGGCATGATATTTCTTGAGATTCGTCTGCTGGCAGGCGATTCTAATGTAATATCATACCTTATTTTTGTCGAAAATTGGGAAAGATATCCCAAAATTTGTCGTCTGCTGCAGTCGTGATTGGCGCTTTAAGGGTTGATACTACTCACGCCCTTTTCAATTTGTAGTGAGTTTAAAACAGTGAAGTCTGCGATCAGCTCAGAGAACAGACAAATCAATTTGTTGTAGACTTTTCATTTGACAGATTTGATAGAATAAATTGCTCCTCTAAATATAGATAAACACATACATCAAATAGTATTTGTAGCTTCCTCAAATAAAAGTACATACTTGGAAATGCTTACAATGAGTAGTCTTGTTGATTTGTCCTTTAAATCTTGGCTCGATGTTGCTTTTTTCACGTTGCGTTATGCACTTTCTATACTGGAAACCCCCAAAGGGGTACTTTTGCAAAAAGTGAATACCAGATTAAATGATCCCTAAAAACAGTGAAGACCCAGATGGAATGCCGCAAGATGCAGCATTTCATCAGGGCCTTCACTGTTTGCAATACAATCCTCAGGGACTGAATTTGGCTAAGTATTTGACTGTTTCTATTTCTGATCGTTGCCTTCTTCCTTACTTTCATAATTATTTGGACATGTCTACCTGTGAACCCTGTTAAAGCTGCATACTCTGTAACTATGAACATTTTTGGAAAAATTTTCTTTTCTTTTTAAATCATTTGTAAAAGTTGAATTAAGTTATGTTTTCACAATAAATCTGTTCACTAGAGCGGAAAACTGCACGGAAAAGTGAATTATCCTATAAAACAGGTGTGTTTTACTCGTGTCGATAATTATTTGCGTCCCTCCAATAATTATAGACAGTTAATTTTAATATAAATGCTGTTGTTTCGATACTGAGTCAAAGTCAAGTCAAAATTATTTTATTTCTCTGGTACACAGTATACAGCTAGAGATTCAACATATTCTATACATATAACATAGTAGCATATTTTAGAATATAGAGGTCACATGAACGTGTATCATAAGTCATATATATATATGTATAAACATACTGATGTATTTGGGAATTACTGAACATATTTTGGAATGTTAGTTAAACTTCCTTGGGAGACTAACTATATATTTAACAATTTGGTCAGCACTGCAAAATTAAGTGCATATCTCGAGCACATTAGTGCATTTGGTTTTGTGTAAATACAATAATCAGTATATCTATTTCATATATAACTAAAGGGTTTATTTCTCATTTTGCTATTATCATTTGGTATGATTTTCAATAAAGCACATGTTGCGTTTGCTAGACATCGCCTCGGTGAGTATCACATAACCGTTGCATTGAAAATTCTGTCTACGCTTACAGTGGGTACCCAGATCAGTCGCCGCATTGTGTGGTGTCTGATCTGGGTCTGCTCTGTTTGCCCATGCCCAACAAAAAGGACGTTGCGATTATAAGGGTGGGTCTATATAGTATCAATTTCAGCTTTTATGGGTTAACAATGACATTGTATAGATATAACCATTTTAAAAATGGATGCAGCCTTAATATTCTCTACCTTGTTATTTAGTTTGCTTATATGTACAGCAAATAGAAACGATTTTATTTATATAAACTTACAATATTTAACAGTATAATAGATAATAGTACAATAGTACCTATCCCAGCTTTCAGGGCACCGAAGGGCTTCACAGAGATGTCATTACACCAAGGCAAAGTCGACGATGCCACGTTGTTGGAAAGTCATCGCTGTGATGCCCTAGTGATTATTGGGTGGGACAATAAACTTTGTTTTATCCTCAATCTGTCCTCCCAAGCTCTTGCCGAAACGAAATGCAAGATGAATGGAGAGAGAACAGTTTGGATAAACACTATGTAAATGTAAATAATAAGAGAGGTACTTTTAAATCACGTTTAAGTATGGTCAGGTAATGCAATCATATAAACACAAACAATAGATATATGGAATATGAAAAGAAAATATCGAAATAGTGTGTGTGTGTGTGTGTGTGTGTGTGTGTGTGTGTGTGCATGCGCGCGTGTGTGTGTCTCTGTGTGTGTTAACCTGCGTTTACAGTTTTCATAATAAGGTTTATGAATATACATAATCTTTTGAGTTCTCTTAAGTTTGTTGCATTCATTAATTGTTCGAACTTTAAAATATTAGGATGCCTGTAATAATAAGATTTTATGTATCTGCTTCTTGATTCATGAAATTGTTTGCATACTAATAAAAAATGGATTTCGTCACCTATGTCATCATTACAATATGTACATAGTCGTTCGTGTACTGCAATCCCTCTCCATCTACCTACTTCAACAGGTAGGCGATGGTTTCTTGTTCGAAAAGACAGCAATGTTTTAGCATGGTATGGGGATAATTGTGAAATGAATGAACTTTGTTCGAATTTAGTTTTTATAATTTTGTATATATTGCTTGATGATGAGGCTTCTATTAATGCGAACCATTCTTGGGTAAATATATCCTTCAGTTTCTGGTTGCAGGCTTTAACAAACCAGGTTTTATTTATGAAACTTTGTGAATACCAAATACCTCCAAAGCCAAGTGAGCATATAAGATTTTTAAGACTATCTATCCATTGGGATTTAAAATTATTAGTATTTTGGAGGTTATATACTAATTTATAGATCATTGGTGATAATTTACGTTCGTTTTCTTCATTATCTTCATTTATCCTTGCCCAAAATGATATCATTCTACACTGAATGTCAATTCTTAATGGTAAAATTCCCAATTCCCCATATATCATTGCAGATGGTGTTGATGTTTTTAGATTGAAAATATATTTATAAAATTTTAACTGTACTCTTTCTAATATGTCCAAATTTCCGAATCCCCATATTTCACTTCCATATAAGAGAACTGGCTTAACAATTTTATTAAATAGATCAATTTGTATGTCGAAGGGTAATTGTAAGCATTTTATTTTTCTTAAAAGTGAAAACATAGCCTTGCTGCCTTGTTCTGCAATATGCTTTTTTGATGTTAGAAGTGATCCTGACTGTGCAAAAAGAATACCAAGATATTTATAATCCTTTGTTATTTCAATTTCTTTCATATTAATTTTAAAATGATAAGCATTAGTTTTTCTTCCTTGTCCAAAAATCACAATTTTTGTTTTTTCAGTGTTTACAGTCAGCTTCCATTCTTTACAATATGTTTCAAATACACTTAATGCTTGTTGCATGTCTATCTCGTTATCACTAAATAAAACAGTGTCATCTGCATAGAGTAACAAAAACAGTTTTAAAAATATCATAATTTCCTCATTATTGACATCTAGTCTTATTGGGGATACATTACTTTGATGTAGAAAAGTCTCTAAATCATTTAAGAAGATGCAGAAAAGAAATGGTGATAAAATTTCTCCTTGCCAGACGCCTAAAGTACAATTGAAAAAACATGATGATCCTTCTTTAGTTGTTATCTTAGACTTAATATCTTGGTATAGATTAAATATAATATTAAAGCATTTGCCATTTATTTTACTTTCTAACATCTTGAACCAAAGTCCTTTACGCCAAACAGTGTCAAATGCATAATTTGTTAAGATTAACGAAATTGGTAAAATGTATACCTGAATTCTAGTTTTTTTACTGTGTTCTTGAAAAATAGAAACATTAGTTCTAAAATTAAAAGATCAAAAGTTACAGACTATGCAGCTTTAATATATAATAGATCTTTATCTCTATGGGTACAAGGGCAGGCGCTAGTGTTGTTAAAGGTGTACAACCACATGACTGACTGACCATAGCAGTCATGTTTTGCAGCAAAACAGAACCATCACATGTGTTTTAGCAATTTTTAAAATCAAAACATGTTGGCCGTTCAGTCTGGACCCACCGGGTTTGTTTAGCTCGCGCCGTCTGCGAGTGAAGAGCCATTGTCTTTGTTTCATTTGTACAGAGTATGTTAATTTAATTGGATTGTTTCCCTGTAATGATGCATTGCATAAGATCAAAAAGCCTTCACGCGAGCTAAACACTTTTTTGTGTTTTGACATCAACATATAATCTAGGGTAAATAACTGGCCCAGTAAAATTTATTTTAAGACCCATGGCCCCGGTGGCTTAAGCTGATGTCCGTTCTAAGGATTTTGAGTCTGTTGTTGCTTCGTTTTTCATTGTTGCTCCCGAGTGTATGTTTGTTTTTTGTTTTGTAATGCATAACATAGTATCCATTCTAGTTTTGCAATGATTTATCCTTACTAGTTTTGCAATCATCTCGCTGAGAAACAGAGAGCTTAAAAGCAAGATTTATTTTTCACCATTTTACCGTCATGAGCAATTGAAATTTCATGCTTCATCGAGTTGAGCATGAACACAGTTTTGTAACCTCGGGGACTGGTCTTTATATTTGCACCAACTCATAGAAGTCATGTTTAGTTTGGAAGGCTGGTTGCACAACATTACGATCAGGCAGTAGTTTTTATTTAAACCCTTTTGGGACCAATGAAATTTTCCATAAAGTTTGATACAGTTAAGTTAGGATGGCCCATTGTATACATTTAGGGGTCGGAGGCTTTAATTTCCAAAACATATTACATTTCTTTCTCTGAAGATCGATCTTGTCTTAGCGAACTGTGCAGACCCTGATGAAATGCCACATTATGTGGCATTTCATCTGGGTCTTCAC
Organism: Loripinus fragilis; assembly: GCA_964019695.1. Taxonomy (NCBI): domain Eukaryota; kingdom Metazoa; phylum Mollusca; class Bivalvia; order Lucinida; family Lucinidae; genus Loripinus; species Loripinus fragilis. The sequence continues at coordinate 97,774,697 of OZ026514.1, read as the reverse complement.
TGTTTACCGATGTTTCTGATCTTCAAAGTATTAATGCAGGGTTTTTGCTGTAACCCGTACCAAATGCTGGTTGGAGAAAAAAAATACAACACGGTTTAACCCACGTCATGCTGAATATTTTTATGTACTACACTCCCGAATTTTATCCTGAAAATCTGCTGTCGCGATTCCAGTTGCAAGCCTGTGTTTTCAATGAGAATGGAAAACAGTGTGGATTCTGATTATATGGTTTCGTTAGAGGCTATCTGAACAAGATCTACACTGTTTTCATAACAGGATATATCCAGGCTCAGCCAATGCTTGCTGACTTGCTAAATATCCCCAATCTATTACCATCCTTCATATTGTAATCTTTAGCTCTCCATTACACTGATCCATCAGTGTCTTATTTCATACATATCAGTCTATATATACCTATCGTCACTGTCATAAACTGTTTGTGGAAAAGTACACCAAAGGTTCCGTTTAAAGTCAGCTACACCCAAAGGGTGTCAAATTATCTGAACATATTACGTTTCCCTCATATACTTGATTACACTTTTCAGAACAATGGCATTTTCCATAAAGTTACACAAAATAATGCCCTGATGATCCATTGTGTATATTTAGGGGTAACAGGTTAAAATACCTCATAGATATTTTTATTTTCTCTGCTTATCGGTTTTGTCATAGCAAACAGTACATACCCTGATAAAATGATGCATAATAATGTCTTTGTAGCTTATTTTATTTCGTAGATTCTCACTTGCTTCCTCTAACTCTCTTGCTCTTTCAAATTTTCTTCTGTCTCTTGCTTTACTTTAACAAAATTTTGGCTTTTTCCCTAGAACCACTACACTTGCGCGAAAGTTTGTCATTGCGATCATCATCATCATCATCATCATCATCATCATCATTTTTTCATGAAGGTGCAGGGACATCATCCAGGTAACTTGCATAGATCTCACAGTTGATTTCCAGGTGCTCCTTTCATGAGGGTCAACTGCCGTGAGTCGTTCTCTGTCAGTTTCCGCCATGTCAGCTTGGGCTTCCCTGGTCCCCGCTTACCACCACGCTGTTCTTATTGCACCACTAGAACGCTCCACAGGTCCAAATAAGCGAAGCATACTCTGTCTCAAAATTAGGTCAAGCTCAAGCTTTGCCAAAAGCTCGCTTGACCTTACTGTGGCCACATCCTATGACTTGATACTGCAAATCTGCCTGATTATGGTCCTATCATTGCGCTGCAATGGCCACGTTTCACCGGCATGGACCATTGCGCTTCGTACACAAGAGCTGCACACATGGCCACGGGTCTTGTAAGAAAGGTGGATGGATGTGAGAACTGGTAGTAGCTCCCTGGACCTCTTCCAGGCTGTTTTCACACGAGTATTGTAACCGCCAGTTCACAGTCTCCTCCAGCGGAAACCATATGTCACTCAGGCAGCAGAAGTAAGCTACCACCTCCATCTTATCAGGTCTGACCTGAAGATCACTCTGTGATCTGCATCAAAAAGATGGGCAGTTCCCCTGCACCGTGCACACCTATAATCAGGATTTGGTGTCAGTCGTTGTATCCCGCTGCATTTCTTATGCACCCAGAGTTTGCAGTAGTTCATGTTGCTACAAACTAATGTACCACAGAGCATAGGTATTTGCCTGTCCAGCCCAGGCCTGTACTACATATCATGACCTTTGTCTTTCCTGCATTTATCACCAATCCTTCTTCTTTATGGATTCTTTCTACATCAAGACCCTCCTGACACATTCCTTTAGGGAGTCAGCAATGATGACAAGATCATCTGCATATAGGTCCTCCCAGGGAACTACAGCGTGGAACACATGACAAGGCCTGCAGCAAAGTGAATGAGTACAGATCCCTGTTGGACTCCGACCTTCACCTCACCTGCAGACGATACAGTAGATGTGTATAGTCGAGAGTGACATTGAATGTATTAACTTAATCCTTTCTGAGATGCGTCCATAATGTGACATTTTCAGGATTTTCATGCTTCGATAAGCAGTTACCAATGTAACAGCTCTTTTTGAAGTCAACTTTGTCGTCTGCTGATATTTTCAAAATAGACTTTTTCAAAAAATTCTTTCAGGAATACCATCAGGGTGTCAAACAGTTTGGGTCCAGATCAGGCCTGACATATTGTCGGGCCTGATCTGGCTCCAAATCGTTTGCAAAGGTTATCAGCAGACGACAATTTGCCACTAGCAGGTAAAAAGTTAATAGAGAAAGCATGTCAGAAGTAAAAGTTGCTTAGTATGGAAAGCGGAAAATTAACTTCAAGCTGTTGTTTCTTATTCAAGGCGGTACTACACATGTTGCGTGTGAAACGAAGGCTTTTATTGGAAACATGTAGCTATATAAAAGAATCATTAGATTGCTACTTTACACCGTTATACAATTAAGAAAACAGATGGGTCAAAACACGAAAAAAATAGTTTGGCGTAAGAAGCAAGCAGATCGTTCGTTAACTCCGTCAAGACTGCGAATCTTAAAGCTTAAGTGCAGAGCAAAATTATATGCACTTTAACAACGGCAGTAGCAAGAATAGCGACACGCACACGTCTCTAAACAAGTTAAACCATTAACCTTTTGACTTCAATACAATTTAAACATCTAATAAGCCTACACTGCCCGAGGAATTTTACATTTACCAAATAAGACTAATATATACTTGGAGATGATTCATGGATAAGTTAGTAGTAGTAGTAGTATACAGTTAAGGATCTTTCATGCGAGCTAAACATCTATGTGTCTTTAACCACATCAGATTTAAGGGTGAGGTTGGTACCGTGAAATTAGATGCAAAAATCTAAATTCGTTAAAGGCTTGCTTTGAAAAGTGTAGTTCTCAGTGTGTGCTGAAACGACCTTAAAACGAGTCATGTGCACTTTCTAATTCGAATATGATATTTCTTGTTTTAGATATTTTCCTGGAGATAAGTCGCTTTGATTTCATACAATTGCATGAAGTCTGTGACTTACAAAGGCTTGCTTTGAAAAGTGTAGTTCTCAGCGTGTGCTTAAACGACCTTAAAACGAGTCATGTGCACTTTCTAATTCGAATATCATATTTCTTGTTTTCGATATTTTCCTGGAGATAAGTCGCTTTGATTTCATGCAATTGCACGAAGTCTGTGACTTACAATTCAATTAATCATGACATTACTAAAGCAGTCTGGCCTCGAGGTTATAAAACTTGAGTACAAGCTCAGACTCAAAATAAAGCGCAATGATTGGCTGCTTGCGGACACGTGTCCGCAAACAGCCAATCATTGCGCTTTATTTTGAGTCTGAGAATGAACTCAAGTTTTATAACCTCGGGGCCTGATCAGTTGCCAGATCAGTTGCGTTGTCAATAAGTAATTAACTCGTCGCCTACTGGGTAATTTTGCATGCTTTTTTGTCGTCTGCTGATTTTTTTCAAAATCAACTTTTTCAGAAAATTCTTTCAGGAATACGACTAGAGTGTCAAACAGTTTAGATCCAGATCAGGCCCGACGCTTTGTCGGGCCTGATCTGGGTCCCAACTGTTTGCAAAGATTCTCAGCAGACGGCTCTAGTAGACAGAGAGTTAACTGACTGTTATCATTTGTCAATATTGAAATGATCTATTTTTATGATAACTTTACAGCACTGAGCTGTTTAAGCTGTCGGAATTCTGACAAGAATATAGAAAGTGTAGACACAGGCCATGTTGCTAGTTAATTTTAGTCTTGGGCTCTGTGGGTTGATTTTGAATGCTTATTTGAAAAGTGTTCGTTTCAAACATACTTATCCATACGAGACATTGATTTATACAGGAATATCTTCCTTCAGGGGTTGTTCATATGCCTAGCCACATGACGTAGCTAGTCCAACTATTTAATATAGGTACCTTAGCAACGAAAACAACAATTACACAAATATTCGCATGGAAATAAACTCTTATGGTGTCGCTCATATGGGCCTCGTCCTGAGAAAACCTGACTTTGTTGCAAGTGAACAACAAAGGCACAAATCAGCATGCGCATGCGCGCAGTATGATCAGCGCCCTTGTCATTCATTCACTGCAAAATAATAACATCTTAACTTTCAACATGCAAATTTTGAATATTCTTGCTAGTTGCTACTCAGTAAGTTTTACTGACCGTTCCAAGGCGGTGCTTCTTTTGTGGATCCTTTTTGCTATTTTTATTTGTGTTTCGTGTTTGTCTGTCATACTGTCTTGTCTGTTCCTTGCAGCCTTGTGGTCACCTGCTGGGAAAGGCTGACATCCTGGCTCTCTTGTATGTGGTGTTTTCTTAGTGTCTTTGTCACTTTCCCGTATGGTGTCCTAGGTCAGGTGTGGTGTTTGGTTGTATTGATTCCCGATCTTTGTCTTCCTCCTTTATTTAATCCGTTGTCCAGTCTCAATTTGACCTCAGCTGTTGGTGGGACGTTTAAAACAACACATACGTACAAATCAAAGCTTTTAAAGGTCTCGTTAAGTGCATTTATTGGTAAAATAGGGCTTGCTATGAAAATTGTGAAATGGTACCAGGGGTAGACCCATCTAAAGTTTGGGCTTAACAACGATATAATAGAACAAGGCATTATAAAAGGAACAATTAAACTGACACTAAACTTGATTTTGAACGAAATATAAAAAAAATTCTAAGACTAAAATGTTGCTTCCATCGACAAAAAGGCAGTAAAACGGTTAACTGCACATATTAATGACATTAACTTATCCACATACTTATCATAGTGGCATAAACTTTTCTGCAACATTTAAAGTAACCCAAACTTAAAAATCTTTTGTGAAACCTGAAGTTTTTTCTCAAGGCTAAAATTTGTATTTGTTTATTTTCCCATTTATATTTCTATTACATATACGAATGAACTGTTGTAGTTAATCTACATGTAACATACTTATGTTGGTCTTATTAATGTTAATGTTATGGCAAAGATTCTGTTAAATAATAATAATGTTGAAACTTATTTTAAACTGTATGTAGACGATACAGTTTGTTTGGCAGATTCTGTCAAAAATGCTAAACACTGCTTTAAATAATAACTTTCGTGTATATTGTAAATCATGGGGTTTGGAGATTAAGACAAGTCACAATATTTTGTATTATAGAATTGCAGCAGCATCCCGTCTTCACTTGATGGATATGAGCTGGAGATAGATGTTGGCTTTGTTTATCTTGGTTCACACTCTTCTTACAAAGAGCGCTTTCAGAGACATATATACAGTGTATATATAACCAATGATTAATTGGCCGTGCACGTAAAGCTAAGTTTGCTGTGCTTTGAACATTGAAAGTCCAGAAAATTATATTTACTTGTTGATTTACAACTCAACCGTTTTTGTTAGCACATGTCTTCAAGACAAGTTCATATGGTAAGCTTGGTAGATACCCATTGAAATGGCCCAGAGATCCAGATTGATTGAGTTTTGTCAAAGGATGATTAAAACAACAGACAATTTTTCGCATTAAATAAATGCAATTTTATTGATTATTCATCAGGTTTCTAACGAGGCTTTAGATTTTTGGTAATTAGTACATATGCTGCGCTAAAGCATCATTTAAACGCGCGTGCTAACGTTCCAGCTGGGCTTGAACTCTAGAATCAGGTTCAAGTCTTCACCTACATCCATATTTTGTATATGCATGCAGGGAAGGCTCTGACCTAAGCCTTCGTTGCTCGAAAATGCGATTAGTAACAAAATCTCGTGTGCTGACTCGTCCACGTTGCAATTAGAAATTAGGCAATTATCGACACCATGGCCATAGTTGGTTGCAAAGAGGTTCCAAACTGGCAAACATACAAAAAGGAGTATATTTACTAGAATTTAATATAATGTCAGTGAAAAGTGTTAACTAAAACAAGGCCATTAAACAGTCACGAATATAAGCCTTCGGAAGAGATCTCTTCAGGATACTGTATGTATATACAAGTACATAGGCTAACATGTAGTATATGTATTACACTTTCCAGACAGCAGTTTACAATGGTGCTAACTAGACTAAGTAGTTCCGCATGCTGATCTGCACATTGGTTTTTAGCATTCAAGTTAAGGAAAACATTTTCTCATGACGTGACTCGTATCATTTCGGCTTACAGGCAACCGACAGAAATAAAACACAATTCCAAGAAAATATGATTCCAAGTAAATGTCCTCTGGGAACTGTCTAGTTGAGCCAGCTCATGGGATTTTGGTACATATCGCATATCCGAGCATCCAATGCTCAGACGAGTCTGCACATGCGCGCAGTCTCGCCAGAGCCTTGGCTACTCGCAGACGCAAAGTATGGTTATCGATGAAGGCTCAGGCAAAAAATCACGGGCTAGTCAGCTATGCTCGTTTTAGTAATGGCTACGCTTCCAAAATCTCATGAACTGGCTCGTTTCTGTTTTGAAATAAATCTGAATGACAGTTTCAGATTCCGGTACATTTGCTAAAATGGCTTTCACAGCTGAAAGACACAGAAAACAGAGCTTTATCTGAACTGTAAACCACACACGGACAGTATGTTACATGTATATACGAGAGTTGACGAGTGACGTATTGTTATACAAATGCCTATCAGCACTGCTTTGGTCAAATAGATGTACCGCGACCTCTGTGTAATGACATTTGGATCATTATTTTCCAAAAAGGTTGATGCATTACTCGTAAAATGAGCCAGTCGGGCTGGAACATTTAGGTGTGCTAAAATATTATAGCAAATGTAAATGTACACCTGAAACCCCTTTCCACTCTAGATCCGTATTTTCAATGTTGTAAGTTCAGTTACGCCCCAAAGTTTTTTTTATTTATCTATAGCAACAAAGAAACTCACAAAGTGACCAATACATTGTTAATAACAAAGCAATATTTTGTCAACAGTCATCTCTAGGTCTCGTATTAGTCCAACCCAGTTTGACTCTTTACATGCTGGCTAATTTTTCATGCCTCTGTTGTCGTCTGCTGACTTTCTAAAATTAACTTTTTTCAAAGCATGCTTTCATGAATATTATCAGAGTATCTAACAGTTTGGATTCAAATCAGGCCGACGTCCTGATCTGGGTCCACACTGTTAGCAAAGTTTATCAGCAGACGACAAAAGTCGATTCTGGGCTTCGGTTGCACCACCATATAAAGCACAAAAGCGGCGTATTTAGGATACCAACAACTGCATTCATATTGCTGCAAAAAATAAGCCATGTATTTAAAAGGTACACTGACTACAACCTATATCTAACCCACGTATAAGCCTAGCATCCTTTTTATGGGACATGAACAAACAGTGCAGACACAAATCAGACGCAGTTTACTTACAAAACAATCTTTTAAAATTGGAAAAAAAAAGAAAAATAACCACTCAACACATCTAAAATTAAATATTGGCTCATCCTACTGATACAAGTAGGAAATTTTATTCGGCTTAAATGGTTAAACATACATCAGATCCTCGTAATATCATAAATTATACGTCTATATTTGGTAACTTCATGATTGCTAGGTTTAAATCCATGTGGAGTAGTTTTACAATGAATTCATATAACTGTCATTTTTGGAAAATCATTGGCCATATGAAAAAGAAATTCTTGTCTGAAACCGGCGCGACATACCAGGGTCATTCTTACGTGGAATCGTATAATTATATTGGTCTTTATGCGTCTATTTTAGGTAACTTCATGATTCCTAAGTTTAATTCCACCAGGAGTAGTTTTATACAGAATTCAATAATAACTGTCATTTTTGGAAAATCGTTGGTCTTATGAAAATAGAAATTCTTGTTCGAAATAAACTAGACATAACATGGTTCAACCTAACTGGAAATAAGCAAAAATAAAATTCAACCACTTGAATACTACAACATAATATTTTCGTATGCAGGGTGTCCCAGAAAAAATGAAACCCATATTCAATTCCTAATTACTCTGATATAGTAAGTGAGTATGATCAGGAAATACCACAATCACAAACTGCAGACTAACACATGGCACCGCGAGGAAGAGCCACACAACAATCACGAGACACCAGGAAGACAAACTAAGCAAAGCATTTAGCTCTCTTTTTCCCCCATCAAGATGAATGCAAAACTAGAAGGGACATAAAAAAACGTACAACAAAACATAGAACAATTACAGAATCCATAACGGGAGATGCAATAAACACCAAGTCAACAACATATAAAACTATTCAACCAGTAAAAAGTTTTATACTTTTTAAAAGTGTATTTGTTTTAATAAGCATTGGTGACACATTTCGTGAATAAATGCGATATAAGTACTTATTTCATCCATAATCCAATTTCTGGGGGAAATGAAAACAGGGTGTCTTCATCTCAAAATCTAAGAAAGCGTTTAAGCTGTAATTTTGCACAAATGTGGTCTACTGGTACCTTAAAACTGGTGTATATAAAACTTTTAACCAGTTGAATAGTTTAGAGAAATAATGAATTAAAAATGGGTTTCATTTTTCTGGGACACCCTGTACAGTCATATTGTCGCCCATGTACCACCTTTTTACCACTTGTATACTGGAACTCCTATCCTGTAAGCAAAAAAAAAGCGGACCACCGTCGACCCACCAATGGCGTTTTCGCTGCTGGGCCGGTAGTAGCTCTGGGTGGTATGCTGGCTGAGTAGATGTGTAGTTTATAAAGCAGTGTGAATGATATAATGCCACAGAGTGTGGCATTTCAGGCCAAAATAATAAGTGCTTCGTGTAACAGGTCTGAAAATTTAAGGTAGGGTAGGCACACATATTTTTTTTTAATTATTTTTTTCTGGAAAATTAATAATTTTATGCATTTTGAAAGGCATTTCGCCTTTCAAAATGCATATTTTTTTTTTCTAGAAAACCTGTAAAAAACATAGGTTTCACCAGTAATTTAATTTAGATAGGGTCGGGTTACCCTAAACACAGGTATTATTTTTATTTGGCCTCATAAGGGTCTGTACTGATGGTGGATTCGATGGATTCCTTCACTAAGCAAACGAAAGCCACCGCAAATTTTCATACAAGTATTGGCTGATGGATTTTTGATGACCCAGATTTTAAATGGACTTTCCTGTTGGAACAACTATGCAAGATTGAAAGAGGAACGCTACTTCATAACAAGATCATACATGTGTGAGTTGTATTGTATGGGCAGGAAGATAATCCATGAACTTTATCGAGTGGATTATCGCCCGTACAGACGCATTAACCAGTAACCATCATATGTACCAGTATTTATTTTCACTTTGTGAATTGCTAGATATCTGTTGTAGAACAATGGGATATCAATAAGAGATGCATTAGGTCCATTTACAATGTAGCTAACGCACTATAGCCTTACGTTATACATGTAATATATTATGATGTCAAAAGATATATCTACCTCTCCATTGTTACACTTTGAGCCATGTCATGATGGAATTTGTGACCATGTGTTACACTTACCAATATGTGCAGGGACGGATCCAGGATTTCTGGAAAGGGGGTTCATATGTATAAAGGTGTGTGGGGGTCGCTTTGCTGATTTTTTCTATTTTTTCTTAAATATCCCATGAAAATGAAATAATTTGGTCTCGCTGAGACCAAACTATTTCATTTTCATAGGATATTTAAAAACGGGGGGCGGGGAGCTTGAACACCCTGAACCCCTTCTGGATCCGCCACTGATGTGCAGCTACATATAGTACACTTTAGACTCATGACTCAGACAATGTATTCAACTTGTATACGTCCTGTGCAAGGAATAGCAAATGCTCCTGATCAATATACATATTGAACAGGCTGATTTGCGCCTTTTTTTTTTATTTGTATACAGCACTGCAGTTGTTTTTGTGATGCGGCATATTTACAGCCAGACAGACACGACTCTAGCTGACAAGAAATGATCTTGAATATGAAAACTGATTGAAATCTATTCTTTGCCGGTTTAAAAAGGTGGTTTAAAACCGATATTGTATCTTTTATTAACGCTTTGCCAACTAGTGTCGTCTGCTAATAACCATTGCAAACAGTTTGTACCCAGATCTGAAGGAGTATAGAATTTACAATTAAAATAGAAGCCTTAAATAGAGGGCCTGAAGACAGGCTAGATGCGGCCAAGTTCAGTCGCACTCTCTGTAGTCTTTGATCTTTCCTTCCTACACCATTATTATCGCTGCCTATTTGGCATTATTTTCTTCTGCCTGCAATTAGCCTTCCCTTTATTACTCTATAGAGACGTAGAAACCTCTGTAAATCTACAGTTATTAACCTCTTAATGTCCCTCTGATTTTTATGGATTTATTTTATCGTCTACGTTTCATAAGGATTCATGTCGCATGCATAGACGAAAACTCTTAAGAATATTAAGCATCTGTTTACTGGGCACATTAACAAACGGTGCAGACACTGATGGGATGCCGCAACATGCGGCATCGCATCAGTGTCTGCACTGTTTGATGAAATAAAATTATTGGTGGAAGTGGATACGTGTTTCCTTGCTCCATGTAAATAATGCTTTGATCTCCTCAGCTCCATGAAGATTTGCCATGTCTGCTTTTGAACAACCTGATCATGCTCCTAAAACCCCACCCCCTAGAAACAATCGCCGTTTCTTTGCAAATCCTGAAAAAAGATAAGCCTTTTCTTCAGCTCGCCGAAACCTCTACTTAACTCAGGCTCAAAATCACACAGACTATAATTTAGAAATACCAGCCTTTAAATATACACATGCATAACGAACAATCCAAGTTTTATTCTAATTATATTCTTTGATAGTGTTAAACTCATTTGACAATGTATTGAATATGGTTTGTGCGTCTGTACGCACTTTCGCATTGCACCAGCATGCATTTGTACTTTGTGATATACTTGATGCATAACATTGGGATATTAATAAAAGGTGCAATACTTTTTTCTATAACCGTCTCTCTCTCTCTCTCTCTCTCTCTCTCTCTCTCTCTCTCTCTCTCTCTCTCTCTCTCTGTGTGTGTTTGTGTGTGTTATCACGACGTGATACTACAGCCAACTTAATTTTATCTCTAGGGAGAAAAGTACAATGTAATTTGAAGTTGAGGCTATTTGAAATGTATAAATAACTGGTATTTGTACCAATTTACGAGTAGAAGGAAATAATCCATCGTACATGAAGGAAATATGCAATGGAAGTTGACTGTGCATTGACATAAAATCTAACAACCAAGCACACAGGTTCAGTCCTCTGTCCCCCATGTCTGTCTTCTGGGACTTTAAAAATATGGTCGAATCCTCATACTTGTGCACTATCTTTGGGAACAACAAATGCCCTTTGTAACCCTGTGCATATTTGCAAGTTGCTATGTGCCATCGATGTAAATATATACATTATTGGTAATTTCCTGGTCTAATGACAATTCTCATGAACATTGTCAACGAGTGGTTCGCCATTAGTTTTTCATTATTAATTTGCTCGTTGCCACGGCGACCTCGTGCTTAAAATAGAGTGACTTTTCAGAACCATATATTTAATTTCTGGATCAGTTGAGCGCCATTATTGTTTGTACACTGTTCTCTTGTCTGGGGAAACTTCGATTGTCCGTAAATTGTTCCATGATATTGGGTAATTATCGCCTTCTGTACTCTTTCCTTGCTGGCGGCGACTTTTGTCGTCTGCTGATGACATTTGCAAACAGTTTGGACCAAGATCAGGACCGACAAAATGTCGGTCCACATTTGGCTCCAAATTGTTTGATACTCTGAAAGTGTTCCATTGAATTTTTTTTTGGAAAGTTTGTTTTGAAAAAAAGTCAAACGCATGAAAAATTACCCAGCATGCACAGAGTTAAAGCTCATCCTTATAGTTAATTGAATGTTCTCTTTTTGAACGTACTTTACGGCGAGAAGGATTCGTCACGCAATGCTGTTTTTCTCTATTGTCTGCAAAAATCAGTGGCGGATCAAGAGAGGGTTCGCTTGAAACCCCCCTGCTTTTAATAGCCAATGAAAATGAAATAATTTGGTCTCAGTGAGACCATATTATTTCATTTGAATGGGCTATTTAAGAAAAATGAGAGATGATCAGCAAAACGAACCCCACACCTTTCTTTATATGAACCCCCTTTCCAGAATTCCTGGATCCGCTCTTCAATAGATCAAGAGTATATGCCACCTTTTGTTAAGATTGAGCAAGTACACGCGATTGTTGTACGTGTCACATTGTTGAAAGCAAAGACCAAGATTTGTCCTTACATATGCTCATATTAAAAGAGTCTTCACTGCTGGGATACACAAAAAGTAACTGAGTGTGGCCAGAAAATAACGCAGTTATATGCAGAGACTGCAGACAAACTCAGGACACCGCGAGGAAAAGACACATAACACAAACAGCTACAACAAAATTAAAGTAAAGTAACCAGCTCTCTCTTCCTCAGCAAGATGATGGCTTATATGCATGTGCTAGTCCGGCATAAATCAAAATTGACCTGGAAATAGCGTAAATAGGTTTTTTTTTTCTTTACTGATTCCTGTAGGTTAGACATTGTCAATACAGAATCCAACTGATTCCACCCTGGCACCATTAATCATTTCAAGATGGGCGCCAAGATGTCTGCCAGATTACATATATGACTATAATATGGACTTATTTTGCAATATCATTATATTTTAAGGGGTTTCGGCATTAGTTTGATAGAGAATGTGTTATCTACGACAAGTCTTAGTGATAGTTTGATTGCAATATGTGCCTATTGAAGATGACATCCAAAAATGGCAGCAAATGATGAAAATTTTACTATTTGCAACATATCTGCCCATTTTAAAACTTATGAATTGTATTATCTGTTTTTGAGTTCATGATGGTGGGACTAGCCTTTATATGGATAAGATTGTCTTATATTACAAAATTTCGGTAAGTTTTTGTTTGTTTGGCAAGTGGTTTTACGTCCCAGTCAACAGCTATGGTCATGTCGAGACAGCCAGTTAACCTTAAATCAAACTTTATCCTGGGCAAGCTGGACTAAGCGGCTAACCAGTACTTCGTGTACATACTTTTGCTTGTAGCTGACAATAACCCGACTTGAATCAGCGGAAGGAGGAGAATGACCAAAGAAATAATTCATGATCAATCTTCACTAATGTATGGAATGGGCCGGTATCAAACTCACGACCCCTGTGTCTGCAATCAGTCTCACTTCCGATTGCCCTACGGGGTAAGTGTTTGCAAAATGGTGTTCAGAAGGCACAGTGTATTTGTGATGAGACAAATTCCTGGTGGGAGGAATTCTATATGGAGTGATATAAGTTTATAGAAGGTACTCTCATGAGATGCCGTAACGTGATATATGGGTTATGGGCGACCTAAATTATCCAAAGCTGGATTGGGATAATAATGATGTCCCCTACATCAAAACAGGATGTGCCCACACCAGGTTATATGATAGTTTCATTGAGACTATGTCAGATTTTAATCTCAGTCAGATGGTGCGTGACCCTACTAGGCAGGGTAACATCTTAGATTTGTTTCTAACTACCAATCATACCCTAGTGAACTCTGTCAACGTCATACAGGGTTTGTCTGATCATAACATTGTTAAGTGCTAGTTGATACAAAGCCTGCTTCTACAAAGAAAGCTCCCAGAAAGGTGCATCTTTATAGGAAGGCAGACTGGGTCTCTCTTAGAGAATATATGACGGAATTATGTAACTCATTTGTGCTGAGTTACGAGGGTAAGTCGGTTGAAACTCTTTGGCTTGAGTTCAAGGAGGCTCTCAACACAGGTATTCAGAAGTTTATTCCCTTAAAATATGCTGGACAAAAGAGGCACTTACCCTGAATAACTCAGTCCATTAGGAGAGAGATCAGAAAGAGAGACAGATGGTATCAAAAGTTTAAAAGGTCAAAGACCAAAACACAGAAGATCATTCCTCAATAGCAAGCACGAGGTTAAACAGAAAATTAAAATGGCTTATGAGAAGTACCTGGATGACATCCTTGGACTCAATGACGAAACAGGTAACCAACCCTTTTGCAGGAAGAAGCTGTTTAGCTTTCTGAAAAGCTCATGTACAGATGCACAAGGCATAGCTGTTTTAAGGAAAGGTGATGCAGTATGCACAGGTTATGTGGATCAGGCTAACCTCCTAAATTTACAATTTCATTCTGTCTTTTCGATCAGATCACCACTTATTCTAGCAAAGCTATGTCATAGTAAATTCTTCAATGGCACTGCATCCCTGATAAGCCTACAACCTGAAAGTATAACTTGAAAGGTCCCCTCCATGCCTGATATTGATATTTCTACTGCAGGAGTAGCTAAACTCCTTTCAAACTTGAATGTGTCCAAAGCAGCTGACCCTGATTCTGTCAGACCTTTAGTACTGAAAGAACTCAGTCAGGTTATCACACCCCTGATTACTATTATATTTCAAACATCACTGGACAGTGGTACTGTTCCTTGAGACTGGAAAAGGGCCCAAGTATGCCCGCTCTTCAAAAAAGGTGATAAGACAGACCCAGCCAACTACCGCCCGATATCACTTACATGCATATTATGTAAAACTATGGAGCATATAATTGCATCCAACTTGTGTAAACGCCTCAATCTTAACAAAATACTTTATGACCTCCAGCACGGTTTCTGTGAAAAAAGATCATGCAAAACCCAACTAATTCAGCTAGTGGAGGACCTTGCAAGAAATTTAACCCCGGGTAAACAGTCAGATCTTATACTACTAGACTTCAGCAAGGCATTCGATAAGGTAAATCATCTCAAGCTTCTTTACAAACTTCAAGTGCATGTTGTTCAGGGTAAGACACTTGGGTGGATTGAATCCTTCCTAATTGGGAGAACACAGTGTGTGGTCCTTGATGGTGACACTTCTACTGAACTTCCAGTCTCTTCTGGAGTTCCTCAAGGGTCAGTCTTGAGCCCCATACTGTTTCTTCTTTATATCAATGACCTGCCTGATAATAAACAATCCAATGTCCGTCTATTTGCAGATGTCACGGCAGTGTACTTGGCAGTCCAAGGTCAGGAAGACATAGATATCATCCAAAATGACCTTAATATATTGCAAGAGTGGGAAAAAGCGGGGGATATGGAGTTTAATCCATCCAAGTGTCAGGTCGTACGCATTTCCAGGTCTCGTAAGCCAATCAAAAACAAGCACACTATGCACGGACAAGTCCTTGATTCCATAGACCATGCACGGTACCTTGGTGTCGACATTTCGTCCGACTTAAACTTCAGCCGTCATGTCAACCGCAACACAGCCAACGCTTCAAAAAGTTTAGGGTTCCTTAAAAGAAACATCAAAACCAAACATCCTGGAATACGTGAAGCAGCATATAAAGCTACAGTTAGACCTCAGGTTGAATATGCATCATCTGTTTGGAGTCCGTACACTAAAAAGGACATTAATAAGGTAGAGATGGTTCAGAGAAGGGCCACTCGCTGGGTTCTCAGCTCCTACTCACCTTACCAAAGTGTTACGGAACTCCAGCAACAATTGAACCTGAGGTCGCTGGAACAGAGGAGGGTGGATGCTAAGGTCATAATGCTATAAAAAAATTATACATGTCCTGGTTGCCATACCTATACCTTCATACTTTGAACAACCAATGAGATCTACACGCTTTACTAGCCACCCCCTTGCACTTCGTCAAATCAATACTACAGCAAATTATTATAAATTTTCCTTCTTCCCCTCAACTGTTGTTTATTGGAACCAACTTCCAGCCCAGATAGTACTACTGCCAACTCTGGATCAGTTCAGTGTGGCAGTGCGGGCGCATAACCACCACATCCCATAACTCAACAAAAACTGTTTTAAACCTGTTTTTATCTTCTTGTATGTGAACTTTTAACCACTATCATCTATTCTATTCTTTTTCTTACACTTAGTGCTGTGACAGTAAGACGTAATCAAACCTGCACGTAATCCTCGCGAGGAGGTGTTGCAGAATATAAAGAAAGAAAGAAAAAAAGAAAAATGGTAATAGTGTAACCCTCAGGCCAGACACGCTGAAAATCTGTTAACTGAGTCTTCATGTTTGAGGTTGACTTGAAGAAAACTCCGTAAGAAACTCATTTTATGCAAAGACATTCATCCTGCGACGATTATAAAAAGTAAATTAGTATGACCAGGAATGCCACAATCGCACACTGTAGACCAATCCGTGGTACTATACGGAAGAGACAGAGAACACAAACAGCAACACGACATCAAGAAAACAATAAAAGTAAAGAAACCAGCTCTCACTTCCTCAGAGAGATGATTGCAAAACTAGAAAGGACACAAAGAACTGCATAACAAAACGAGGACCTCACACAAAACCACCTCAATAAATGGGAGCAATATGTATTGCAAGTGGCAAGCTAGCACGCAAGTCCATAAACGTTGAACTTGCTAGAGAACTCGAGTGTGAATCAGTGAAGAAGTTTGAAAAAAATCTCTGTTGGAAGGATTTGACAGAAGACATATCGAGAACTATTATACCACAAGCTGAAAAAAGCAACATCTGAAAATTGGTGAAGTAGTTCAAACAGTAATTTGTTATACACCTATACACCAGGGTTATACACCGTCTAAAAGCTATGTAGATATTGACTGAATATTATGTTAGAATTGGCACCAGATCCAACTGCTATGTGTACGGATACTGGTGACTTAAGGATTTGTACAGCAAAGTCAGCGTTGAAAAAACAACATTTGCAGTCAACAGTGACCTTGAGGCAAACAGAAAAAGAGATTGCATATTATATAATAGATGGATCTGAAATCATCTATAATAGATGGATCTGAAATCATCTATGTAGTACACTGGCATAGTAATGTTTTGTTTTGTTTGTTTGTTTTTGTTGCTTTACGTCCCAAGTCAACAGCTATGGTCCGTCCCAAGTCAACAGCTATGGTCATTGCAGGACGGTCAGTTCACCTATCCACACTTTTTCCTGGGCAGGCTTGAACAAGCGGTTAACCAGTAATTCGTGCACATACTTTCGCTTGTAACTGACAACAACCCTTCTTGAATGAATCAGCGGAAGGGAGGAGAATGACCGTAGAAATCATTTCATGATCAATCTCCACGAAAGTATGGAACCGGACCGGGATCGAACTCGCGACCCCTGGATCTGCAGTCAGACATGCATCTGTAGCCAGACACGTCACCGACTGCGCTACGCGGCATAGTAATGTAAAATGCTCTCAAATATAAGGACTGCCTAACCAAACCTAACTATCACGAACAGTCTAAGACAAGAGTTTAAAATGAGAAGACTACCGCTGCTTTTCATGGGAAAATTATCATTTTGACAATCGAAAATGTCATATTTTACTGCGTAGGCATGTTAACGGTTCTGTTCATGGTTTGTAGTTGCTTTCATTGTGTGTTGAAGTTTTGTGTTTAGTACTGGTTTTGTTATGCAGTACTATGAGTCATTTCTTGATTTGGAATATCTCGCTGGGGAAGAGATAGCTGGTTGCTTTACTTTGTGTTCTTGTTGTCATATGGCTGTTAGTGTTTTGTGTCTCTTCCTCGCGGTGTTGAGGGTTGGTCTGTAGTGTATGATTGTGGCATTTACTGGCCATACTCACAAATATTTTAGTGGTTATTGGTGATTGCAATTCTCATCAACATCATTATATGCCTGGCCTAATTTGCGCCTTGGGAGGGAAGGTTCCTGTCATATTACATGATGTTTCATATTTAGTATATGTATAAAATATCATAATTATCTGGATATTTCTGTCATGTATGAAACCTACCAATATAAATAAAGTGAATTCTATGAGGCTATTGTGATGTGATATTCATTGTTTGAAACATATAAATCATGAAACTATAATCCATCCATTAATGGCCAAGTCATGCAGGTGTAAATTTAACAAAGGCAAACTGTGCAGACCCACATCAGATGTCACAGAACGTGGCGTCTGATAAGGCTTTCCAACTTGGCTAACAGAATGTTCTACTAAAAAATTGTATAACATGAAAAATACCACCAAACAACAATTAAAACGGAAAAGGTAGCAAGCTTTTTTTAAAAGCTTATACTTGTAAGGTTTGATGTTTGCCAGTTTCCACATTTTTAAAGAATCCATTGATAAATGTTTGACAGTTGTTAAATTTATATGTAAATGAAGAAAACAATGAATTTACGACTGACAGTTTTTAACAGAAACAAAGAGCTTAATGCTTTATTTTGAACTTGAGACCAAAAGGCAAAACCTAGCGACTTTCATATCAAATCAATGACCATGTGACCTGCTGTTACCTCATGATATTTTATGCATTATTGTATACCACCTACATCAGTGTTGACCTTGCACAACACGGGCTATTTCGTGCTAAAGTTGGTAAGGATGGTATAAAATCATTTAGATCTCATGAAGGCTTCCTCATCAACATTAAGAAACAATCATCACACCAAGTCTTAAGATATACAGCTGCAAAATGCTATAATACTGTCTATACAATCATTTCGTATGAGAGCAAAAATATGCGCATTTGTATGAATATTGAATCAACTGTTCTTTTTGTTTGCTTGTTTTCTTCTTGTTTTGTTTTGTTCTTCTTCCATGTTCATGATGTTGCTCGTATAAGTTATTCTAAGATATTTCATGCTATTTCGCACAGTTCATTGTTCGTATTGACTTACTTTTACGCGCTCATATAATTGGTCATTATTAATATATTGTAGGATCGTTGCTCTTGGTTATTAGTCACTTGAGTGCCATCGACAGAAATTAGCAAATAGCTCATATATGTACTTTTGTTCCTTTTTATGACCATATAGTGTAAGAGATGATATTTCATATGAATCGTCTGATTCACATGAAATATAAAATCTTGTTTAGCCAGAAAATATAGAATAAATATGGCATATGCACCTCGACTGTTTAATCGTGATTGACGCTTTAATAATTATTATCATATGATGTTGTACATTCCTAAGGTCATGTACACCTACCTACCTGAACCTTCACCGACATGCGGTGGTTGAACCCATAGAGGATTGCCTCTGGACAGGCAGAAATAAAAGTCAGTGGCATTTGTAGAAAGGTTTATAGGTACTAAAACTAACCTTGTTTATAAAGTAGGTGGGTGACGCAATTATGAACAATTTCAGACACGCAACTTTGTTATTGACACAAAAACTCAGCGTAAAAAACGAAAGGGAAATTGAAATCGCGTCCGTCCAACCGTCCGAATCTGCAACTAGGTTACCTTCTAAACCGATAACTACGGAAATTGATATGGAGGCTAAAATACACCATTGCAATATATGGGAGCATTGCTTTTTGTGTATTTATTTTCTATACTGAGCAAAAGTGAAAACGCTACACTACAATACTTTATTTTTGTGACAAAGTATTGGACAAAAAGTATTTACTAAAGATAATAATGTTTCCCAGACATCCAGCAAACGATTCGTCGAAACTCCGTCATTTGTCTCTTTTGATGTCTGAGTTATGTTCCTATTTGTGTTTTAAGCTATATTCACTGAATTTTGCAATTGCGCTTAAAAGATCATTATGCTTATTATAATTGGTCATACTTGTGTTGCATTTAAACACAAGAAAACTGAATTATCACTTGAAACAAGCTCAGAAATCAATTTTGAATTTAACAAATTTGAAAATGTCTCCTTTTGACAAAAACAAATAGGGAATATTTAATGTTTGGTAATCTTCGCTTTATCACGATTTTCGATAACTTTATTTGCCTAATCAGTTAGATCTATATGCACATTGTTCCTACCATTTCTCGACTAGTAATGTCCTCACACCAAGATGCAACAACACATTGATACTCCTATGGAGATTTAAGTGATAAATTCAAGCTTGGCAATTTGATGAAAAATCCGTTTTTCAAAATTGCTTTTCTAAACTATCAAAACACACTTGTGATAAGTCCTTGACATTTCTGGTTGTCACATGTCTAGAATACCATTACGTCCAGTCGGATCTGGTTAGAAGTGGATTTCTGACGGCCTAAACTGTGTGAGATTTCTGTTCAAATTTGTAACCTGAAAAATTGGACCCCTGTCACATATAAATGGCCTTCATACCTTTCCTCATGACAATATCCATAAAACTATTACTGTTATGCATAAGCCAGTCTTTGAACATTTAGATACACTTTCATTTGCTTTACTGGCTTACATAAGTTTGTATATAAATGACAAATAATTCAGGTGTAGCGTTTTCTTTTTTGTTCAGTATATTTTAGACTTAACAGTCTAGAAGATAAACCCGGTATTACTTGACTTTTCGCTTACTGTAAAGGCGGCGCCTCGTGAATGCGTAATTAGGACTGGTCAACCTTAGGCATAGGTAAAAGCTGAAAAGGAGGCGTGGTTTAATTTAAAAGTAACTGTATAATCTTGTGTCACATCCTCAGTCATTATTTGCTAGTTCTTAAAACGCCAGCAAAATAACTGCATCTGAAAATGTCTATTTTTAACATAAGCAGGGAGGCAAACATTGTGGACCCAGGTCAGACTGCTCCTGTAGGAGCAGTCTGATCTGTGTCCACACTGTTTATCTATGATGCTTCAAATAGTTTAGTGGACGACAAAAACATACATTTTGTGATTATGCGCTTTAAGGGTTAATAAATGTGAGTTCAGTGTGTATACGGTTAGGATTTTCATGAAATGCACGCACGTTTGCGCGGCTCAAAAAGCTTATTAACTCTTTACCAAATTCTGAATAAAACCTGATTTCCCTTCCTTAGCAGATGAAATAGCCGAACCACACCCAGATATGAATATTAAAGTTGCCGCCTTTACAGTAAGCGAAAAGTCTAGTAATAGCAGTACCTTATTTGATGAGATTTGATAAAACTACGTCTTAGATCTAGCTTGAGAGAGCTGTAATATTGCTGTGGTTTTGTGGCACCTAACTCAAGTACAAACTTGTATCATTCCCTATCTTGATAGTTACTGTATGACGGATCATTGACGGTTTGGACAGTATACGCCTAATTTTCTGACCCCAGAACCCCCTTTTTAGAGTTTCTGGTATGGTTCATGTAATATTAGTACATTAGCTGAACCCAATGTAAAGGGCGAGCCATTAAAATAGTTTAAGAATTCCTGCGCACTCTTAAGGTATGGCTGGTTGAGCGGAATGGGTTCTGAATTTTCATAATAATAATAATACGTTATTTTTACTCTTGTTCTTGATTTCGTTAGGTATGACACTATTTATTGCATACATCATATGCAGAGTATTTCAAAATCACAAAAATTGATAAAAATATCTTAAACACAAACTGCTTTGTAATGAAAAAAGTAAGTGAGTATGATCAGGAAATACCACAATCATACACTGCAAACCAACCCATGGCACCGGGAGGAAGAGCCACAGAACAGTAACAGTAACCAGACATAAGACAAAGCAAAGCACCCAGCTTTCTCTTCCTCGTCAAGATGATTGCAAAACTAGAAAGGGCACAAAATAATGCATACCAAAACAAAGACCAGCACATAACCCGCCAAAACAATGTGAGGTACATTAAACAACCAATAAACAACGGCAGAACCACCGCCTTAGAACGGACAGCAGTCTAAGCCACCGAGGGCTTAAATGCATTTTACTGGCGCCCAATCTTCGCCCTACATTCTTTTGTTGTTAAAACACAAACATTGTTAAGCTCGCATGGATGCTTCCTAACTAATGCAATGCATCATCACAGAGAAACAATATAATCAAATAAACACACCATAATGAAACAAAGAAAATAGGTCATGACTCGCAGATAGCCAGCGCTAAAGAAAAACTCAAGCTACAGTGGGCCCAGTCAAGGACATGCATCAGGCACCAACCAACTAATTCAAGCTTTACGCCAGGGCCATAATTGAGTCTGAGGCCTGACCCACCGTCGTGCAATTAAAGAGGAAACCATAGCTAAAAACTGTGATTGGGTTTATTATCAGGCATGCAGAATGTCGCATGATATTCGTATCCCACTCTTTTATAACGTTTAATTATCTTTTTAAATTGATCACTAAAACTAGGTTTTCAAGCAATATTTTTTTTAAATTTATAAACTAAATAACCATAAATACAGGTTCTGATATGCCTTGTTGCAAAAGAGTTTTTTAAACCAATATTGTATTAGATTTTAGACCCTTAAACAGATGTTTTAAAAAATCCCTGTACAAAAATCACTGCAGGAAAAATCCCCGTGGGGAAAAATGAAAAATTGTTATTACTGGTGGACATTCATTTTTACACTCCATTAAAATAAAATCTTGTCATATTTGAATAAAAATTGAATTTTAGATTTTTTTGAAAATCCCTGCGGGGAAATTTACCCTATGGGGAAAAATACCAGCGGGAAAAGTGAAAAATCCCCATGGAGAAATATTTTCCCCGTGGGGATTTTGATCTTTGTCGTGGAATATTTTCTAGGTCATTATAGATTTTAAGCCAAAAAGCAGTATGGTCTATTCTACTGGAAATAAATCACTATAGGTGTCTTTGTCTGCTAAAAGTATTAGGTCATTTTGCCAAAATCTGGTTTGGCAAAAAAAATCTGGTGGCAGTTATTTAACAATCAACTCTGAGTGTCTGTAATGAAATTTAGAAAAAAAGCTTTATAAAGTTTATGGTACTAATCACCTTGTTTTAAAGTCAAAATTTTGTTTCTTTTGTTGAGGTCATCAAGATTAGAACATACTCTCGCAAAACGAAAAATTTGCAAAATGTATACACCATAGGAAGGTGAGCAAGGATCATCTCCATCAAGAAATGGAAAATTAGTTCATTCAAAATTAAAATCGTGCCGTTTATCATAAATTTTAGATGAAACTATGCCATTTGTTATGGATAAGTTCGCTTCAAAGGGGGGGGGGGGGCTTCAGTATCTAAGGAATTTGCTATTCAATGAAACTGAGGTGTCCATATATTTAGGAAAAAGAGCTTATTTTCAGTTACTTTTACACGTGAAGTTGCTCCACCAAAAACAGCTTGGTCATAATTGATTTAATGGCGTCATTAAGGCCTTGTGTTTTTTACATTTCTTTATGTGGAAGAATAATTGTCTTTAAATCATATCTGAGACGTGTCACAAAAATGGCTTTGTGACCATATCAAAGGCGAATGTTCAGAAGACAAAACAGTAAATTGTTTACCTACATGTACTAGTGCCATCTGGTGACAACTTTCGCGAACAGTTTGGGCCCGGATCAGGCCCGACAACATGTTGGGCCGGATCTGGATCCAAATTGTCCGACACTCTGATGGTATTCCCGAAATAATTTTGGGAAAGGTGGATTTGGAAAAAAATAGCAGACGACAAAAACATGCAAAATTATCCAGAAGACACCACGCATAAGCATCTTTTCAGCTCTCTAACTATGTAAATGATTTGTGCTGAATTTCTAACCCTTAAAGCGCCACCTATATTTTGCAGCAGACGACAATTTCAAATTTTGCCGCTTTTCCAAAATAATAAATAATTCTCATGTAATATGATACCTTATTTTTGTCGAAAATTGGGAAAGATGTCCCAAAATTTGTCGTCTGCTGTAGTCGTTATAGGCGCTGTAAGGGAAAAAATGGTATATTCCAGTTGACAGTATGGATTTGTTCTCCATTATTCCGCCATTTTTGTACGGAAAATGTCGTCTTGTTTTTACGTCTTCTGCATACATATTCAAGTTCAATTCAGACTACATTATTCATGGAAACAAACAATATGAACTCTACTCCCAAGGGAGCAGACTGATCTGGGTCGAAATTGTTTGTAATACAGGCTACGTAAGAACCCAAGCAGACGAGAGCAGCAGACGACAACAGTCTTGACTGGCGGGCTAAGAGTTAACAAGAAAGCCGATGAAGGCAAACAAAACAGGAGCAGTCTGATTTGGGACTTCTTTCTTTGCGCATGTTTTTCCTATTCCAATCTGAGTAATTGTTTTGTTACCCTCAAAAAGCAAGTGAGTATGATCAGGGAATACCACATTCACACACTGCAGACTAACCCACAGCACCGTGAGGAAGAGCCACAGAACACTATCTGTCACAATACATCAGGAAGACAGTTAAAGTAAAACCAGCTCTCTCTTCCCCACCAAGATGATTGCCAAACTAGAAGGAAACATAGTACTGAATAAACAAAACAAGGACCCAAAGTTATTAACCCTTAAAGCACCAATCACAACAAAGTTGTCTGCTTTCCTCGTATGATGAAATGTTTAAGAAGCCTCGATGGCAAACAGTGTGAACCCAGATCAGACTGCTCCTATAGGAGCAGTCTGTTCTGGATCCACGCTGATTGCTTCTATACTTAATTCGTCAGTAATGTTAGGCAATTATTTGCAGCAGACGACTTCAGCAGTCGACATTTTCAGATGCATTCTTTCTTGCGCTTTAAGGGTTAAGTTTTGTTACCACTAAAAGCAAGTGAGTATGATCAGGGAATACCACATTCACACACAGCAGACTTACTCACAGCATCGTGAGGAAGAGCCACAGAACACTGACTGTCACAAGACATCAGGAAGACAGTTAAAGTAAATCAACTAGCTCTCTCCCCCCCCCCCCCCCCCCCCCCAAGATGATTGCAAAACTAGAATGGCACAGAGTGCTGATTAAACAAAACAAGGACAAAACACGAAACCCCCCAAAAGCTCTTTTCCTGTCTGAGTTATCAAGCTCAAGAGTGGCTGCGTAAATGTAAAATCTAGATACAAGATTTGTAGTGATGCGGCTTGCATTGTGATATTTCAAGATCAAACGTCTATCAAGTACAATTTTCTTTAGATAAAGCACGACATTTACGAGCAACATTAACTCGCTGCCTTCTGGGTAGTTTTTCATGTTTTTATCGTCTGCTGAATTTTTTTCATAATCAACTTTTTTGAAATAAACTTTTCAGGAATACCTTCAACCAGTCAAACAGTTTGGATCCAGATCAGGCCCGACGTTTAGTCGGGCCTGATCTGGGTCGAAATTGTTTGCAAAGGTCATCAGCAGACGACACTAGTAGGCAAAGAGCATTAACATCTTAGTTTAGTAGCACTAAGAAATCAGCTAACTGAACATATTTTTTTTTCAGTAAAAGACGGGTAATGTCTGCTTCACAGAAACTAATGATGGAATTTTAGAAACCAAATACATAGGAAAGTCAGTGTGACATTCCTCCAAACGCTATATAATGAGTGCTTCTTTAGACTAAAAGATGAAATGGTTGAACCTATACACCAAAATACAGAATTAGTGCATAGAGTTTGTGGTGCAAATGTACACCAAAAGTTAGAATATGCTAGCATTCATATATTCAAATAAGATAGAAATGACTTAACAGCGTAGAACATTTACTTGGTTCCAAAAATATATAAGTTTTAACTCACATATCGAAGATAAATCTATTATTTATACGTTAGCCAATGTTTAAGTTCACCCCCTCTCCCAAAGATATACTGACGGACTTTAACAAGAAATATCTTTAAAAAGGATATTCGGCGGCTCTCAAATACTAACAATTTTAACACGACCAAATAACGAAATCCCCTTATACCCCCTGTCGTTGCATGCTGGAAAAGGATGTTCCATCTAAAACCAGCGAATTTGGAAGTTGTGGTTATGTTTCTGGTCTCTCTTTTGCTTGGTGCTCTTTTCGCTGAGCGATATGCATCTGAATCGTTCCAAATTTTAGGCACTTCACCAGCAAAGGCTAGGAAACACTGTTATTAGTCCTAAAGTTGTTAAGAAAACGGGAGATTTTGACGATAAATGTATGTACTGAAACAAACTGAAAACCCGGAAAAAACATGCCATATTGTTGTTGTTGTTGTCACATAGGCTAGATTCTGCCCGTCTCGGATCTCAACTTGGAGTAGTTTTCAAGTCTTAAATGGTTTACACTTCCACCACTCTATTTACATATTATGAATGTCTCTATTTACAGGAAAATGCTGATATACCAAATCGCTTTTGTGTGAGACTAACTCCTATAACCTTTCTATTTCCTGTGGTACCTCGCCATAGCCGGGGTCGGGGAATAAATGCATGTAGACTCCAAAACTGATCGACTAAATCCAAGTAAGCACGTAAAATCGGGCCACTCTCGGCCCACCAGAAAAACACCATCCGAAAAGCGTTTCACTGGCGGGCCCATAGTGGCCCGAGATTTGGTGCTGGCTGTTTGCAAGTTAGCCTTATATAATTTTGTTTTGTTTGTTTGATTTGATTCTTTACGTCCCATCAACAATCTTTCAGTTATATAGGGACAGATCATTCTGGGTCGAACCAGTACTAAGCTAGGATAAATGTGTCTTGCTCAAGGACACAATGCAGTGACGCCGGTGAGGCTCAAACCCGCGGTCCTTCGGTCTCGAGTCAAGCATTCTACCACTGAGCCACTGCGCTCCCTTCCTTATATGATACATGTTCGTCTGACATATATGTAGTTAAAGAAACTAGAGCTTGTCATCATCCTAAAGGAAATAGCAAAATACGATGATACATGTACAACTGTGCAGGTTGATCTGAGTCTAAGTGTAGGGTTGTGGGTTGCGGGCACATTCAAATTGTAGGCAATTATGTGCCATTATTTACATTAAAAATCTATCCCCATTATAAGATACATCCTTTTTTAAGAAGATGTATCTTGTTAAGCGCTATTAATAGACATTACAGCATGGGATTTTGGCTGTCCATGGTGTCTTATTAAAGAGACTGTGCCGATAGCTACACTGTCCTTGTAAGAACATGCATTTGCCGGTCAGAGCAAGCTTTGCACGTATTAACTCGCCTGAACCCCGATGTTACTCTCTAATTAGCGATGAATTTTACGCCCTTGTAATGTAACGCATTAAATACACTTGTTATATTTGTTTTAGAAATAGATTTGACCTATTGTCGAAATTTATGAAACAGACTATAATCGTGTAACGCATTTGATATGGGAAACCATTTATGGCTTGAATAAAAAAAAGATTTGCTTTATATAATGCTGTAAAAGTCCTTTAGGATTTAGTGAGTTATTTTATATTGCACTTATTTACTATGTGCAATTAAGCGAGGCATGCAAAGAATGGTAATAAAGCAAATTAGAAATGCTGTACAGTGGGAGTTGACCTATATTCCAGATCAATGTCCATTATTAGGACTAGTGCACAGACTGGTTCTCGGCCATTTACATGGAAATTTTCAAGTTAAATTGCATCTATAATAAGATCGTGTGGTCAGTCTGAGTATTAACCAATGAGGGCATTGTTTTCTAGCTGGTGTGATGAATATTACAATTTAAGAATACTTCTGATTGGCGAAAATTTACACAAAATTTAGGTTCAAAGCGATAATAGAGCGTCGGCGAAGCCGCCGCAAAAATACAACACTAACTTCCCAGGTCTTCCCTTTATATCTTTCAAAATACAGTGGTATGTAAACTTTCTTGGCTTCGATGATGTCAACATTAGGTGGTTTCTTCAGCCAACACATTAGTGTTAACTGTAAAACTTAACTCGACGATGTTACGGCTTTGTATGAAAAGTCACCGGCACATTTCTTAAGTACAGAATATTTTTAGTCATTGAATGGAAGGGCACAGACAGATAAACGTCAAATAAGCAAACATGCTGTATCGCAGACCTGCCAATCAAAAATGAGAGTGATTCCTCGATGACTAACGAAGTCTATGACACACATGTTGATGCGTCTCGTGTTTCCCGATTTAAGAAATAGGTAATCTTTCATTGATCTTTTCACAAAACGTGGCGTCTGATCAGGCTCTGCAATGATTGCTTACAGAATGTTATATTAAGATTTGGAAAAAAATGAGAAACACCGCCCAACACCCATAAAATTTGAAATGGACTCGTCCTACTATTAAGGGTAGGCGATCGTCCTACTATTAAGGGTAGGCGAGTCCATTCGGCTTTGATGGGTTAATGTTTACAGTTTTCGCATACAGTACGTTCATATAAATATTTTCTCTCTCTTCTTCAGGTTTTGGTATGACGACTCCGCGGACAATTCCAGGAAAGATTGTGTTGATATTTTACGGATTTTTCGGTTGTGCTGGTGCTATTCTATTCTTCAACCTATTCCTTGAGAGAATTATTACATTCCTGGCTTACATATTAAGGGCGATCCATGAACGCGACGTCAAACGAAAGGGAGGCAACAATAATAACAACTCGGAGAGACGGGATTCTACCTCTATTGACGACGAAAATCTCGACGAGTGGAAGCCATCCGTCTACTGGGTGATGTTAATTCTGCTCCTTGGTGCTGTTGTTGTGGCGTGTTGCGCCTCCGCCATGTATTATCCTGTCGAGGAGTGGACTTATTTTGAGGCAATATATTTCTGCTTTGTTACGTTCGCAACGATAGGTTTTGGTGATTATGTGGTGAGTCAACGTGAACATTACGTTAACGTGCATTTATATAGATTAGGAAACTTCATTTTTATCGTTCTGGGATGCTGCTGTATATATAGTCTGTTCAACGTAACCTCAATTGTGATAAAACAGGTATTAAACTGGCTGTTAAAACGTTTGAACTGTGAGTGTCCGAGAATGCGGAAACCCAAGCCGGGCCGACGTAACGCCATTACGCCGGGTCATTTACAACGTAAAGGGAAGGGGGCTAGCGTTACTGTTGACGTAGACTGTGATAGTGACTCGGAGGGACGTAGGAATTCGGGTGAAATGATATCCATGCGGGACTTCTTACAAGCAAATAAAATATCACTCGCTATGATGCAGAAACAGTTATGGGAGACCTCGCAGCGGTCTCAGGGTGGTAGTACGGGCGGAAATGCCTTTCAAGGGGGCGTCGGCCCTCTAGCTATACTGAACAAGAAATTAGGCCAAGAGGAAGTGTGATATCGTTTTATGAGCTGTCCATGAGGAAAAAGGGTTTTCATTGGTACTGTAATTAGCATCATTAAAATCCTCCGTAAAAGTTAAAACCAAAATTTTAACTTTAAAAAAGTCAGCACAAGCAGCCCTGGTCTCGAGGTTATATTTTTTTCATGCTCAACCCAACAGAGCATGAAATTAATCATGCTCATAAATGTTAAAATGTCAACAATTGTTTGCATTTTAACATTTATTAGTATGATAAAGACAACACCCGAGAGGTTGAAAGCAAGAGAGTCTTTATTTTTCAGCATTTTAGTTTTTAAGGGCAGTTGAAATGCCATGCTGAGTTGAGTTGAGCATGAAAAAATTGTATAACCTCGGGGCCTGGTCTGGATAAGGATAAACATAGAGGCTCAGTTATCAATAAGCAGTCACCAGGATACATTTGTGCAAAAAATTTACGCAGGATTTCGATACCTATCGCATCATTGAGCAGTGAAGGCTCAGATGCGCAGACTCAGCTCAGATGAAACTGAGCGTATGCACATGTACAGTCTCATCAGAGCCTTCGCTTCTCGCAAGTAAAGATGTAGATGAGGAACTAGACCAAAAATTTGACCTCTAACCCTGCATGGACATTTATCTGAGGCATTTACGCATAATGTGATATGAACCACAATCTTGATCACCGTCCCATTTGTATATGTTGTCATTGGTACACGTAGCTCCATTCTTCCAATGAGCATCTGCATGTAACACTTTCCTTGCTAGTGGCGACTTTTTTCTTTGCAAACAGTTTGGGCTCAGATCAGGACCGACAGAACGTCGGTCCTGATCTGGATCAAAACCGTTTGACACTCTGATAGTTTTCCTGGAAAAAAAAAACTTAAAAAAAAAAGTCACCTTCAGAACTTTTGACACGTATAGTTTTGATGGAGAATTCTTTGAAAAAGCTGATTTTGAAAAAAAAACCCATCAGCTGATTATCAGCTGGTTTTGTCAAAAACTCCAGTGTAGCATGCTCATGTAGACCTTTTTCCTCGTGGGACACGGCTCATACAACAAGATAGGATAATTTCAAATTGACAGAAGCTCAAGGCTCGAAGGGATGCTTGGTCCAAAATTGAGGAGACTCCCAGTCGCCGGTGTGTGCTCAAATGTAATGTATGCTGTTGCGAAATCAAAACTGGCCCATTCCAGGAGACCTAACATCGTCCATTCATCGTTATTGGGTCACGCGAAAACAACAACAACACAAATAAGTCACGACTCAAGGAAATGCCAGTTTGCGCCAGCACATGAGATGTTGGTGTTTATAGCATTGAGAGTGCGAATTTGGAATTTTGAAGAAAAGAAAAAAAAGCTTTCGGCTGTTTTTGACCAAATGAGGTGCGTCTTATACTGTGTAGCTGTGTAGCCTCAGACTTAAGACTTAAAAATTTACTCATTTAAGCCGAATGTACGCGTATGCGATACGTACCATTAAAGGCCTCCGTAAAGTGCTAATATTTTCTTACCCATCGGTTTAAACATTCGTAGTGGGGTGCTCAAAAGAACAGTCTCAATGAGACGGTTCTTTTGATTACCCACAACATATGTTTTGGTTGAGAAAAAAAGAAAATTATTTTTTGATAAAATACTCTTATCTGGGGGCCTACCAAAATCTCACGAGTTGGCTCAAATGGAATTAGGGGTTGGCCAGTGTAGACACAATACTTTCTAGTAGTTATGGTTAGACCGCCAGGATGTGCAGGTGTGTATATGTGCTTGTTATATATATACAACAAACAACGGGTACCAACGACGTGACGCATTTGCATAGTTGGCAGTGGCGAATCCTTTCATTTGCCGGGGGTTGAAAGAAACAACTTAGTTTACATCTAAACTAGAATAAATCGTTTAAGCTCACATGAGCCGAAGGCTCAAAATTGAGCTAGTGTGATCGTCCTCCGTCCGTCGTCCGTAAACTTTTTCTTTAAACGACATCTCCCGAGCCACTGAAAATATTTTTATAAGTTATCTGAAATATTCATCAAAAGTTTATCAAATGAAACTATTAAAAGATAATGAATGATATTATAGGGTGTAGTTCACGAATATAACATATGCATCATGAAGTCATGTAAGTAACACACTTCTGCTCAGGTAAAACACATTTAAAAGCCATCCCGCACTAAAATGAGCACATACAAGCTTAAAACAAGTATAAAACTGTGTCTAAGAGTACTTAAACATTGACATCAAAATAACATTTTCGGGGTAATTAATGTTATTTTGATGTTACATGATAACGTGACACTTCTCAGAGGGCTAATATACTGAAGGACTTTAGAAACGCACCAATTATATATTCACTGTCTTTACCACATGGTTGATTTGAGGATGTTTTCTTTATCATTTTTTATCCGCTAACACAATGGGCCATGATTTGCCATAGTTTTGATTTGCACATGCGGTTCATTCTAACGTAACACTGACGTTAGTGTTTTTCAACAATTGTCGTCTGACAAAAGTGAGATAAGTTCAATTTAAAAGCAAACACTTTGAGCTGGTAGGTAGATGTATTAACTTACGGAAAAACAAGAAAAAAATCTGAAATAATATTGGAAAAAATTGTTTAATTACACTCTCAGTCGCAGCGTTACTTCACTAACGCCAGTCTTAATTTTTCAAACAGCAATAACAGGCGGGTGACGTCCGCGCATGTCGCGATACTTTTGTCTTCTACGCAACTGGTTGTGGAGTATCTGGTGGCACTAAAACATTTTGATTATTCCTGTTCCTTAGGATATAAACAGCCAATTACGTCAAAAAATAATGACGTCACATAGACGAAATGAACCTTACCAGAGGCCTAAAACTTCATGATTTGATCTTGTCTTTCCTTGTGCTTTCGAGAACAAACATCGGTTCGAAAACTTTTTTGCGCTCATTATGGAAGGTATTGATACTCTGTGACTTTTTAAATTTGGGATGTCTCAGAAAAATCGCGACGTCACGGTAACCGTAAGCCACAGCGTTTCGATTTTCTTATTGAATGCAAGCTAAATGAAGGGACTTGTCAATTTCATTTTTCACATTATTAAAATATTACATTTTGACAATAAATTAGCATTTTAGCAGGTGGTGCGTTTCTAAATTCCTTCAGTATATGTCTCATTTTGTGCCATATATATAGTGGTACATGTATCAAGAAATCATAGTGGCCAAAATTCCTAGGCTGGAGGGAGCAGGGTCTGCAGCCATCCCAAGGGCCATAACAGCTTCACTTTCCAGATAGCGAAAAACAAAGGCGCCGATCAGCCTGCGCCTCTGTGCAGGCTGGTCTGAGCATTTATTGTTCGCATGCAATAAAGGTTTTCTCGCGTCGAGGTCCAAGCAATATGCACCTTATGGAGAGGGGGTGGCATTAAAATAGAAGATGACATAAATATGAGCGACTACGGGAAAAGGAGGCAATATAGGCAATAGAAGCTTTCAAGCTCGCCCATAAATTAACAAATGACTAAGATGAACGCGGCTAATAGCAGCGATAATGTAATAGACATTCTAAATTTCGTCAACGAGGGAATAAAAGCAGAAAGTAATTGAATTCAGCCAGGATTGAACACGCTTTGATTTTATAATAAAATCATGAACAACTGTAAAAATTTGGAGCTTGTTTTCTCCAGAGACGTTACATGTACGCTTTCCGCGTAGCAAAACGTTGAGGCCCGGATTACAAAGAGCAGAAGCATAGCCCAGCCAGCATGCAGTGTCGGGCCATCATCGGCCCACCAGCGAAACGCCATTAGAATGACGTTTCGCTGGCGGGCCGATGATGGCCCATTTTAGATGTTTACTAGAAAGTAAGCATGCGAAAAGCCATTAGAATGGCGTTGCGCTGGCGGGCCGATGATGACCCATTATAGATGTTTACTAGAAAGTAAGCATGTCAATTTCAATTTAACCGTTACACTCAAAATGGAAACGAAAAAAAATAACCACATGTACACAAAAGGATTTCAGTTATAGGTGTTGTTGATACATGTATGCTTACTTTAAATAGACCCTGTCTTAAAACTTTCATTGTTAGGTTGATACCAAATGATTCTTATTGTCAGACCCCTAAAAGCTCAACAACATGGTGTCCCCGAAAAAATAAAACGCATTTTCAATGCTTTATTACTCTAAAACTATTCAACCGGTAAAACGTTTGATATACCAGTTTAATTTACAACAGTAGACCACATTTGTGCAAAATACATGTAGCAGCTTACATGTTTTCTTAGATTTTGAGATATTTCATCATAACTGAAGGCACTCTGTTTTCATTTTCCCCCAGAAATTGGATTATGGATGAAATAAGCTGGCATTTTATCTCATTTATTCATCACAAATGTGTCACCAATGCTTATAAAAACAAATACACCTTTTAAAAAATGTGAAGTTAAATAAATAAATGAAAAAAAACCCCTGATTTGCAGCCTTAGTTAGGAAAATGTATTGGTCACCCCGAAACAATAAATTATCAACAGGGTAAATGTGTGAAAATCCCATTTCTGGGGGGAAATGAAAACAAGGTGCGTTCAGTTTTAACGCAGTATCTCAAATATGTATAAACGCAATTGAGCTGTTATTTTAAACAAATGTGTATAAATAATATACCTAAAAAACTGGTATATAAAACGTTTTTACCGGTTAAATAGTTTCAGAGTAAAAAGGAATTGAAAATGGGCTTCATTTTTTGGGGGGCACCATGTGGTGGTTATCTTTAACTATGGTTTTGTGTGGCTTATATGTCATTTTCTTTGATTAGTTACTTTTATTTGAATTGATTGCATCCTTGTGGTGATGTATTTAATCATTTAGGAAGGCACATTGCCAGCTAATGATATCTATAATTAACCCTTCGATTATGAATTGAGGAGCGCGGTGGTCGACTTGAGATCCTCAAGGGAGGCACGGTGTTGCTTCCTTGAGCAGGACACTTTATCCTCTGCTTAGTACTAATTCAATTCAGGAAACGTCCCGACATAAATGAAAACGTGTTTACTGGGACGTAAAGCATCTGGCCTACTGGCCTATTTCAAACAAAACAGCAAGATGATTTCTATTGGTTTTGGGTACAGACACTTATGAAAAAGAGCAGAAATATGTAATATGGGACAAAATATTGCAACCCCAGTTGAAAGTAGGGTTATCTGACATTGATTGATTAAAGTTAGCTTTTGTTTGTTTATATCTATTTGGTTTGATTCTTTGCGTCCCAATCAAAAAAAATCTTCAGTCACGGGTCTTCCTTGGTTGAACCAGTACCAAGCAGTGGAGTTATAGTAAAGTGAGCATGTAGTCAAAAGTTATACTTATAGCATATGCGTAAAATCCCACTCTTTAGACGTGCATGCGCAACTATTTCAATTCCTTGATTAAAGTCCATACTACTGTATATACATGGGAGCATCGATGGTTCTAGTGAGACTGCGCTTTGCTCAGGTTCACCTGAAACCTCGCTTATCGCCAATGCAATTTGTCAAAATACAATGTGCTGGCTCAAATGCTAGTGTTTTCACACTTTGTTTTTTTGACTTGTGTTACCATGCTTTATGTCTAACATTTCACTTTCACTGCGTACATTATGCTAGAACTTCATTTCCCAAGATTCAATTTCTAGGCATGAGGTGTAGACGTCATGTGAAAAATTGCACATTTCATAAATGTCATACTTTATATATCCTTCTTCAAACTTCATAATCCACACTTTTACTTGATATTTCACACTTCATTGTTCAAACATTATACTAAACATTATACACTTCCCATTAACATCTTTTCACTCACATTTCCCATTCACATTTTATACAATAAATCTTTCAAGTACACTGCATTATTACTTAGAATTTTTTGCAACAATTTCTGAAACATCTTATATAAGAGATTCTGGTACCTATTTATGTACTTAGCAATATGACTTTTGTATTCAGAGCGCCTGGTTTTCTCCATAAACATGTCTATATAATGAGCAACATGGCATATCAGCGACCCTGGTTTCTTCCATAAATATGCCTATATACCAAATAACATAGTTTATCAGAGATCCTGGTTTTGTTCATAAACATTTTTTATACTTAGAAAGATGGTTTACCAGAGAGCCAGTTTTTATACTGAGGAATATGGCTTATTAGAGATCCAGGTTTTGTTCATTGACTTTTTTATACTGAGCAATGTGGTTTTCAGAGAGCCTGATTTTCTTGCACACCAGATAAGGATATCTGAGATTTTACCCTGAGATAGAAAATCTTATCTTACCCATGTTATCTTACCCAGGCTGCCACACAAGGACTGTACATTAGTTGTACTGGAACTCACGCGGCATAGTGGTCATGTGACGTCATTGTTATGTTAAAGTGACGTCATATCATGTCTCATATCAGCGTATTCAAGGACTTCTGGGAGTCTTTTTTAAACATGATAATGCGGCATTTAATGGTGAACAAGAAAAAGAATCTAATCTGTGTGTCAGGGTGGGATAGAAAAATCCGTCCCTAGTGATCACAGTTTGTCATCACTTGGCAAGCCTCGTTATGCCAAACGGTGAATCTCGGGATGAACTTTCCTATCCCACCCTCACATTCATGATAGATACTTATATTCTCCATAAACCTATTTATATACTGAACAACATGGCTTATCAGGTCCTGGTTTTATCCATAAACCTATTAGTATACTAAATAACATGGTTTATCATATCAGAATGCACTGTTTTTGTTCAGAAACATATTTATATACTAAACCACATTGCTTATCAGAGAGCCTGGTTTTCTTGTTTATAACTCATCTGTATACTTAACAACATGATCTATCGGAAAACCTGGTTTCTTTTATTAACCTATACTTATATTATGAAAAACATGGTTTATTAGATAGCCTTATTTTGTCCATAAAGCCCTTATATACTCAACAATATGGGTTATAAGAGATCCTTGTTTCGTTCATAAACCTTTTTATATACTGAGGTATATTCCTCAGTATATAAAAAGGTTTATGAACGAAACAAGGATCTCTATAAATTATAAACGGACTATAAACGGACTATAAACAGATTTATGGGCACGCCCCAGGTTCTCCGATAGAGAACCTGGGGCGTGCCAATAAACCTGTTTATAGTCTGGATTTCTCCAAATACAGACTGAAACCTGACTTTACTGATGTTGTAAATCAGAACACAAAATGTTTCTTAAAGGAACAACACAAGCTACATCAAACTGACAAAAAGGTTTTTAATATGACTCGTCCTTATTTTTCCAAATTGGAAAAGTTCCTTATATTTATTTATGTAATAAGATTTGATGTTTAAGTGTATGTTCGTATTTCATTTTCTTGTATAGAGTTTCATCAATTTTTATCATTTTATGTTGAAAATTACCTTAATCTTGTATTCATTCAAATTATGGCCTCGGCGCGAGAAATCCTGACATTGTTGCAAGCGATCAACAAAGACGCAGAACAGCCTGTGCATCCGCGCATTCTGGTCAGCACCTTTGATATTCGTTTTCTAGAAAGTACAATATCTATCCTTGCTACAGGCAATTTTTAATAACCTACCTAGTCTCAACATCATAGCTGTGTGGTTCGATCCTTACCAGGCCCCGAGGTTAAAAACATTGAATTTGTTCAGGGGCTCAATTCTACTGAGCATGAAATCTCAATTTCTTATAAAAGATCAAATGATGGAGAAAAAACCCCACTTTTCCTGCTTTAAACATCTCAGATGTTGTTTATAATACTAATACATGCAAGAATGCCAACAAGTGTTGGCATTTTAATATTTATAAGAATGATTAATTTTATGCTCAATTGAGTTGAAAAGTCGAATTTTCTAAAAAAAACTTTGGTCTCCAAACTTGCCTTCATGATAGTAAATAGTAAAGAAAAACATGTAAGTATGATCAGAAATTAGGCCAAATAAAAAAAAGTGTGTTCCGGGTAACAAGGTCTGAAAAGTTTAGGTAGGGTAGGCACACATTTTTTTTTCAAATGTGACACTACGCTTTATGTTTTCAAAATCAAGAAAATTATATTTTTGTCTTTCAAAATGAATAAAATTATATATTTTTTCCCAGAAACCCTAAAAAAGTTCTAGGTTTCTAAAAGTAAATTTAAGTAGGGTCGGGTTACCCTAAACACATGTTTTTTATTTGGCCTTACCACAGATTTTTCCTGAGGAAATATAAGTGTATGCATTTTGAAAGATTTAGCCTTTCAAAATGCATAAAATTATATTTTTTCCAGAAAATCTGAAAATAAGTTCTAGGTTTCACAAGAAAATGTAGCTAGGGTCGGGTTACCCTAAACACAAAAATAGTAAGTGAATATGATCAGGAAATACCACAATCACAAACTGCAGACAACAAGACCAACCAACAGCACCACGAATAAGAGACACAGAACAAAGACAGTAACACGACAGCAAAAACATAAAGTCAAGCAGCCAGCTCTCTCTTCCTCAGCATGATATTTGCAAACCTATAAATAACTATTGTAACATTACTAAAAAAACCATCACAAAACCCTAACACTCAATGGGGGCTATTATTATCGCAAAAAATGAATAAACAACAACAATAACAACTACAACAGAAGCACCTCTTTAGAACAAACAGCAGTCGAGGTCATGGGGGTGGCATAATATATTTTACTTTCCAAATCTTCAGCCTAGACTTTGGTAAAAACAGAAAAAATATGTTTCGCTCGCATGAAAAGTTACTAACTTGTGCAATCCATATAAATGTCAGACATTTCTTATTTTTATAAAAGATTTGTAATTTAATTATGCCGAAGAGTTATGTTTTGGAATTTAGAATAGGATTTTAACGTGCATTTATTTTATACTTAGCAGTGAAATCAATGCATATAAAAACAATTAAGGAGATATCAAACACAAGTGAAATGAAATGATATATAAATCAGCCTATATTTTCACTGTAGCGTTTTTTTTGATTACCTGTGATTTTTCCATTTACTTAATGCAGCTAACTTCGAGACTTCAAACGCCTATAACTTTCTTATTTGCGAACAAAAACATCAAGTGAAGAAAGGCATTTTCTTAGTTAATACATGAGGAACATTTTGGTACCAAAAATAATTCAAATGTGCTAAAATTTTTCTATTTTGCATTTTCTAGTGATTGAGGCAATGCATGTAACCTATGTTACGTAATGGCGTCACTTATGACTTCACTTGTCTCGCACTTTGACGCTGAATAAATTTATTTTATCTGTAAGTCCCCATGACTGTGGATTGATCCAGATATTCTGGCACAAATACTCCTTTGTCTTCTTTTATATTATTGTGATAATTGATTCACCGAAAATCTTCTAAAAACCTAAAACAAACTAAATATCCTCTATATATTTTTGTTTAGATACTTAAGATTGCTATTTTATAGCAAACAAATAGAGGATCTTAAATGAGTGCTCATGTTTTATTGAATTTATTAAACGAGTTGGGGAAAAGCGATAAAATGCGAGGCTTGTCGAGCATTTTATCACTTTTTCGCAACGAGTTTAATGAATTCAATAATACAAGAGCACGAATGTTAGATTCTTTTTATCATATGACATTAAGATAACTTTGAAATCTCATTTTTGCCGTAAAAACGTTATAATTTTGCCCTTATGTTGTTATGGATGTCATAACGTTTCCCGAAAATCTGTAAATTACTAGTGGTTTATCGATTTTATTGCATGGCGTTATTTCACTTCCAGACGCGACGTCATGTGATAATGTACAGTAAAACCTGTGTAATACGACCATTCTAAAAAAAAAACGATCAGTCTGATCAATGTTTTCGTTGTGCGCTTAGTGTATACATTAGGACCCAAACTTTTTTCATGCGGACAGCGATGACGCTGATCACACTGAACTGATGCCACCTGGGCTGACCTGAGTCTATTTGTGATGCACAACCACATTGTTGAGGCTCAAATGTATGCTTGCTGCTATATGTGTATGTTATACTATGTATAATGTCTTTCTCATTTAGTCTATGAAATACGGTTCTGATCTAGTTTTTTTTATCTATTGATTGATTGTAATTCAACTTTGTTTTGTTATTAAAACTGTAAAATGATCTTTTTATTCACAACTAAATAAAACAAATGTCACTCAGTAGTTGTATGTGTTTCTTTTTACCTGCTTACATGTAAACGCTTTGAGAATCTCTGGTATAGATGTTGCCATACTTTGTTTCACTTCAAATTACATGTAGATGGCTGTGTCTTTTGTTTCAGGGACCACTCAGTTAGGATAAACATATGTCAATACTAAAAAGGAGAGTTATGCGCTTCAGCATCAACCCTTTGGGGACCAATGGGATTTTCCCATAAAATTCGATTAATTTAAGTCAGGGTGGTAAATTATATATATTGTGGGTGTACATGTTATACTTCCAAAAACTATAACATTTCTTTCTCTGAGTATCAATTTTGTCTTAGCAGAAACAGTGTAGACCCTGATAAATGCATGTGACATTTCTTCTGGGTCGTCACTGTTTGCCAAAGCATCCGTTTAGGGATTTCTGATCCTTAAAGGGTTAATATGTTAAAAAAAGTCAGGTATACTGGTTTTGAAAACCATTATCTACTTAAAACTATAGTGTGGTTTGACATACGTGTGCTTAGATATTTATAATATTTACAGACTACTAAATGTAGCTTCTTTTCAAAAAACAATGCTTTTTATTATTGGCACCATAATGTTTGATTGAGCTAAGCTTAACATCTCTGACATTATAAGGGTTATTTCATACTTAGAAGATCTACGTCATTTTATAATAAGCAGTTCTAATATAACTTTAGGATATTTTTTTTTCAAAAGTCACTGTTAATAAACTATGTGATCATTCCCGAATCTTCACCCTGCAGCGTCTCTTGGTATCTTATAGGTAAGTCTCGTATAATCTTCCCATTAACATATACAGTAAACCGGTCTTAAGCGGTCACTCAAACGGAGATCCAAAATATGTTTTCAAGACGGATAATCGCTTAATGCTGGTCGAAAGTATTGCAGAAAGCATTCTGCAATACTTTCGACCTGCACTAAGCTACCGCTCGTCTTTAAGACCTTCCTCTTGCCTATTTTTGAGTGGCCTCTTAAGGCTTTTGATTCGGTTTCTGTTGCTTCATAATTAACTGTTGGTTCAACTATTATTTCTTAATGCATTATGATGTGTTTGTTATCTTCATCATTATATATGCCAGAAATTGTCCTTGATTGGTTTGAATAAAATTATTCTATTCTATTCTAATCATTTATAGTATTGCAATCGTCTCGATGGCTGAGAGGGTTGCTTGCTTTAATTGTAGGCTTGTATGTATATGTGTTACTTTGTTTTGTTTATCTGTGTTCATGTTTTAACAAAAGCAGAATCTAGGGTGAATGTTTGATCCGTAAGATGTATTTAAGCTCCCTTGTTCCATCGGGTTGTTATCCGTTCTAAGACAATGGTTCAGTTGTTGATTCGTTGTTAATTTTTTACTCCCAAGGGTTTTATAATTTGGTTCTTGTTTTGTAATGCAGTACGCAATGTC
This sequence comes from Loripinus fragilis, assembly GCA_964019695.1. Classification (NCBI taxonomy): domain Eukaryota; kingdom Metazoa; phylum Mollusca; class Bivalvia; order Lucinida; family Lucinidae; genus Loripinus; species Loripinus fragilis. The sequence goes on along the minus strand of OZ026514.1, from coordinate 97,734,390 downwards.
CTTTCTAGATTTGCAATTATCTCGCTGAGAAAGTGGGGGCTGATCGCTTTGCTTTGGGTATGTTCATATTTTTATGTCGCTGTCTCTTCCACATGATGTCATGTGTTGGCCTGCTGTCTAAAATAACACCCATAAAACATAATAATGAAAAAAATGACTTTTCCAATTATTTAGGACTAAAATCTCTGTAACGTAGTAGTGGATTCTATCTTCTAAGTAAGAGTTTTGTTTTCAAAGTCTCTTTAGAATTTCTAAGTTTTATTTTTTCAGCAACAATTTCCACAATTTTAGTAAATCTTTATTCAAACTCAATAAATTCTAGAAACTAATCATACATCTACACAAAACTTTGACCAAATCTAAGCCTATAACTCTTTTACACTGGGTTTTACCTTACATACTATAAAATCTCGTGATAGAAGCACCAAATGCCATCATCATTAACCAATCATATTTCTAGTGTTCAGTAAAGCGCCCTCTACATACATATATGTAAGCTTCCATATTTATCAACCAATCGGATGATATAAGAGTGACTCGTAGTCATACAAATTGCGCAATTCCCCAAAGGTCATACATGTATGACTGTATGTATTGCGAAATCCTGCCAATCAATGTCAAACTTGACATATCTATTTGTTTGGCTGATGTAATATTACTAAACCAACATTTATTAATACGACCTCTCCAAGGTCTTAAAACGTGCCATCGGATTTGACATGACTTTTAAGAAATAATAACAAACTGGTGTCAGAATTCCCTATCAAAACATAAACACGTCAATTACAGGTGTCAACAGAACTCCTGCGTTGAACATCTGCATCTAAACAAACATTCACAAATATTGTAAATCCCCAACAGATGAATTCACTAATATTGTGAATCGTCTCACGTGAAGCCTGTTATCTTACAAGTCTATTTGGCATCAATGGGGTTTTGTATTTGGTCTTTGTTTTGTGGTGTATTTCTTAGTGTACTTTGTAGTTTGGCCATCATCGCACAGAGGAAGAGAGAACTGGTTGTTTCACTCGGATTATCTTCTCACTACCCCTTTGTTCCCTGTTCTGTGTCTCTTCTTCACGGGGCCGTCGGTTGGCCGTCATACTCACTTGTCTTTAAATACATTGAGTAAGATTGTCGGAACACAGTCATATGCTTTAAAATCGAAAAATGAAGTCGGTAGATGAAATCTTCAATGATTTTTTTACACCTTTGAATATTTTTATTATTACAATTATTTCTACAAATGGATGGATTCGATACTGTTACGAGATAGTACTCCTATATTTCCACACATCAATACATACGACACTTAACAGATATAAAACAATGCTTATTTTATCGTGATCATACGAGTTTCAACATGAGAACAGCGCTGCTGTATAGAGTGCATTTTCTTATTAGCACGTCATTATAACATGGATTTGGATATAACAAGGTGATATGGCTCCAAATTATTTTTTTACCCTGGAATTTTACAAAGGAATTATAGGAAAATGACCATGTAATGGTCATTTTCCTTCAATTCCATGGTAAAGTTGCCCCTTTATAGCAGGATTCATTTATAAAGTGGAATGAATTTGACCCATTTTATGACCGGTCGATAAAATGACACTGAATGAAACCTGAACAGAATATAGCTCACCAACTGTGATATAAACCGGTTTACCCTGATACAGTCGTCATTTCAATCATTATATTACATTTAATCAAGTAAGCCGAACAAAAACTGAGAGCAAAGCAAACAAACAAGTCGCATCGACTGAAAAGCCATTCTACAATACAGACAATAGAATCAAGATCAATATGCGCATGTTTTAGCCTGTTTGGGCTTTCAAACTTTCCATGTAGATCCTGATAGTCTGCTTCTGGGTGACATTCCCGAAATCTCAGATCAGTCTTGCAGAGATGCGCAGAACTTGTACATGTATTGGTCTCAGATGTTTGAATTCGTGTAAGAACTATTTCACATCACCTAACTTATTGGATAAAAATACTAATGAATGTATTCCCTTGGCATTTATTCAATAAAGTAAATATAATAAAAATGGCATAATTAGAAATATGAAAAAAATACTACAGTAGGACCAGCGATCTGATTATTTCTTTGAACTCTTTGCATGCTGGGTCATTTTTCATGCTTTTGTTGTCGTCTGCAGACTTTTTTTTACAAATACTCCTTTGGTGAACGCTATCAGAGAATCCCACGGTTTGGAAACAGATCAGGACCGACATTATGTGGGTGCTGATCCAGACCCTAACTAATTGCAAAGGTTACCAACAGACAACAAAGGTCGTCGCTAGCAAGTAGAGAATGAACGTAGTTTCAATACAATGAACAGAACCAGAAATTCATGTATATGAACGACAAAGTACATTCGTACACTAGGGAGCAGCTTATCATGGTTTTGCAATCGACATTTAGATATTTTATATCGTGGGCAGTTCCTTCGTTCACATCAATGTTAGTCTCTAATTGTTGTTCTTTCCATTAGTTCTCATGAACAGACTCAACAAGACCGAGTCTGCTGTTTTGTTTGTTTGGTGCTTAACGACGCATCAACCCTTGTAGTCATTAGCGTCGGACGGTATTAAACTAAACATGATGTGGATGGAAAAAGTAAAAAATGTATAAGATAAAATAAAAGCAATGATGATGATGAGTTTGTATAATGATAATAAGTTGCAATACGATTGTTGACAGGAGCGACTATGTACAATATCTGACAGTTTCAAAGAGCTATTCAGATAACTGTACATGTTCTCTAACTGAACATAATACAATATTAAAGAATCTGTATTATGGTCTGACACAATTGTAAAACAAAACATGATTTTAAAAATAGCGATTACATTTTGTTAAAAAGATTTATTTGTCATAAAAATGTCATAATACTATCAATATGTATATCTTGAAATAATTCTTTCATGTTATCAACATGGAAGCAATTATTTCTTACTTGTGCAAAGTCGCCACATTCCAAAAGGAAGTGACGTACAGTGAATGGTGCGTCGCAACTAACACATATGGCTGCTCTTCACCTTGTAGTAAGTATAAATGAGTGACTCTTGTATAACCTAAGCGGAGTCGAGCTAAAACTACTTCTTCTTTTCTAATGTTTCAAACAACTGATTGATATTCACCAATAGTTGGTTTGATATCAAGAAGTTTATTTCCAATGCTGTTATTCCATGAAGTTTGCCATTCTTCCAAGGTATATTTATTGATAGATGGCTTGAAATTAGAAAATGGAATCTTAAAAGAAGTTGGTTCTAATGAAAGCGATGTTTTTGCTTGCTGATCTACCATCTCAATCCCTTGGATACATATATGACTAGGAATCCAACAGAGAACAATTTCTTTATTAGCTAAAAGCTCATGACATTTTTCTAAAAGTTTCTGAATCTGTGGATTTTTTGAACTGGTATGGTTCATAGCTTTCAATACAGAAAGCGAGTCAGAAAATAAAATAAATTTTAAATTATTGTTAGCATCACAAGTGCTAATGAAATCTAAAGCAAGATCGACTGCTTTGGCTTCAGCAGTGAAAATTGATAAATCGTCAGGTATACGTTGCATATTACTATATTGTCTGATATAACAGCACAACCAACGTTTGAGTCTTCTTTTGACTTATCAGTATAACTTTGTTGGTAATTCTTATAACGACTTTGAAGCTTTCTGAAATCATCTTTTAATATGTGTGGATTTGATTCAGATTTTTTCCCTGAATGTAAATCGAAAAGTATTTTAGGTCATTTCATACACCAAGCTTGAATATTTGGTGTAAAATGTTTTTCAACATTTTGTGGTTTGATATTGGCAGCTTCTAAGAGTGGTGAAATTCTGATGCCAATGATTTAATAGCTTTAGGTTTTTGTCCATATAAATCAACATGATTTGGTGGGAATGTAACTTCATGAGCAGCATTAGGTGGGTTAGCAGCAAGTCTTATAGCATATTGCAAAGAGAGTTTCTCTCTTCGTGAGTATAATGATGGTTCATCTGCTTCCACATAGAGACTAGTAATAGGAGAAGTTCTAAATGCTCCTAAAGCTAACCTTAGTCCTTGGTTATGTATAGGATCAATCATTTGAAGATATGATTTTCGTGCAGAGTCTGCTGTTTTCTTGTATTGTATGTTCTCTTTATTTCTGAAGAATCCGTTTTTTTTTCAGATTATTTTTATCAGCTATATAGACTAACTAGAATATATGAACTTTCTTTAGAATGCAAATGCCAGATGTGCAGATCAGACTGCGCATGCAACAATTTCAGGTTTTCTTGCAGCGAGGTGGCCATAGGTGTGCCGCAAATTATAGGCGTGAATATTTACAAGTGGTTAGCATGTGAATGCGCAAGGCAACTAGCACCCGATTATTTCTTCGTCATAAAATTATCTGTAAGCAATATTCATTTTAGTCAAATTTAGACTTATTATCGTCAAATGTATGTATTTGGCATTCTGTTTATTGCTCGAACGCTCATCAGGTGCGCGATCTTTTGCCCACTTTCTTTGTTGCTATTTCACACAGGAAAAAACACTTAAAACTTAGAGAAGAAATATAAAGTTTGTCAAGGCTCATTATTTGTAGTCTATCAATACTTGAATTTGTCCTTCGCCATCCCTTCCCTAATTTAGGTTATCGTATGATCTATAAATAAACATATTCTGATTGGCCCAGATGCATATCCACTCGAGTCAGTAAAACTATATATTGCATAGTTTACCAGACGTGACGTTGCAAAGCACACGGCACGAGGTAATATTGCATGGCTTACGGGAAGTGACGTCAGAACGTCAAGTAATTTCGCATGATCCATCAGTAACGTCAATGGTTTTAATGAAATAAAATGACAGGAAATGCATAACATACATTTGTTTTATAATAAAAAATGTTGACTTATGTTTCGGTAGACGTTGAGTGTTTTGAACAGTAAATTTAATCATATTGACCTCCATTCCGCGTCGGTCAATATGACGTTTACTGTTCAATAACACTCCATGTCCACCTCAGCATAAGTTAATAATTGTATCTGATCAGCCAGATCACAAACCAAGGCGGATCCAGAGGGGGCGAGGAGGGTATCCATTTGCTTTTCGAGGTCCCTAGGACCCATTGTGAAATACGTTACCTAACTATAACCAGGCCCCGAGGTTATGAAATTTGAGTACAGTCTCAAACTCAAAATAAAGGGCAATATTGGCTGCTTGCGGACACATGTCCGCATGCAGCCAATTATTGCGCTTTGTTTTGAGTTTGAGAATGAACTCAAGTTTTAAAACCTCGGGGCCAGGTCTTAAGAAGGTGTGTTCGGCTTCTGTCATAGTTGGGCAAGCCCCAAGCCGGGACCAACTGTGGTTCGACTGACTAACTCGAAGATTTTGGTCATAAGTTAAGCATAATGTAAACACTTTTGTATGGTGGAATAAACGAAAATTGACAAAATTAAAGCAACAACGTGGTATACAGTTTCGAATTCAGTAAACAACATAAAACTTATGCAGTAAATGGAAACCATGTATGTAATCAATATAGCAATTTAGAACAACCGTCTCTGCTTCCCGGTGGAGTAAACCTTTTTTTAAAAGGTGATGTCTCTTCGCATTTGGAAATTTATTTTTGAAGCCCTCAAACTAAAACTACGCTATTATGTTATTAACTAACTTCGCCAAATTTTGATGTATACAGTTCAGTGGAAGGCCATTAACAAAGCATATTGTAATGACCCTATAATTATCCTGATTTTCTTCTAAGTGTGGAGGATTTTTTTTAATTTTATTTATTCATTTCTACATTATTTTGAGAGAGTGTCACAATTAGTATATAAGCTTTTCTACCTCGTGACCCTCTATAAATATCTATATACATATATACAATAATAGAAGGCATTGCTACAACGTCCATTTAAAACAAAAACAGTGGCATAATGCCTGGGTATGAAAGATGAATTTTTCCAAATTAACGCAAATACTACTAAGCGTTTCCCTGAGAAAAGGTTATAGAGCCCTTTAGCAGAATACTCAAAACCTTATAACTGTCCTCTTTTGTCACGTATACCATACTAAAAAACCTGAGACAAAGACCAACAACAGCAACTGGATATGACACTAGAGACCAATAAAGGAAAGGAATAGATACCAGATCAAAGACAAACTAAGACACTTACACAGAAGCAAGAAAAGAAGAATTTGAAATTGCTTCATGTAAAATGCCAGCCTATAGTTTATAAGAAGGCAGAACCCTTTGTTCTCCTGGGCAAGCATAAACCCAACATAGTGGTAGTAACTGAGTTCTCCCTAAGCCAAAACCACTTAGATAGTACGTATTTTGTGTAGTTTCTTGGCTTTCTCATTCGTTGGCAAGCTATGGAGTCGAGAACGAGTGGAGCTAGTGTTTAGGGTCGAAATAGAGATGATCAATGTTATTCCCATATACAATGAGTCCCATAGGTTTAGATAAGCAAAATTTTTGAGCGTAAAATAGTGAATATTTTCTTACCCTTGAGATTTAACATGTGTTTTTGGTGCTCAAAGAACCGCTTATACCCACAACATATGTTTTGGTTGAGAAATAAAAAAAGTATTTTTTTGTTACGCAGCCTTAACTAAAGGCCTATAATGCCGTTTACTATACACCTAAAGAAGGGCCTGGCAAGTACAGCAGAGCAAAGCCATTACTAGAAATGGTTTCAGCATTTAACGGAAACACATGGATGTTGTAAAACTTTATCTATCCCAAAAATTTCCTCCAAATGGCTTCACTGAAGTCCGGATTCAGTCTCCCCACACACTTCATGCCGCTCCTAAATGACTTCAGCCTAGCACACACGGTAATGGACATATGCAAGAGGTGACAGCGTTCTGGATTACTTCCTTTCCCTCAACTCGTAAATTTCATTGAAAATGCATGCCAGCATAGAGGGCAATGACATGGTCTGTGTAAACGTTAACATAAAACCAAATCAAATAAAGCCAATCCTGTATACAAGGGAGAGCACCAGCAGGCGAATAAAATACATATGTCTGTAAGAAATAACGGTAGGGGATATTACTAGGTAATTTTAAAACGATTATAGTCGAACTTGGCCTACATGAACGCCGTATCGATATAAAAGAATTCACCAAATTAAAGATGAATACTGCTATAACAGTATTCTCAGTCTATATTGGGGACTCAATGTGGTCAATGTTCTATAAATTGCTAAGTCCGTGCAGAAGCCTCTTATTTGTCTCAATTATTGATCAGTCTCACTAATTGGATCACTGATTGATATTCTTCCCCCTTCATTCAATATGATGATATCACTTGTGATGTCATTGCCATATGCTCAATTGGGAACCAGTTTATCCTAGCTTTCTTTTCCTGCCTGCACTTCAAGGAGAAGCAAGCAGCAGAACACCTCAGAAGAAAATCTTAAGAAATCCTTCATCATCTGGTAGATGCCAACCCAGAAAGGATGCCCCAAGGATTAGGAGAAGCAAGGAGCAAGCTGAAGCCAGTGACAGAGGAGATAGTAAGAAGAAAAAGAAAAATGCAGCCTAGCATGCAGAGCAGGACCATGAGGTTGTGGAGATCATCTCCTTAAATGGCCTTCCATACCCAGGTTGACAGCTCAGGTATAGGTATAAACCAGGAGAGGCCAGAAGGTATCATTCATTTTGATAACATTTTCAAGGATTTTGTCGATGAAATACAAGACATTGAGCCCTTGAGGTGCGGTGATAAGGTCCTGGCTCTTCATCTCCCAGAGCAAATTATAGAGAAAAAAATCTTAAACCAACAGTACATTAATCTTGCAATGCTTTTGAAGGGCAGCATTGAGCTCCCAGAACTCTGCTCTGCTTGTACCTTGTACATTAATGAAAAAGGCCAAATCTAGGCCAAAATATCTAAGCAATCTATCTGTAGTATTGATAAATGGACTGATGCATTCATACATTTCCAGTGTATATCTCAAAGAATTTCCTGAAAAAATATTGAGATCCTTAAGTATATGTCTGTCATTAGGGAAGCTGCCACCAGATATCCATCAAGTGCATGGGTCAGTTATGACCAACAGTTTAGACTACGTCAGGCTTATGAACTCACCAGGCAGTCATGGGGCTCTTTGAATGGGGAGCTTTGGCTGCGGGTGATGTCTAATCCTGCACAACACAATACATTGCTAAAGCAATCAGCAGAGTCTGCACCTAACAATGGTCAGTCAAAACATGCAAACATGCTTTCAATGAGGGGAATTGTACATGGAAAATATGTATGTTCAACGACGATTGTACAGCGTGCAACTCTTCGATGCATGGTCAATCTAACTGCCTACATATATGGCAACGATCAACAGACAGGTCAATCAGGGCTATGTCCTACAACCTTATACTCTTTTTCGAGGTTGGGGACACTCAAGAAGGCGCACCATTTTCCGAAGTAACCGATAAGCAAATACAGCATACAGCCACACATTTAAATACTATGGCCTCATCACCTGTCAAAATTGATGCCTTAAACCGAGAGCTAAAATTCTATGACCCAATTTTTTTTTTTCATTGAATGGCTTAATCAAAGGGTTTCTCTTTATTATGTTGGACATATCATGTTGGATTCATCACTTTTCATACCCCAAAAATGAATCTGTCAATTGTTTGTTTGTTTGTTTCATGCTTAACGACGCATCAACCCTTGTGGGTCATTAGCGTCAGACGGTATTAAACTAAACACGATGAAGATGGAAAAAATAAAAAATTATAAGATAAAATAAAAGGAATGATGATGATGATGAGCCTGCACAACGACAACCAGCTGCAACACGACCGCCGACAAGAGAGACCACGCACAACATCTGACAGTCTCAAAGAGCTATTCAGATAACTGCACACGCTCCCTAACCGAACAGAATACAACATTAAGAAAATCTGTATTATGATCTGATACAAATGTAAAACAAAATATGATTTTAAAAATAGCAATTAGATTTTGTTAAATAGATTTATTTGTCTTAAAAATGTCATAATACTATCTATATGTATATCTTGAAATAATTCTTTCATGTTATCAACATGGAAGCAATTATTTCTTACTTGTGCAAAATCGCCACACTCCAAAAGGAAGTGACGTACAGTGAATGGTGCATCGCAACCAACAGATTGTGGCTGCTCTTCACCTAGTAGTAAGTATGAATGTGAGACTCTTGTATGACCTAAACGGAGTCGAGCCAAAACGACTTCTTCTTTTCTAATGTTTCGAACAACTTACTGAATCTGTCAGTGATTTTATAGACCCAAAGCTATATTATGTAAAATATGCATGTTTTGATGAAGCGGTAGCCATTGCACAAGAGTTAGGGAAGGGCTTTTTGGTAGGTAAGACCGACGTGAAGAGCACATTTAGAATTATCTTTGTGGCAAAAAAAAAATGAGTTTGACCAGCTTGTGTTTTGTTTCAACAACTGGTACTATTTTAACAAAGCACTTTCTTTTGGCTGTTCACTAAGCTGGGCTACTTTCCTTGAATTTGCAGTGCGTAGACAATCCACAGTAGGAAGGCTGCTACATTATTTAGATGATTTTCTTTTAGGTAAGAAAAGGGGGACAAATCATTGTGAAATTACCATGAGTCAATTTCAAGCTTGTATGTCTAACCTAGGGGTCCCAATAGCAAGTGAGAAAATAAGGCCCTACCAGTGTCCTTTTTTTGTGGGGGGGGGGGGCCTGAGTTGGATTCTGATGAGATGGTGGTACGTTTGTCCATGGATAAGGTTCATGATATCCTTCAGAAAATAGAGGATGCAATGTCAAAAAGGAAAGTAATCTTAAAAGCATTGCAGTCTCATTGGTGTATAACAGTTTGCATACAGGGCAATAGTTCCTGGCCGGCCGTATTTGTCATAGGCTCATTAATGCAACTTGCAGTGCTTCAAATCCATACCACCATATCCGTGTAACACAAAATACGCAAAACAATCTGAAAATGCGGCTAACTTTCTTCAGACAATACAATGGTATTTCTGTATTTCATGACAGGTTCTGGATTTCAAGTGCTGAGGCTGAGCTGTACTCAGACAGTGCAGGTAGCATTGGATTAAACATTTACTTTGCGGGGAAATGGGCCTGTGCTACATGACCAGAGACGTGTCAGAAGTCAGTGCTCAATAGAGATATTATGGTACTGGATTATTTCCTATTCTAGTGTCATTGTACCTCTGGTGCAGTAAGCTGTGCAATAAAAGGATTTTGTTTCACTGCGACAATGCTGCTGTAGTATATGTAGTAAATACAATGACGTCAAAATCAGACACTGTTATGACTCTCCTTAGAGCATTAACTCTGAAGTCTCTCAGGCTCAAAGTAGTTGCTAAAGCACAGCACATTCCTGGTAAGTGTAATATAACTGACAGTTTGTCCCGGCCGCAAAAGACCCAGAAGTCATACCGAGAAATCTATGGAATGTATTCAAACTAGATCCAGAAAACTTTTGAGTGCCAGCTTGGCAGCAAATACTCACACAACATACAGAAATGCAATCACAGCTTTCAACAATTTTAGAATGCACCATAAATTAGAAATTCAAAGGCCCGCTACAGTCACACAGGTTCAGTACTTCATATCTGCTTGTTTTGAGAAGAGCTCCTCCCCTGCGACAATAAAAAACATATTGTTCTGGCATTAGTTTCTTCCATAAAGTTAATGAATTTACAGACCCAACAAGTAATTTTGTGATACAAAAGATGCTTGAATGATGTTGTCGCTCACGAAAACGGAATGATAACCGAGCACCCATCTCAAAACATCTGCTGACTGACATTTGTGCCAAATTCAATGAAATTTATTACAGTCCTTTCCTTATGAGGCTTTGCTATTCAAAACCACATTTTACTTTGACATATTCTGGCCTATTTAGAATCAGTGAGCTGGTTTATACAGGGTCAATGCATACAGACAGGGCTCTACAATGGGGTGATGTATCTTACAATTCATGTAACAAAGTTCTTGTTATCCAAATCCAAAAATCCAAAACTGTAAAACTGAATATATATCCGGCTGAGAAGGGCAATATTTGTTGCATACAATCTGTAAGTCTGTTTATACAAGCTCGTCCTAAGCATGAAGGATATTTTCTGTGTCACCTAAATAGAGACCCTCTAACTAGATATCAGTTTAATAGCATCTTAAATAAATGCATTTCATAAATAGGTCTCTTAAAAAAACTCTTTAAAACACTCTCTTTCAGATCGGCACAGCAACCGATCTGACTAAAATGGTGTATCATCAGAAAAAATCAAGAAGCTGGGACGGTGGAGCTCTAATGCGTTTTTTTTTTAAATACATACGTACTTGCAAACCAGGGTGATTTCATCTTTTAAATGTTCACATAGTTTTGCTCTCAAGAAATATGGATTGTTGGCGACTCGATTGTTAATCATGGAAAAACATATGCCACAAAGCACAGGAGTGAGCAGCTGGAACAGACCAGATACGAGATTCTACAGTTACAAATGCTCATCAGAGGTCATCCAGCAGCTATTATACTACATGTAGGTGGGAATAGTATTGCTTCCATTCCAGAATTTATCCTAATGAAGACCATTAAGGATGACTTGAACTATATCCACACTGTTTTCAGATCATCTTTACTGGTCTGGTGTGACATTTTGCCCAGACGTTTTTTTGAGACATAATAAAATGACAATTCAAAAGCCCTCAGTTTTAGAACTCAAAGAATAAATAGAACTGCACATCAATTTATGACTGAATTCTCTTTAGGAAGAGTAATCGGTCCACATATACTATGCTACATGACAGAGCTGTTTGGTAATGATGGAACTCATCTTTCTGAACTTGAGAACATGAATATGTGCAAACATTCAGAAATTTCATTCATACTTTAATTAACGATGGCATAGTTATAAACTAAAATTTATAGATAATCCATTTAAAGCTGAAATTTGTAATTATTTCTTCTGTATTTGGGGGAACATATCAGCAATAGTGATATTTTCATGGCGGAAATTCCAGCTCCCCTTGAAGTATGTGACATAAATTTACTGCATGGATGTCTGCCATATTAAATTGAATGAATATATTAAATGGATTGCTTAACGATAAACAGATAATTTCAAGAGTGACAATTATATTGCAGTTTGAGGCGAGGTGCGTTTCCACAGGGTTGCTGTCAAAGGTTGTAGTTTACCATCAAATGATAACAGGTTGCTGTCTGTCAAATGTCACATATTAAATTGCAAGTGAATGCCATAGGTGACAAGTTTGTGTGCAAAGATACGGTACCCTAGTCATTTGCCACCTTGTAGCCTCTGTCCGAGGACCAAGTGATTGCAAAGGTTTAAATGAAATGATGCAATGGCATTGACAAATCAGAGAGGAAAATATTTGCTGGCTTCAAAAGGGGGCTGGAATTTCTCAAAACAGACTGACATGGTATTAACGATGCAGTCTTATCTTTTCCGCTTTGCGGCCAGTTTATTTCCATCCAATAATAAACTTACATAGAGGATCTTACATGAGTGCTCATGTTTTATTGAATTTATTAAACGAGTTGAGGAAAAGAGATAAAATGCGAGGCTTGCCGAGCATTTTATCTCTTTTTCGCAACGAGTTTAATAAATTCAATAATACAAGAGCACGAATGTTAGATTCTATTTATCATATGACAAATACTTTGAAATCTCATTTCTAACGTATAAACGTTATGATTTTGTCATCATGTACGCATCGTTGTTGTGGACGTAATAACGTTTCCCGTAAATCGATAAACCACTAGTGGTTTACAGATTTTATCGCATGGCATTATTTCACTCCCAGACGCGATGTCATATGATAAAAAAGTATACGCTGTCTTGGTTTTGAGTCATCCTAAAATAAGTAAATTTAAAAAGTTATCTACAGTATCTGGAGTATGCCTGTCCATCGGATATCAGAACACATTATAATACATATGCATGGATTCTATACATCATCAAACTCAATCTCAGGTCCTGATGATATGAATGCACTAGCCATGCAGAATGGTTCCATCATAAAACTTGACTTTGGTATTGTCAAAGTAAAGGCAAATGCCAGGCTTTATCAAAATTGGTAAATAACACAGTTTCTAGAGTCAGCAAACCATCAACTAATCAGAAGCGTAAATGATATACTAAAATTTTAAAAATCTCAGTCTTGTTGATTTAAATACACACTGCGATAGAAAATCAGTAATAAATACAGCGCAAATGCATGTATATTTCTGTTTATTATATGATGCCAATGAGCAGATTGGAAATTGGAGACTGCACCCAAAGGCTGCATTGCACTGTGGTTTTGCGATTGACGTATTTTTCATTTTTACACTATGTAAGTTTGCGCCCTTTATTACAAGACTGGTGCATTTCTTGTAGTTTATGAGACATTAATCCCTTCAAACCAAACAGACGTTTCTATCATTATCTGTTATCAGTTAGTAGGACAAGCCCATTTCCAATTTTAGAGTTACTGAGTGTTTTTTTCTTCTAATTTTAATTGAACATTCTGTGGGCAAACAGTGAAGAGCCTGATCAACCGTTGTGTCTGATCTGGGTCCACACTGTTTGCCTATGACGGATAAAATGACGCTTGGCTAAACATGGGTTAAGAAAGTTTACTGTCAACCGATCAGATGATATCATTCTGAGTTACGATTATTAAAGTTTATTTATTGCATGTGACAGTCTCAGACATTTTGGCTCCTCTAGAACTTAGATCTGATACCTGTGACACACCAAGAGAAAACCTGTCTACGAAATAAACGACCAACTACAGTAAAACCTGTCTTAAGCGGCCACTCAAAAATTGGCAAAACAAAGGTCTTAAAGACAAATGGTACATGTAGCTTAATGAAGGACTAAAATGTTGCAGAATGCTCTCTTAGAGCATTCCGCAATATTCTCTTTGGGCATTCTGCTATATTTTGACCTGCATTAAGCGACAATCGGTCTTGAAAACCAATTTTTAGTCTTCTTTTTGAGTGGCCACTTAATATATGTTTTACAGCAAGTTAACCATAGCTTTAGACTCGGGCAGTTGAGCGATGGTACACGTGTATAATGCTGATCATCTGCGTAAGCGACATACAATATAATCAATTTGGCACTCCTATAATTTATGTCCTATCCATTGACATGTAATAGTTATAACATGGGTTGTCCAACAGTACCTGGAGATAATCCACGAGCTTTAGCGAGTGGATTATCTTACGTACAGGTGGACAATCATGGTATAACTATTTAAATGGCGTTTTGCTGGAAGGCCGATGATGGCCCGATTTTAGTGTTATATTGGATCCCCTCATCAACAAAAAAAAAAAAAAAAAAAAAAAAAAAAAAAAAAAAAACGTAAAAGTTGGACCCCCCTCTGAAAAACTTTCTGGATCCGCGCATGCTATGTACACCTGGAGCTGACGTACACAGTCAAAAAAAGTGTAAGTGAACACTTTAAGCGGTGGCAGCTGAGTTGTCGCCCCTTCAGGTGTAAAATTACACTTACTTTCCTATTAAAACAACTTCCAACATTTCTCCAGTGATAAATACTAAACATTCCTACGCGTTATTGATGTAGTAACTCTCCAGATTATTACAATCAAACAGAAAGAGCATAGCCGTTAAAGGAGTTAAATGCTACGGAAATAAAAGGTAGTTCATCTCCCAGGGGGTTCTCTAATATTTTCATACAATACGTAGTGTCGGACCATTTTGGGGGTTCAAAATCTCGAATTGCAATATTTTTGGGTTTTTTTTTCGGTGAAATGAATATTTTTGGGGTATAGAGCAGTTGTGGATATTTGGTGGGGGGGGGGGGGGGGTCATCACAAAAATTGACTGGTTTTATGGGTCATTTCTATGCATTTTAGGGTCTTTCCTTATAGTCAATGTACAGAATTGGCATATTCTTTTGGGTTGCTGAAATTTCAAATATTTTAGGGGTGTGCCTGATATTCTAGATATTTTCGGGGGGTAAGCAGTTGATGCTGGGTCAAAGCCTACATATGAATAAAAAATGAGAGTACCCCCCCCCCCCCAACCACACACCCCTGGGGTTCAGCTGCCACCAATTTTGGTGTGAAAGTACGCTTATACTTTACAGCGTACAACGGAATCCATCCTGATTCATATGAAATATAGTTTTTATGGCACAAAGAGAACTATCATGCGCTGCGTCTTACAGATGTGGATTGATTGGCGTATCTTTAATCCGAGCCTTCTCTGATGTTTAAGTGGCTTTTCCATATTTTGATATTCGGTAGTGGCAAATATCAAAATAAAGAAAAGCCATTAAACGTCATAGAAAATTCGGACTAGCTTATCTGGAGCACGCTCCGGCTCATCGTTCCCTCGCACCCGAAGTAGACAGGGGGAAAAAGGTACCAGTTAATGTCTGTAATTAATTAGTAGATGTCTTATTAATTCCAGCAACATAAACTGCACTGTCGCTGCAGCAGGATATATCAGTTTTCGTTGATTGGCTTGAATGACACTGTCTGCCAAACACAAAGAAAATATAAAACATAAAAAGACAAACGACTGATTTTTCAAAGAAATGTCACTGTGTCAGCTTCTAGTATTTCGTCCGTGATTTTGTTTAGCTACAAATCAATTTCAAGACATTACCACGCTAGAGAACCACTGTACTCGAACAGCGCAGTCATCGCATGGTGGTTACAGTCAACGAGTACACAAAATAGGGTACCTAGCTGTTAAAAAGGGTAATATTTTGGTCAATATTTTACTTCTGAAAATATTCATCGCGAATTATTGTCACTTATATATCCAGCTGTGTATCTGCTGAACAAAATTTTTGTGGGCTGTCGCTACAGCGCCAGAGTTATGCCAAAAATGTGATTTTAAAACTAGAAATGTGTCCATGGGACACGGATGCCCCCGCTATTGCCAAATTCGCAAAGATAGGGAATTGTAATTAACAAAGAGCAATAACTCCTGAAGGCATGATGCGATATGGGCCATTCTGAAACTTGAAGACATTATGGTACTAAATAATGTGACCAAGTTTCATAGAATTAAAAACAAAACGTTTCAACCGATGGTTTTTCATAAACTAAGGACAATAACTCCTTAAAGCATGGTGCTATATAGAACATTATCAAACTTGAAGAAGACATCATGGTACTAAAGAATGTGACCAAGTTTCATAAAATTCTGATAAAAATGTTTCACTTAGAGAGCGGACATCGTTTAAAACTGTGAATTTTCTTGAACAAAGGGCCATAACTGCTGAAAACATGGTGCGATATGGACCATTATCGAACTTGAAGAAAACATGGTACTAAACAATGTGACCAAGTTTCATCAAATTCTGACCAAAAGTATTCGACTTAGAGAACGGACATTTTTTCAAATTGTGAATTTCATAAACAAAGGGCCATAACTACTGAAAATACAGTCCAATATAAACCATTATCAAACTTGAAGAAGACATCATGGTACTAAACAATGTGGCCAAGTTTCATAAAATTCTGATCAAAAGTATTTGACTTAAAGAGCAGACATCGTTTCAAATGGGGAATTAAAATAAAAAAGTTTCAACCGATGATTTTTCATAAACTAAGGGCAATAACTCCTTAAAGCATGGTGCCATATAGAACATTATCAAACTTGAAGAAAACATCATGGTACTAAACAATGTGACCAAGTTTTATATAATTCTGATCAAAACTACTCGACTAAGAGAGCGGACATCGTTTAAAACTGTTAATTTTCATAAACAAAGGACCATAGCTACTGAAAGCATTTTGCGATATAAACCATTATCGAACTTGAAGAAGACATCATGGTACTAAACAATGTGACCAAGTTTCATAAAATTCTGATAAAATGTTTCACTTAGAGAGCGGACATCGTTTCAAATGGTGAATTTTCATAAACAAAGGGCCATAACTACTAAAAGAATGATGCGATATGGACCATTATCGAGTTTGAAGAAGACATTATGGTACTAAACAATGTGACAAAGTTTCATAAAATTCTGATCAAAAGTATTCGACTTAGAGGGCGGACGTCGTTGGACAGACGTACGTATGTACGTACGTAAGTACGGACAGGGGTAACACTTAATGCCTCGGCCATTGTCATCGTGGGGGCATAAAAAGGCTGAAAGAAATTTTGCTTATGTTCTGTAATTTATGCTTACTTTCGATAAAATGCAAAATACCAGTCCTTTAATTTTGCACAAAGTTTGGAATCTGAGGACAGTTATTCAAGGTTTTCATTCTGTACGCATAGTTCTGTATATCGGGTGTTCTGGCCTAGTAGTCGAGTGTCTGAATAAAATCAATATGTTGCAGTCGACGACCCGAACACTGGGCCAGAACACCCGATATACAGAACTATGCATACAGTATGAAAAGCTTGAATACAAACACGGCTGCTTATCCATGTAACCATTACAACTCACATTCTTATTATTGTTAAGATCATTGTATTTACATTGCAATTTCATATTGGATATTTGTCATTAAAATATATTGTTGAAATAGATTTGTTTCAGGCTTGTTCTTACAAGTATTACTAAAGTAGAATCCACACGCCCATATTCATCTAGCCGTTGGAGGTTTATTGGTTTATCCACGCGGGTAAGGGACGCAGTGGTGGCCATTGTGTGTGTGTGGGGGGGGGGGGGGTACAGTACCCGCATAAAGGTACATAGCTACAGTAACCTGCCTAAATTGGGCAACTCACATCTAACATTACAAATAAGGGCCAGTATTGGATATAGTTAAGGGACGTTATTTGTGATGTAGTAAAAAGCGGAACGGTAAAAGCTACAGGACTGTATACGGTGTATAGTGATCAGAAGGAACTAAAGAAAATAAATGACTTTGGAAAGCATCCTCGGTGAGGTGCCTACAAAATAACAAAAACACATGATACCAATAAATAGAGGATCTTACATAAGTGCTCAGTTCTTATTGAATTTATTAAACGAGTTGAGGACAAGAGATAAAATGCGAGGCTTGCCGAGAATTTTATCTCTTTTTCACAACGAGTTTAATATATTTAATCATACAAGAGCACGAATGTTAGATTCTATTTATCATATGGCATAAAGATTACTTTAACATCTCATTTCTGTCGTAAAACGTTATAACTTTGTCATTATGTACGCAACGTTGTTATGGACGTTATAACGTTCCCCAAAAATGTATAAACCACTATAGGGATCACACATGTTTTTTCATGCATTAACATTTGCCGGATCCCGAGGATGCTGTTTGAACACGAGGCCGCTAGGCCGAGTGTTCAACATCATCCGAGGGACCCGGCAAGTGTTAATGCAATGAAACAAACATGTGTGATCGTTATTCTTGCATATCTTACCTTATTCCAGCCCAATTCGCACTGAAAACGCTGCTAAAACATTAAATTGTCCATTTTCTTAAACTGGATTTCTCTAAACAAAATGGCGTCGGCTGTGTACTTTCGAACGTCATATCCGTATGCAACGTTTTCGCGAACAAAAACATCGGCGAAATGATCAGTCTGGTCCGCAACGGTTTCCGCATATAACGTCATGCAAATAATGCAGGGCTCATTTTAAGTGTTTTCAAGTTCAGACCCATGTTCAAACAGCACGTGAATCTCCTGATTTGAACATGGATTTTCGTTCATTTGACAATGGGTGTAAACAGCTATGCGAATAGATATCTATGCAAGAATAGTGGTTTATCGATTTTATTGCATGGTGTTATTTCACTCCCAGACGCGACGTCGTAATGATAAATAACAATAACGCACGAAAGATATATATGAACTGAAAAGAATCGAATAAAGGTAAATAAAAAACAAACACGCTTGGACTCGAACTGCCTTTTTGGTTGTTTGATTTGATTCTTTACGTCCCATCAACAATCTTTCAGTTATATTGGGACGGGTCTTCCTAGGTTGAACCAGTACTAAGCTAGGATAAATGTGCCTTGCTCAAGGACCACAACGCAGTGACGCCGGTGAGGCTCGAACCCGCGGCACTTCGGTCTAGAGTCAAGCACTCTACCCCTGAGCCACTGCGCTCCCTCCTTTTTGGTTGTCAACTCTGTACAATATCCACTTGGCTAATCTGTACGCCGGTAACAAAAAGATTCATTATCTGCATTAGTATTTGCTACATTCTGTAAAATTTACTGTAGATACCGAAAATGGACCGAAGGTAAAAATAGCTTGTGCACTATCTGTGAAATTATGCACCTGTGCCAGGTTAATAAAATCATAGAATATTGTCTGTTGAAACTGGATCTAACCGAGATCTTCTCAGTTGTTAATGTAAAGCTCATTGATCCGGATTAGTCCCTAATCTGATTACCAATAGCTTATACGCATTATAGCAAAAACAAAACAGATTTAATCTGATCACCTAGTGCATCCACAAATATGACACTCTCCTCTATTGTATAATCCTTTTCATTCTCATGCGCGGATCCAGAGAAGGGGGGTTCCCCCTGAAAAATCACAAACATATCGGGTTCGGTTCCGTACTGTTCCGGATCCCCTGAAATCTGAAGCTACGAAGTCAGCATTCAATGTTGAGCCATCATCGCACGCCAGCGAAACGCCATTTAAATGGCGTTGCGCTGGTGGGCCGATGATGGCTCGATTTTTGTGGTATTTGAATCCACTCATCATCTAAACAAACGTTGTCAAATTTGGGCCCTCTCGGAAAAAAAATCTGGATCCGCGCATTATTCTGGTGGATTTTCTTTTCTGGTGATATTGATAGTTTAAGGGGAAAAATATGAGGTATTTCTGTCAAGATTTGTTTTTATCTTTGCAAACAGTGCAGACTCGACGATTCTGTTTTGTGTTGATGCTTAACATCCCAGTCAACAATTTTTCAGTCATGCTGGGACGTTTTCCTGTCTTCTTGGGTTAAACCCATTGCTAAGCAGAAGATAATTGTTTGTTTGTTTGGTGCTTAACGACGCATCAACCCTTGTGGGTCATTAGCGTCAGACGGTATTAACTAAACATGATGAGGATGGAAAAAGTTAAAAATTAAGCAGAAGATAAGATCCTGATGAAATGCCACATTATGCAGCCACATTGTTAGCTAAAGTATCCGTTTGCAGGTATACAGGTCCCGAGATGATAAAACTTTTTCATACTCAAATCAGCTAAGCACGAAATTTATCCTGCTCATAAATGTAAAAGGCCAACAATTTTTGACATTTTAACATTATTAGCATGATTAAAACAAAATTTGAGAGACTGAAAGCAAGAAACTTCTTCCTTTGTCGGTATTTTAGTTTTTATGAGCAGTTGAAATTTCGTGCTCATTTGAGTTGAGCTTGAAAAATGTTTTATAACCATGGGGCCTGAATGAAAAGAGCTAAAGGTATAAAATAGTGCGGATAAAAATATATACAACTAGACACTTCAGTCGCATCGCATATACCCCGTTTTACTAACTAAGAGATGCATTGACCAAAAATACATTCTTTGACCTTGGGATGAAGGTCACATAATACTTTGCCCAGTACCCTCTACATCATGTGACCGTTGCCCAGTACCTTCTACGTCATACGACCTGTACACCTGCAAAGTCTGAAGTTGCTACATTCAGTGGTTTTATTTAGAAGATGAATTTACAAAAATTCATTATTTGACCTTTGAACTTGACCTTCAATACATAATTTTACTCACATTACCTAGTACCGTTTAAATCATCTACCGTTTACATCATGTGACCTTTGCACCTGCCAAAAATTAAATTGCAACTCAGACTTGCATAGTGCGGTTTGCAGGGAAGAATTCAATAAACGTAGGAAGTCAACCTCGGACTGACATAGTGTGTTTTGCAAGGAAGCTTTCAATAAATGTAAGAAGTCTACCCAGTACTTCTAATTTGAGGATATTTTTTTTAAAATGCTATAATTCTAAGTGGTATCATAATCCTTTTCCAAATCGATTAACACGTATGAAGGTTTCCAATCTAACTAAGTTATCAGTGGTACTGCGGTCAGATCTCATATAAAAAAGCATGTCTTTTATTTATCATTCTTTCAAGTGTTTAACAAAGACCACTTGTCAGAGCTATAGGTCTATAATTTTTTGGTTCTGCAGGATCCTTACCTGCCTTAGGAATGGGAGTTATTGTTGCATATCGCAAACGTCCTGGAAACTTACCAATTGTCCAAAGGTTATCTAATATATTCAATAGGGTTTCAAGAGTATTCTATGGAAGATGTTTAAGCATTGATAGTGAATCTCACCAGGACACGTGACTGAGTCATGTGATAGTAGAATAGGTTCAACTAACTCATCTAAATTAAAATATTTGTTATAAATTTCATTATTTAGTGATTTAAAATTCAATTGAACTTTCTCTTGTTCTGTTTTAATCTTTCAGAAGGATTCAGAGTAATTCCATGATGATGGGTTGTTTGAAAAGTTTCTCCTAAAGTGTCAGCAATGTCTGTTTTTGAGGTCGCTTTACTGTCAGCATTTACTCTGTTTAAATGTGTATAACTGGGGGATTTGCTTTTTCCAGAGATCATAAGATCTCAAAGACTTAGGCTTTGGCAATGTAATTATTCTATGGGCTTTGGCTCATAATACTTTGATGGCATTGAAATTGTTGGTATTTGGATGTCTTTTGGATTGAGATAAAGCTTGTTGCGTTGTTTAATAGCTTCTTTGCAATCGTCAATGTACCATGGTTAATGTTTAGTTGAATTTGTCGAGGTTTGAGGAATACATAGTTTAGAGATTTTAATAAGTGAAGAGGTGAAATCAGATAAAAGATCAGAAGATTCTTTGAAATTTTCAGGTATTAATTTACCTGTGCATAGATTATTAACTAGATAGTTGGCTCCATTTAACGTCCACTTCTGATTGTGGTCCTCAGTGGAGAAAGTATTCTTTTCAATAATTATAGGAATGTGATCACTTTTGTGTTGGTCTTCACATACAGACCAATTAAAATCAAGAAACATTTATGGATGCCAAAAGGAAAGATCAATACGTGAAAAATGTAAGACCTATACAGAACATACAGTTACTGTTCTGTCTAGAATGACAGAAACAGCATTTGCATGAAGTTCTGTTTTGTAAATAAATCTTTCTTTATTGTAAAGATGATTTTACGAATATTGAGGCACCACCAGAGGGCATCAGACAATCAGTATGAGCATAGTTATATATATGAAAACCTTTTAATGAGATGATATCATCTGTTTAAAAAAATGTCTCTTAAAAACAAAATATAAATGGATTATATTCAGATATCAATAGAGATACTTTATTATAATAAGGTTTCACAGCTCAACAATTCCGTTTTATAATTTTATGCTTAAAATCCATACTTGGAAATAATATTAAAAGTGGTTATATAATAACATTATATTGAAACCCTCTATTATTTAAATTATTTGTTATAGTGGCAGTGTGCCTTTTGGGGGACACCGGGCCGCATAGTACAGTCGGTAACGTGTCTGGCTACAGATGCGTGTCTGACTGCAGATCCAGGTGTCGCGAGTTTGACCCTGACTTTGTCCCATACTTTCGTGGAGATTGGTCATGAAATATTTTTTATATGGCCATTCTCCTTCCTTCCGCTGAAACATTCAAGAAGGGTTGTTGTCAGTTACAAGCGAAAATATGTGCACGAAGTGCTGGCTAACCGCTTGTTCAAGCTTGTCCAGGAAAAAAAGTGTTGTTAGGTGAACTGACGGTCCCGCCATGACCATAGCTGTTGACTTGGGACGTAAAGCAACAGTAACAACCAACCAACAACCAACCTTTTGGGAGATGATCATTGGAAGAAGAGTCTGTAACCACAGAATCATCCTCTATGCCAACTACCTCGTCATCTTTATGCAAAACAGAAAATGGGCTGTTTTGAGCTTGTTCTGCTTTTTGTGTTTGTTCTTTTTCTTTCTGCGCTTGTTTTATTGGATATTGCTGTTTTTAACTTCTTTTTTCAGTTTATCTTTCTCCTCATCTTTCCTCATCATTTCTAAGGTTGCAGCCTAAAGGGCTGGCACAGGATGAGAAGATGAGTTACTTTTTCCTTGTGAAACTCTTGTTTGATCTTGTTTTTGATCTGATGCTTTTTTGTATGTATATTCTGTGATGCTATCATTTTTCGGTGTACACTTGTGTTCAGTTTGTGTAGAATGTTGCAAATGATTCGTTTCACAGCATTTGAATATGTTTTAGCTTGGTTAAATTGTTCATGTTGTTTACGAGCATCTGGAAATGATATGGTGTTTTCTATTTTGAAGATTTTCCTCCCTTTCTCTCTTTGTGGACATTGTTTGGAGTTTGCGCGTCTGTTTATATGTGCCTTGTGGTCACCTACTGGGAAAAGGCTGACCTCTTGGCTTTCGTTTGTGGTGTCTAACTGTGAGTTTGTCACTTTCCCATTGATAGCCTGGGTCAGGTGTGGTACTTGATTGTATCGATTCCTGATCTTTGCACCCTTACTTACTTTGCGAGGTGATCACCTGAGCAGTTGACACATTTGGTCTGTTTTTCACATACGCCATATGTTCCACAATGTTCAGCTTCAGCACTGTTGCAGCATACAGCATGTCTACCTTTCTTGTTTTCATGGTGACCAAATACTTGACAATTATAACATCAAAGTGTATTTTGTATATAGACATCTTCTTTTACTTCTATAAAGCTTATTTTGAAAACTGTTGGCAAACAATTTCCTTTGATGTGTTCAGGGAAGTATGGGGTGTCTGTATAAGTGTTTTTTTTTCGTGTGATTCTTTAGCATTTTGTATCAAAAGATCACCAGCTCGTAGGATTTTTATACTCGGTTCCCCTGCTTTGCTCATTATGGTTTTATGTAATACAAATAGAGAAAGAAGAAATATTCTTTCTGATGAATGGATTGTTAAAAATCTAGGTACATACGGTGTTTGGTTGCGGTAGACAAACTTGATTTAGTTGATTGAAAACCTGAGTACAATGGAATATTAAAAATCTAGGTACATACGGTTTTGGGGTGCAGTAGACAAACTTGATTAAGGTGGTTGAAAACCTGAGTACAAGTTTTCAGAGTAAATATCTGAAGTATGATTATGACGTGTTTTTGCTCATTGTTTAGCCATGCTAGTTTAGTTAAAAGATTCATCCTCTATGCTCCCCACCTACAGTTGATCCTAAAAAGGGAGCACTTTAATAAAGTGGATTTCCGACCTCCAGTGCTAAATATACAAAGCAAGTATTCTCCCTGGGATAGAAAATCTTTATCTTACCGATGCTATCTTACCTAGGCTGTCACGTGAGGGCTTCATAAATTGGGTGTATTGGAACTCACTCACATGGTCGTCAAGTGTTATATTAAAGTGACGTCATCATGTTAAATTGCATCTTAGCTTATTCAGGGATTTCTCGAAGCTTATTTTAAAGCAAAACGACAGTGGTGAGCAAGAAAAAGAATCCATTATTTGTGTGAGGGTAGGATAGAAACAAGAGGGCCAAGTAGCCCTAAAGCGCTCACCTAAGTTATGTTTAAAGCTTACATAGAGGTATCTGTAGAACGCTGACCATGTCCCTTGCGACCCTGGTGCGGGGCCGGCCCCAAGGGCATAATTTAACTAACTTGGTAGAGGTCTACTAGGTGATGCTATAAACCAAATATCAAGGCTCTAAGTCTTATGGTTTTAGACAAATAGATTTTTCGATGTTTTCTCCCTAATATAAGCAAATGTAAAATATGTGACCTCCGGGGCGGGGCCATTTTCCGCCCAAGGGTCATAATTCACAAGGTGATGCTACATACCAAATATCATGGCTCTAGGCCTAATGGTTTCAGACAAGAAGATTTTTTCATGTTTCTCCATATAAAAGCCTATGTAAAACCTGTGACCCCCAAGGCGGTGCCATTTTTGGCCTTGGGGCTATAATTTAAACAAATTTGGTAGAGGTTTATTAGATGATACTACATACTAAATATCAAGGCTCTAGGCCTTGTGGGTTAGACAAGAAGATTTTTTCATGTTGCTCCCTATATAAGCCTATGTAAAGTAAGTAAGGGTGCAAAGATCAGGAATCGATACAATCAAGTACCACACCTGACCCAGGATACCAATGGGAAAGTGAAAAACACAGCAGACACCATAAACGAGAGCCAAGAGGTCAGCCCTTTCCCAGCAGGTGACCACAAAGCACATATAAACAGACGCGCATATAAACAGACATAGCAAACACAAGACAGAACAAAAACATAAAAGAACAACAAAAAAAGTATCCCCTTGGAACGGTCAGTAAAATATTTTACTGGAGGGCTTAAACCGGTTTAACGGCGCCAACCTCACCCTTAATTCAGATGTGGATCAAGACACATAGATATTTGGTTTGCATGAAAGACCCCTAACTTATCAATGCATCATCTTCTAAAACATATAAATCAAGATATAACAAGGAGATAAAGCAAAGACAAGGACTCAACAGTAAATAAAACTGAAAACCGGAGCAAAAGAAATCCAACAGGTAAACCCCAGTGGGCCTGACAAACAGCCAAAGCATCAGGCCCCTACCATCTCATCAATAGATAAGTTTTCAAGTCGGAACCATCATAGAGTCTGAAGTCCGACCCACCGGGGTGCAATTAAAGAGAAAGCAAAGTTGCCAACCGTGATTCGGTTGACTACCAAGCATGCAGTTGGTTGCAATACATTAATGTTATAGCCAATCTTTTTATAATGGGAAATTATTTTAATGAACTGCGCTGAAATATTATTAAAACCAACAATCTTCTTCAATTCATACACCAAGTCACCATAGAAATCAGGTTCCGAAAGTCCTTGGCGCAAGAGAGATGTAAGTCCAACTTGGAATTTAGAAATCAAATCATAGTATCGTCTATGAAATTTTGAAAAAGTTTTGCGAAGTTTATTATACCAATAGCCTTGTTTAAGAAGTTCTGAGTAAACAATTTGTTTTGAGTGTTGAAGTCAACATGTTACCCCTGGGGCGGGCCATTTTTGGCCCCAGGACTATAATTTGAACAAACTTGGTAGAGGTCAACTAGATGATACTACATACCAAATATCAAGGCTCTAGGCCTCCCAAATATATCTCATGTATATAACAAATAGGCCTCATGTACTCCCTATATAAGCCTATGTAAAACATGTGACCCCCCCGGGTGGGGCATTTTTGGCCCCAGGGATATAATTTGAACAAACTTTGTAGAAGTCTACTAGGTGATGCTACATACCAAATATCAAAGCTCGAGGTCTTGTGGTTTCTGAGAAAAAGATTTTTAAAGTTTTCATCTTGAAAATCTATTTTAGCCTGTGTGACCTAGATATGCAATGGACCAAAACCATTTGAACAATTTTCAAAGAGGGTCATATAAGGATTATTCCTTCCAAGTTTAGTCAAAATCCAGCCAGTAGTTTAGAAGGAGATATTGTTTGAAACAATTGTTGACGACGGACATCCAATGATCACAATAGATCACCCTGAGCCAATGGCTCAGGTGAGCTAAAAACAGTCCCTTGAGATTACGGTTTGTCATCACTCAGCAAGCCTCGTGATGCCGAACGATAATCCTGGGGACCGATTTTTCAATCCTTCCTTCACACTCTTGAAATATTCTTATAATAATCCTGTTATCTTTTCCAGGGTAAGTTGCAATGACATAGCCATTCTCAGCTTTGTGAAATAATCTCATCAACAAGCATTTCAGATGAAATTCCAGACAGAAATATTGTTGAGAAACCTGTTACACCAGCTGCTGGTATTTCACGTATTTAAACGTGCTCAGTACAAACATCACCTGCAGGATCGTCCCTCGACACAACTAAAAGAAAAGAAAAACTGAGATCTGACAAAGTATTCTTTCGAAGTGTTTTCAGTAAGAAAAAAGAGAGAACTCCTGTAGACAGAGAAAAAAATCCAACCAATATGCCAAAAGCCATTTTGTGGCGAGGTGGACTAGATATAGACTCGCCAACAAGGATATGCTCACTTAAATCATAAATGTTAAGAGTACAAAAGAAAAAAAAACACGAAAAGGAATCCAAGCAACCATCATGCCCGAGAAAATGGATCCAATCTGTTTTACACTCAGAAAAACCTTCTTGAAAATAGTAAGTGAGTATGATCAGGAAATACCACAATCACAAACTGCAGACAACCCCGCGGGGATGAGCCGCTCAACCACCAAGAGACACCAGGAAGGCAAATTAAGCAAAGCAATCAGCTCTCTTTTCCCCATCAAGATGATTGCAATACTAGAATGGACATAAAGTAACGTACAACAAAACATAGAACAATTACAGACTCCCACAATGGGAGTAACAATAAACGAAAAGTCAACAACAACAGAACCACCGCCTTAGAACGGACAGCAGCCTAAGCCACCGGGGGGCTTAAATGCATTTTACTGGTACCAAATCTTCGCCCTTGATTCTGCTGTTGTTGAAGTACAAGAAATATTCAGCAGGCCATCTACCTAATGCAATGTATCATCATGGAAACACTCTAATCAAATTAACACTCCATGATGAAACAAAGAAAAGGGCCTATGACTCCCAGATAGTCAAAGCTAAAGAAAACCTCAAGTTGAGCCACGGTGGGTCCAGCTACAGATAAGCATCAGGCACCAACCCACCTATTAAAGCTTTACGTCAGAGCCGTCATAGACTCTGAAGCTTGACCCACCGTCATGCAATTATAGAGGAAACCATAGCTATAAACCGTGATTGGATTTAAAACTAGGCATGCAGACTGTTGAACATTAGAGCACACTCTAGCAAAACGAATAAGCTGAGAAATATATACACCATAGGAAGGAGAGCGAGGAACATCTCCATCAAGAAATTGGAAATTTACTATTTCAAAATTAAAATCATCCCGCTTATCATAAATTTTAGAAGAAACTATGCCATTTGTTATTGACAAGTTCAAGTCCAAAAACGGAGCTTCAGTATTTAAAGAATTCACCTTATTTAACTGAAGTTCAGTGGGATATATCTGACCTACCATTTGTTCAAAATAAGGATTATCAATATTAAGTAAGTCATCTAAATATCTGGAGGTAGAGTAATAAGCTTCAATAATATCAGCTTGATTATTGTCTGGCAGAGACAACATGAAGTCTCTCTCATAACAAAAACAAATCTGCAATAAGTGGAGCACAATTAGTACCCATTGGAATACCGACAATTTGTCTATATAATTTTGAGCCAACTCTTATAAATATATTGTCCAAAAGATAATGGAGCGCATCACACATTTTCTGACATGACCACAATTTGAAAGACTGTTTTGAAAAAATTGACAACAAAAAAAACTATATAAAATGATCCAGTAGGCAAACAGTAAAGATAGAACAGTCTTTCAAAAATTTACAACAAAAGAAACTAAATGATCCAGTAGGCAAACATTTAAGATAGAATAAAGACTTTCCCTAAGGTTTGCTTTACAAATGTATTTTCAGGTAGTCAAAAATTTACAGTGAAACAGGTAGATTCTGAGCGTGATGGGGTTAAAGTGACCAACTTCAACACATTAAACTATCTTGCAAAAGAGGGTCAGCCACTGAGACAATACAAATATGTGATAACTCTTTAAAATTTAGAATAAATTTCCTGACCTTCAAGACTCTACCAAGCTTTACACAAGTGAAGAAGTCAAAACTGAAATGCTAAATGCAATTAATCACACACTTGAAGAAAAAGTGAACTCTGACATTGATTCTTTTGAATTGATTGGATTAATAGTGGATGAGAGCACGGATGTGACCATTCACAAGAAGCTGAATGTGTATGTCAAGTGTCTTAGTGAGAATAAAGCTGTGATTCATTTCACTGGCTGTGTTAATGTGCCAAATGGGAAAGCTGAGACAATAGTCAGTGAAATTATTTGCTAGTAAGAATTTGTATTGACAAAACTGATGACTATAGCGAGTGACTGTGCCGCAGTGATGACTGGTCGACCTAATGGAGTTGGTGCCAGGCTAAAGAGAGATCATCATCCAAATCTCATGCAGATACATTGTGTAGCAAATAAATTAGCTTTAACTGCAGGACAGGCATGTAGGGACATCCAGTTATTCAGTGACTCTCAGCATACATTGAATCGTGTGTGTAGATACTTTGCGAATTCTGCAGTTAGATACAATGAACTCAGAGCTATGGTAGATATAATGGAAGATGATAATTTTGAGGATGTGACTCTGAGAGAACTGGCATATTTTACGTGGCTTAGCTTAGATGGTACAGTAAGAGCCATAGCTGAGTGTTATCCAGCCCTGTATGCGACTCTTGAACATGATGCTGCGAGTTCTGAAGCAAAGGGACATTTCACTAGGATTAAATTTGTTACCTTTGTTTTAATGACTAGTTTCTTGCGTGATGTGTTTTTTGTCTTGACAAAACTGTCACAAGTAATTCAAAGGGACCTAATAGATATTGAGACTGTGAATGTGATTGTGGAAGCTACTAGTATGAAGCTTAATCAGCTTAAGAACAGAAAATGGACCAGAATTGGTAAAAGTCTTTGAGGAAGGTATGCTCTAACAGTCACATCTGGATCCCTGAAATAAGAGAGATTTGTTTGTTTGTTTGGTGCTTAACGACGCATCAACCCTTGTGGGTCATTAGCGTCAGACGGTATTAAACTAAACATGATGTGGGTGGAAAGAGAAAAAATTTGTAAGATAAAATAAAAGGAATGATGATGATGAGTTTGTATAATGATAAGTTGCAATATAATTGTTGACAGGAGAGACCACGTACAATATCTGACAGTTTCAAAGAGCTATCAGATAACTGTACAGAGAAAAAAAAAACAGAAACCTGAAATCGTGTTTATGAAACACTGTGCCCCAACAGACTGTTTGTCCATAAGTTAAGACAATGGTCATCTAAGTTTGAAGCTTCTATATATAATAAATTTTAAGATATAAGGAGTACAACCTTTCAATGACCGAATTTACAAAGAACAATAACTGGAGTAATAATATAAAAGCTTTACCAGTTTATCCA
The DNA here is from genome assembly GCA_964019695.1 of Loripinus fragilis. Lineage (NCBI taxonomy): Eukaryota > Metazoa > Mollusca > Bivalvia > Lucinida > Lucinidae > Loripinus > Loripinus fragilis. The sequence goes on along the minus strand of OZ026514.1, from coordinate 97,704,402 downwards.
CTTATTATCTTCGATCAACTGAACAAGTTTGAATCTCCTAGCTATAATATAATTTTTAGATATCTTGGTTATAAAATTTCATTATGACCCTTCCAAAAGGGCATAGCTCTATAAAGGGAGATAATTAAGACTAAACATATAGGTTAGCTATTTTTTTATGAGGAACCCATTAAAACCTACGTTTGTTTTGTTTTTTTTTTGTTTTTTTTGAAAGGACGGACGGAGGGATACACAGACCAGCCCAAAACAATATGCCCTTTCAACTTTTTCAAAGTAGAGGGCATAAAATGGTACATAATAAACATATCAGTATTATAGTAACTTTATCTGGCGTGCAGTACCATGTCTTATGGACGGGGCCATACCATCTGATCACCCGAGACATGAAGATGTGATACATTACGCGAGATCAAGTTACTATTATAATGTATATATCATGTCATGATCAATTTTATGCAGGTGAACGATGCTGACCAACTTTGGCCTTCAGTTTATGAACGGCCCCGCTGGATTGCATTACTCTTTTGTACTTGTATCAAAGCAATTAATACTGCTAATGTCTTCAAGAGAACAAAATCGTTTAAATGTCAAAAATTTTACGCTTGTGTGCATCTTATTAAGATATCAAGGTTTCTCTTTGAGTCTGAGAAGTTTTTAGCAAAGTAATTATGACATTCATTTTCTGTATAGAATGCAGAATCATCACATTTGTCTTCAAGGTAACTCATCTTTATGGGAAAAGGCGTTGAAAACATTGCGTATGGCCGGAAAATGACACAGACAAACAAAGATATACACATGAAAATAAGAATTCGAGCAATTAAAGAATTTCTCAGTGGGGTGATTGTTGAACACAAAACTTCAGAAACAACTTTCTTGCACAACGGATAAGGACATCTGAGATTTAACCCTAGGATAGAAAATAAAAATCAATCATGAGTGCGAGATAAAAAAAAATCCCTCCTGAGGATCACCGTTTGGCATCCCTAGGCTTGTGTATATCCAAATCAGGTGTGCAAAAAAAGCTTATCTTACTCATGTTATCTTACCCAGGTTGTCACGTGAAGGTTGTACATTGGATGTATTGGAACTCACGTGCATGGTCGTTCAGTGACGTCATACTCATGTTAAAGTAACATCGTCATCATGTCATGTCGCATCTCAGCATATTCAGAATTTATGGGGAGCGTTTCTAATATGAAATTGCTGTTTTAATATGAGGTTGGGGTTTAAAAATCCGTCTCTCGGGGCTACCATTTGTCATCACGAGGCATGCCTTGTGATGACAAACCATGATCATCGGGACGAATTTTTCGATCCCATCCTCACACTCATATATTCTTATATTACTAGCCAACTCTTTGCACTAGATTAAAGTTAACGCATATAATATAAGAGACATGAAATGACAAAATCAACAAAATGAGTGTACAGAAGGATAATGAGAATCGCTATTGCGTGGATGGTGCCCTTCAGAGTCCAACTGTCCTCTCCGATTCTCTAACGCTGTCAGTTAAGTCATTAAATGAGACATACTTATCTTGCCTGTATGTGTGTGTTTATTCCCTCGAGCCTCTATTGTGACAGCGACAGACGCCTTTTCTGACCACGCTGTGGTCTGATGTTTCATTCAATATCTCGAAAGATGGTCGATCACATTAGATTGTGGTTCTTATTGCATACATGTAAGATTTTGTCACTCTTCGCCCACGTCCCTCTTCTCTTGCAGTGAAGGTTCATGGGAGATGATGCGTATGGACCGGCTTACTTGAATAATTGGTGCTTGATTACAAAAATATAGGATTTCTTAGCAATACTGGTCCGGATCCCATGTAAAATTACAAAGATACCAAGCCAGCTGCATTCAATGTTGGGCCATCATCTGCCCGCCTGAGAAACTCCATTTAAATGGCGTTTGGCTGGCGGGCCGATGATGGCTTATAGTGGCATTTAAATCCTCTCTCCCCACATCAACCAAAAAAAAAAATTTAGTCAAAGTTGGACCCACTCTGAAAAACTCTCTGGATCCGCACATGGTTTCTCTAATAGTTTTGCAAGCAATTGTAAATCACTGAAAATAATGATTGATAAATTGACGTGAGAGTGTCTTCATTCATTCCAAGTTGTGGCTTACGAATGGCTATATATTTGGTGTGGGTCTTAAAGATCAATTTATACTCCATGGCACATTTTCACTATGCCAAGTATAATGGAATTAAATATCTTTGTAGCCACATCTAAAAATTTTTTGGACCAACCCACTTGATTAATCATCACACAGCGGTAAAGGGTCCTTAAAATGTATGTGTAGCTATTTGTAACAAAACGAGTTAGATGTCTTAGTTTCGCTATAAATCTTCAGCTACTTCCATATTTGTGCTTTTAAAAATGGGAGTATTGAAGGCTTTATCAAGGATGCAGTTCACCGGTCCCCTATCCGTTAAGTGTCTGTCACACCTTACCCGATAGCACTAGCGGACAGTAAAATTCTCGGTCTGTTAGCATGCCTTTATTTTCTGTGACGGATGCGGTGAATGCGTTCCTTTCTTTCTCTATATACTGCCAGACCCTCTTGCGAGTATTATCGACAGGTGTACTTTTTACACTCCAGGTTGCAGGATGAAAGTAAGGGTGCAAAGATCATGAATCGATACAATCAAGTAACACACCTGACTTAGGATACCAATGGGAAAGTGACAAACTCACAGTTGACACCACAAACGAGAGCCACACAGTCAGCCCTTTCCCAGGAGGTGACCACAAAGCACTTATAAACAGACGCGCACAAAGGCATAGCAAAAACAATACAGAAAAAAACATAAATGATCCACAAAAGAAGTACCGCCTTGGAACGGTCAGTAAAATATTTTACTGGAGGGCTTAAACCAGTTTAACGGCGCCAACCTCACCCTTAATTCAGATGTGGATCAAAACACATAGATATTTGGTTTGCATGAAAGACCTCTAACTTAACTGCATCATCTCCTAAAACATACAGATCAAGATATAACAAGGAGATAAAGCAAAGATAAGGATTCAACAGTAAATAAAACTGAATACCGGAGCAAAAGAAATCCAACAGGTATACCCGGTGGGCCTGACAAACAGCCAAAGCATCAGGCCCCTACCATCTCTTCAATAGGTAAGTCTTTAAGTCGGAACCATCATAGAGTCTGAAGTTCGACCCAGCGGCATGCTATTAAAGAGGAAAGCAATGTTGCCAACCGTGATTGGGTTGACCACCAAGAATGCAGTCTGTTGCAATACATTAATGTTATAGCCAATCTTTTTATAATGGGAAATTATCTTAATGAACTGCGCTGATGAAAGCCTACAAGTAACCATATCTGTCAGGTGACATCTGTTTTTCTCGGTCTAATCCGTTGGCAAGTTTTGGAATGTTCAAAAATTCGAACTGAGGCCAAGGGATACCATGCTAAAGATGTCCGGTGGGAGACCGTAATTTGTGCGTTGGTATGCGGTTTGTGTGGTTCTCGTGCGTTCGGCATCCTGTAGGGATCCTGTATGTATCTGTTGCTGTCCCTTCGAGACAAAGCCACTTATACCATCCTTACCAACTTAAGCATGAGATACAATGTATCTCGTGATGTGTGAGGTCTACACTGATGTAGGTGGTATAAAATAGTTACACCATGTTTGTCCACCTGTGCGTATTAAGATAATCCACTCGCTAAAGCTCGCGAATTATCTGCATGTACAGGCGAACAAGCGAATTAAAGCTGCACAGGTTTTATATTTTGTACAATTTACATGGGTGTACAGCTTTAAATAATCACGGTTCAGAAACAAACTATGTATAGAGTTGAAAGTTTGCTAGAAAAGCTAGAATATCAAATACTGCTGGTTATTCATATGGCCCAGACAGAAGAATCACACCAGAGAGGCGGCAATCGAACACGCTCTTAACAATCGACGAACGCGGATCAAAAATAGCTAGAAACAATGTTTTGATTGCCATTTTGTCGCCCCACAGGGCGACAAAATTGCAATCAAAAACTCTGTTTCTAACGATTTTTATCTTCATTCGTCGAGAGTAATAATTTTGATTGCCACCTATCCCGTGTGAGAATAATATCAATTTTTATGACAAGGCTGAGTTCACTGAGTCTCGCGAGAAATCTGGAAGTGCTGACCGTCGTCTCGTATAGCAAGCATTTCATGCACTTAGATTGTCATAAAACAATACATTAATCACAATGCGCTTCTGTCTAACATCGGTGACATTTTCAGCTACGTCGTGAGAATTCTGTTTTCAGTTCATGGAAACTAGAATTGTAAGAGAACCTGAATATAACCCCGCTGCAGCGCTTTTCATGTTGTAAAAATATCTATCAAGGCCAATAAAATGACAGGTAACGATCCCAACCTAGATATTGCCAATTTAAATGCATATATAAAATTTGGTGAAATATATCCATCTCCAGATATTAACGAAATTCTGATATCCATCAAGGCCAATAACTCCATTTACAAATTTGAGAAAAGTGACAGGTAACAACGCAACCTAGATCTTGTACATATCAAAGCATATACGAAGTTTGTTCGAAGTCTGTTCATTTGCTCTAAAGATATTGAGTGGAAACAAATTCTGACATCAATCAAGGGCAATAACTAAGTTATAAATTTGAGAAAAATGACACGTAGATCTGGTCAATATACATGCATTATACAAAATTTGGTTTAATTCTATTTTTTCGATTAGTTCTCAAGATATTGAGCGAAAATGAAAATCTGCCATAACAGCATGTGTGTGTGTGTTTGAGTGAAAGTCTTTACGCAAGTGAATTAATACAGATTTGTATAAGATGGAAGTAAGGGAGAAGGCAAAGATCAGGAATCGATACAATTAAGTACCTCACTTGCCCAGTCAAACGTAGTTAAGCTTCTTCTACACAGGCCAACAATTCTTCTTTAGGTGGCATTCCTACCTTTGCGCTTTCTTTGTGAGCCAAGCGTATGTGGGTGTTACGTGTTTAGACCTACTTTTGTAATGTAGCTCTTGTTAACCTTTCTAAAATGGCAATTATCTCGCGTAGAAAGCTACAGTAAAACCGGTGTAAAACGGCTACTCAAAAATAGACCAAAGCAAGGGTCTTAATGACAAATGGTAGCTTGATGAAAGTCGAAAATATTGCTTGGAGCATTCTGCTATACTTTTGACCTGCATTAAACGATAATTGGTTTTGAAAACCCATTTTTGAGAGTGGCCGTTTTACACAGAGTTTTCAGTTCTTTGGTGCAGTCTTTACTTCCAAAGGGTACCCTTTTAAGAACATTTTTGACTTCACTACATCTGGTGCCTGGGACTGTGTGGCGGCGGCAGAACGTCTCCCTACCCTTCATTATAGTGTAGATTTTATTTTCTTGTCCTTTGGGATCATATATTTCATTGCAGAACTTTGAAACTATAAGAAGGTCACTGATGGCGCCTAAATGGCAGAAACTAGCTAGTCTGGCCCAGGATCTCTGCACACTCTAGTTTCAGTTCTTTGGTGCAGTCTTTGCTTCCAAAGGATACCCTTTTAAGAACATATTTTACTGTACATCGTACATTGCCTATGATGTTGATTCTATGTGCGACTTATTAGTTAGGTCATTTGTACAACTCCTTGTTGTAAGAAAATGATGTCATATTCTGCAAGATGTGATATATTTACGCTATATGGCCGTATGTCCTGAAAAATACTTCTGAGAGTAAAATTATGAATATTTTCTGATCAATTGATTTTAACATTTGTCTTGGGTGCTCAAAAGAACTGCCTCATTGACACGGTTCTTTTGAGTACCTACAGGTGCTAAAAATGTTTCATTGAGACGGTTCTTTTGAGTATCCACAACATATGTTTTGGTATCGAAATAAGAAAACAATTTTTTTTCAATTGCGTACTTTTGTCGAGTCATTTACTATATCTTTAACAAAGAGAAAATAGTCCTTGTATCGTGCACTTTAATTTCAGAAAAAAAACCCAGACCAATTTAAATCTAAGAAAAGAATTGACCATAACACTAAAATATAATGTACTACAGAATACTATACCTAGCAGGCTTCCCCCTCCCCCTCTTGGTACCATTAGAATAAAGCAATGTATTTCCAGTTCTATCGGTAAATTGATGAGTGCACGTGACATTTCGCTTACACATTCTCCATCACAAGTCTTACATTCAGATCAACAATAATTGACTGAATGTCAGGGAGCAGCACTATTATTTACAGAAGAGTACACCGAAGGTCACTACTTGGAAATGTCTACTGCTCATTAACGGACAGAAAAGACGAAACCAGACGACTTAAAGAGGCAGTTTTTGCCTAATACTGACAGGATTGTGTCTTGAAATAAATGTACCTATCACATATGCAGACACCACATGCTAATATCAGTGAAAGTGTTAGTCTTTTTTCACCTTTCAGTATACCATTAATCTCTCGCGAAAAGCGTAACTCGATCAGACTGTGCATACACAGGCTGATCGAGACCATCAAAACTAACATTTACCTTCACCTGCTACGAAAATAAAACCGCATTTGAATAATATTATATCGCCTGCTGAAATAGTTTGCTGCATGCAAATGCTGATGGCAAGGACTAACTTCTTTATGTTTGTGACGTGTAAATGTTGTTCTAAATAAAACGTACATGGTATCTACACGACAAAAAGGACTAATTTCGGCATACAGACAAGCAGTGTTGACCATGATCAGACTGCTCCTTTAGAGCAGCCTGCTCTGGGTCCACATTGTTTGCTACAGTGACATTTTAAGTGGACAAAACAACAGAGGATATTAAGTAGCGGTAAGCATCAAAGAGGTAATCTTTTTTGGCGACTCTAGTAATGAGAGCCTATTGGATGTTTCTTGCCGAGATGTTGGTGAGCAATATACATGTGGACTATGTGATGCAAGTTACTCAACAAAACCACACTTGAAACGACACGTATCAAAACACATTCCAGTGAACCCAATATTTCACAAATGAAGATGCACTAACCTCACACCAAATTGCCAAACATAGTGCCAATTAACATTTATGTACGTCATGTGGCAAAACTTTCTCTAAGAAGGTTCACTTGAATGTTCACCAGAGTCGATTCCATGAACCAGGACCATTGACACAAAGCTACCGAAAATAGTGATTATGATTAGAAAATACCAAATCTAAAACTGCAGACAAACCCATGGCACCGCGAGGAAGAGCCATACAACAAGAAAGAGACACCAGGAAGACAAACTAAGCAAAGCAACCAGCTCTCTCTTCCCCATCAAGATGATTGAAAAAACTAGAATAGACAGAAAGTAACGCACGACAAAACATAAAACAATTTAAGAATCCCACAACGAAGTACACATCGTCAACGTGTGAACAATCATTATTTGTTTGTTTGTTTGTTTGTTTGTTTGGTGCTTAACGACGCATCAACCCTTGTGGGTCATTAGCGTCAAGCGGTATTAAACTAAACATGATGTGAATGGAAATAGTAAAAATTTGTATGATAAAATAAAAGAAATGATGATGATGAGTTTGTATAATGAAAATAAGTTATAATATAGTTGTTGACAGAAGAGACCACGTACAATATCTGACAGTTTCAAAGAGCTATTCAGATAACTGTACATGTTCTTTGACTGAACAAAATATAACTTTAACTAGTCTGTATTATGGTCTGATACAAATGTAAAACAAAACATGATTTTAAAAATACTTATTAGATTTTGTTAAATACTTATTAGATTTTGTTAAAAAGATTTATTTGTCTTAAAAAAGTCATAATACTATCAATAAGTATATCTTGAAATAACTGTTTCATGTTATCAACATGGAAACAATTATTTCTTACTTGTGCAAAATCGCCACAATCCAAAAGAAAGTGACGTACAGTGAATGGTGCATCGCAACCAACACAGTGTGGTTGCTCTTCACCTAGTAGTAAGTATGAATGTGTGACTCTTGTATGACCTAAACGGAGTCGAGCCAAAACGACTTCTTCTTTTCTAATGTTTCGAACAACTGATTGTTGTTCACCGATAGTTGGTTTTATGTCAAGAAGTTTATTACCAATGCTGTTGTTCCATGAAGTTTGCCATTCTTCCAAGATATACTTATTGATAGATGGCTTAAAATTAGAAAATGGAATCTTAAAAGAAGTTGGTTCTAATGAAAGCGATGTTTTTGCTTGCTTATCTACCATCTCATTCCCTTGGATACCTATATGACTAGGAATCCAACAGAGAACAATTTCCTTATAAGCTAAAAGCTCATGACATTTTTCTAAAAGTTTCTGAATCTGTGGATTCTTTGAACTGGTATGGTTCATTGCTTTCAATACAGAAAGCGAGTCAGAAAATATAATAAATTTATTGTTAGCATCACAAGTGCTAATGAAATCTAAAGCTAGATCAATTGCTTTGGCTTCAGCAGTGAAAATTGATGAATCGTCAGGTATACGTTGCATATTACTATGGTTGTCTGATATAACAGCACAACCAACCTTTGAGTCTTCCTTTGACCCATCAGTATAAATTTGTTGGTAATTCTTATAACGACTTTGCATTTTTCTGAAATCATCTTTTAATATATGTGGATTTGATTCAGATTTTTTCCCAGAATGTAAATCAAAAAGAATTTCAGGTGGTTTCATACACCAAGCTGGAATATTTGGTGTAAAATGTTTTTCAATATTTTGTGGTTTGATGTTTGTAGATTCTAAGAGTGGTGAAATTCTGATGCCAAATGATTTAATAGCTTTAGGTTTTTGTTCATATAAATCAACATAATTTGGTGGGAATGTAACTTCATGAGCAGGATTTGATGGGTTAGCAGCAAGTCTTATAGCATATTGCAAAGAGAGTTTCTCTCTTCGTGAGTATAGTGATGGTTCATCTGCTTCCACATAGAGACTAGCAACAGGAGAAGTTCTAAAAGCCCCTAAAGCTAATCTAAGTCCTTGGTTATGTATAGGATCAAGCATTTGAAGATATGATTTTCGTGCAGAGCCATATATAATACAGCCATAGTCTAATTTTGACCGGACTAGAGACCGATAAAGCTTGAGAAGTGTAGTTCGGTCTGCACCCCAAGACGTATGGGAGAGCACTTTTAAAAGATTCAATGCTTTTAAACATTTAGCTTTGAGATATTTAATACGGGGTATAAAACTGAGTTTTCTATCAAATAAAATGCCAAGGAATTTAGATTCCTCAACAACTGGAATAGGTGATCCATATAAATGTAAAACTGGATCATCATGTTGCTTGCGCAACTGACAGAAATGTACACACTGTGTTTTTGATTTGGAAAACTTAAAACCATTGCTTGTTGCCCAATTTTCAATCTTATTTAAATTTTGTTGCAGTTGGCGTTCAATCGTCGCCATGCTTTTTGAGCGATAACAGATACAGAAGTCATCAACATATAATGAGCAATCAGTAAGATTACCTAAACGTTTCACAATATCATTAATTTTAATGCTAAAAAGTGTTGTAGATAGAACTCCCCCTTGAGGTACACCTTGCTCCTGGTCATAATAGTCAGACAGAGAGGAGCCAACTCGGACTTGCATGGTGCGGTCTGCAAGGAAGTTTTCAATGAATATAGGAAGTCTACCTCTTAATCCTAGTTTGTGGATATCTTTTAAAATGCCATATCTCCAAGTGGTATCATAAGCTTTTTCCAAATCAAAAAACACAGCAACTACATGTTCCTTTTTAATAAAGGCATCACGTATGAAGGTTTCCAATCTAACTAAATTATCAGTTGTACTGCGGTCAGATCTGAAACCAGACTGGAACCGCGATATATGATTATTGGATTCTAAAAACCAAGTAAGTCTTTTATTTATCATTCTTTCAAGTGTTTTACATAGACAACTTGTTAAAGCTATAGGTCTATAATTATTAGGTTCCGCAGGATCTTTCCCAGGTTTGGGAATTGGGATTATGGTTGCTAAGGTCCAATCTTCTGGAAATTTACCAGTAGTCCAAATGTAATTAAATATATTCAAAAGGGCTTCAAGAGAATTCTCTGGGAGATGTTTAAGCATTTGATAGTGGATCTCATCAGGACCCGTGGCTGAGTCATGTGATAGTTGAATAGCTTCAACTAATTCATCTAAATTAAAATCTTTGTTATAAATTTCATTATTTTGTGATTTAAAATTCAATTTAACTTTTTCTTGTTCGGTTTTAATCTTTCTGAAGGATTCAGAGTATTTGAATGATGATGAATTGTGACAAAAAGTTTCTCCTAAAGTGTCAGCAATGTCTGTTTTTGAAGTTGCTTTGCTGTCAGTACCCACCATGTTTAAATGTGTGTAACTGGGGGATGTTTTTTCCAGAGATTTTTCTTATCATATCCCAAACCTTTTTAATAGGTGTTTTATGATTGATTTTCGAAACATAAGATCTCCATGACTTACGCTTCGAAAGTTTAATTGTTCTACGGGCTTTAGCTCTAAATACTTTGATGTCATTGAAATTGTTGGTATTTGGAGATCTTTTGAATTTAGATAGAGCTTGTTTGCGCTGTTTAATTGCTTCTTTACAGTCGTCATTGTACCATGGATTACTTTTAGTTGGATTTGTCAAAGTTTGAGGAATACATTCTTTAGATATTTCGATAAGAGAAGAGGTAAAATCAGTTATAGGATCAGAAGATTCTTTGAAGTTTTCTGGCACCAATTTATCAGTGCACAGAGTATTAAATAGATCCCAATTGGCTCTATTTAGTTTCCACTTTGGATTGTGATCCTCAGTGGAAAAAGTGTTCTGTTCAATGATGATAGGGAAGTGATCACTATTGTGTTGATCTTCACATACAGACCAATTATAATCAAGAAACAGTGATGGATGACAGAAGGAAAGATCAATAGATGTAAAAGACTTTGTACTTGGAGAATGATAAGTATAAGACTTATCATTCATAATACAAATGTCATTCTTTGTAATGAAATTTTCGATAAGTTCACCTCTGGAATCATTGTTTTGACCACCCCAGAGGATATTGTGACCATTGAAGTCACCTAATAAGATATACGGAGAAGGAAGTTGTTGCAGTAAATTGTCCAAGTGTTGGGAGTTAAGAGAAAAGGATGGAGGAATATATACAGAACATATGGTTATTTCTCTGTCTAGAGTGACAGAAATAGCAGTTGCTTGTAGTTCTGTCTGTAAATCAATCTTTCTTTGTGGGAAAGATGATTTTACAAATATTGAGGCACCACCAGAGGGCCTCAGACAATCAGTATGAACATAGTTATGTACATTAAAACCTTTAAATGATATGTTATCATCTGGTTTAAGAAATGTCTCTTGAAAACAAAATACAGACGGATTATATTCAGAAATCAATAATGATACTTCATTATAATTAGGTTTCAAACCTCGACAATTCCATTGTATAATTTTATGTTTAAAATCTATACTTGAAAATAATATTAAAAGGGGTAATAAAATAATGGTTAGATTGAAACCCTCCATTATTTAAGTTAATGGTAATCGTGACAGTGTGCCTTTAGGGAGGTGATCACTGGAAGATGGCTCTGTGAAAACCACAGACTCATCGTCCATGACCTCCTCGCCATCTTTTTCAGCAAACACAGAATATGGATTCATTTCAGCTTGTTTTGCTTTTTCCATTTGTTCCTTTTCTTTCTGTGCTTGTTCTTTTTGCCATTGCTGTTTTCTTTCTTCTTTTTGTTGTTTTTTAAGTTTGTCTTTCTCTTCTTTTTTCTTTCTCTCCTCCTCCTTCTTCATCATTTCCAGGGTTGCTGGCTTAAGTGCTGGCCCTGGACGAGGAGATGAAGTATTATTGTCTTGTTTTCCCTTAGGTGTTTCTTTGGGTGTTTTTTCTGATGGTGATTTTTCTTGTTTTTTTAAGTATTCGTCAAAGCTGTCGTCTGTCTGTGTGGTTTTGTTTTCAGTTTGTGTAGATTTGTTGCAAGTGCCTGGTTTTACAGCACTTGCATAGGTTTGACCAGTGTAAAATTGTTCGTATTGCTTACGAGCATCAGGAAATGATAGATTGTTTTCGCATTTGATTTTGAGAATTTTCTTCTCTTTCTCCCATTGTGGGCATTTCTTTGAGTTTGCAGGATGATCCCCTGAGCAATTGACACATTTGGCTGGTTTGTCACACACGCCAGATGGTGCACAATGTTCAGGCTTACCGCAGTTGCAGCATACAGCGTGTCTACCACATTTATTTTCGTGGTGACCAAACACCTGACAATGGTAACATCGAAGAGGGTTTGGTATATAGACATCTACTTTCACTTGCATGAAGCCTATTTTAACAACTGTAGGTAAGTTTGGTGAGTTGAATGTAAGAACATATGTGTTGGTTAATTTTGTTTCACCATCACGACGTACAGTGATTCTACGTACATCTGTAACTCCCTGTTCAACCATGCCTTCCTTGATATCATCGCTTGTCACTCTGCTCAAGGCTGGACAGCGAATGATACCCTTGGATGTGTTCAAGGATGAATGGGGTGTTACAGAGCATTTTAAACCACAAAATGTCTTCATCTGTAGTAGATTTTTTTCGTGTGACTCTTTTGCACATTGTATCAAAAGATCACCAGACCTTAGGTTCTTTATGCTCTTTGGTTCTCCTGCAATGCTCATAATAGTTTTATGTACTACAAACGGAGAAAGAGAAGAAATAGTCTCTCCTTCTTTTTCTGAATGGATTATTAAAAATCTGGGTACATAAGGTTTTTTGGTTGAGGTAGACGAACTTGACGAACTTGAATTAGTTGGTTGAGAAACTGGGTACGAGTTTTCAGAGTCAGTATCTGAATTTGCTATGTGACGTTTTTTTGCTTTTTGTTTAGCCATGTAGTTTAGTTGTTTGATTCATCTTCCATGCTCCCCACCCACCGTGGAGCCCAACAAGGGAGCACTTTAATGGAGTGGATTTCCGATCTCCAGTGCTAGAGATACATAGAAGGTATACTTGCACAAATAGAATCTGCACAATTGACCCGTTAAGCCACTGCCTTCCAGGATTATTTTATAAAAGAAAGAAAGTTTAAGATAATGGACACATGGTTGGCATCAGAACGATACTATAGAACGAAGATATAAGAAATATTTTTTTTACATTTTCAGAATCCTGGGGCTCAGCATGACAAAGCCGATTAGAAACACCGGGCCGTGTTTCCACCTCAGTCTACCCCGTCAAAGAGGCCAAAGAGACGTGTTGAGTCATACAGAATTTATAAACGTCCATATTCTGCATGCTCTCAGTCTTCCAGGCCATCCCCTTCGAGTTACGAGAAAGCCACCCACGGCAGACTGGTGGGTCCTACTCTTAGCACTCCCAGAGGAGACAAGTATTACAATCAATATCGTCCCCTGTGTGAAGTGTGTCCCAGAGACCGCGACAAGGTGGTAGGGACTCTCCACGGTGAACAATCATTATGCAAAGCTTGAATATTAATGAATGATTTGTTAGTTACAGATTACACAAACCAGACATCCTCTAAGCATTTTGGACGGAAAATGTCTCAGTTCAACACCCTTCAAAAATGAGAAAAAAGTCATGAAATGTTCAAAAAATAAATATGTGAACAATCATTATGCAAAGTTTGAATAAAAATGAACGACAAATTTCGGAATACAGATTACACAAGCGGAGTGGACCAACTACTACCTGCTTTCGCTAAAGCGACGCAGGTAAAAAGTAGGGATCATAGTGGCTCAGTGGAAGAGTTCTTGGCTCCAGATTAAGGGGTTGCTGGTCTGAGCATCACCTGTGTCGTATTCTTAAGCTAGACACATAAATCATTGCTTAGAATACTGATTCAACCCAGGAAGACCTATTCTGGCATAACTGATAAATTGTTGACTGCGAATTAAAAGAACCAAATCAAACAAATGAACTTGAAATACTAAAAACATTAGCCCTGAGTTATGTGCATGATGTTGTATACATGTTATAATGCATTGCGAACCAGACTGGTCATTTTGCCTATGATTTTAATCCCTAAAGCGTTGCGTAGGGCTATGCCGTCGTGGCGGTGTTATGACGGACGAAAGTTTACAGCTGACGTCATTTTGTTTAGAAAAAATCCAGTGTAAGAAAATGCATATTTTGTTGTAGCAGCTTTTTCTGTGCGAACTCAACGTAATAACTAAACTAAAATTTTAAATAAAACAACCAATTATGCTGATACGCATAACTACGTTACAGTAAAAGACCTGTTGGAAGCTGTTGTATAGCTTCACTTAATGTAAATGTTCTTTTGTTTACATGTCTGAAATCGGACTGAAGCACCGACCAATTATCCAAAAATTGCATCCAAAAGTGCACATCAACAGACAATCAGTGCCCTGCAGAAATTCCTAATATTACAACTTGTTGTCAAATGACATTGTAGAAAACACATTAATTAGAGCTGCGTACAATAACTTAAAGTGCATTCGACACATAGAAGACGTTAAATAACAACTTCCATGCTAGTGGCAGTTTGTCATCAGCTAATAACCTTTGCAAACGGTTTGGACCTAGATCAGGACCGACAAATTGTTGATCCTGATTTGGACTCAAACCGTTTGACACTCTGGATCTGCAATAATATTTAGGAAAAGTTAATTTTGAATAGTGCCAGCAGATGACAAGAGCATGAAAAATACCTTACCTGCAGAGAGTTAATGGTTCTACTTGTTTTCTCTACACAAAGACGGTATTGAAAGCATCAAAAACGAATATCGCAAAAAAGATTCAAAGGAAAGCTTCCAGACAAGTTTAAACTTAGGAGGCACGCAATTTCAAAATGCCCTTTATTTGCATGTAGCTTGCTGCAATTACAAAGCCAATTCTCTAGTCATTCTTAAATCACTTATCAGACACTGTCACAAAGACGCTAAAATCGCCGCTTCAAATGCAAACTTCCTTGAAAGCCTCAGCTTGGAAATTAAACTTTATTCCGTTCAAGATGTACTTTCTCAGAATGATTTGAAGATCCCTTAAAAAAATGTGATGTACTGTAGGCAATGGATCACTTTGGTCAAATCAATTAGTAGAGAAATAAGGATAACATGTTTGAATTTTAATTTCTGTAAACTGTTAAATTAAATGGCATACCGTTTTTGATGGATAAGTATTCGTATATTCTGAAAAAAAGACAATCAATGTCGTTGTACATGTTCGCTTCATGTTTTTGCTCTTTGAAACATTAAAATCATCCATTCATTATTTGGTAGCTTTTTTTTCTTGAGTAGAGTATAATTAGGATAAAAAAGCTTTGTCTGCTGTTTGTGATTGTGGTATTTTCTGATCATAAGACTGGGATACAAAGAAAAAAAAACAGCCTAAAGAAGACCTGGACCGAATCCTAAAAAATGAGAACCATCACACAGGCCAGTATAGAGAAGACCAGGAAAGAATCCTAAAAAAGTGAGGCCAATCACACAGGCCAGTATGAAGAAGACCAGGAAAAAATCCTTAATAACACAGGCCAGTATGAAGAAGACCAGGAAAAATTCCTAAAAAAGTAAGGCACATCACACAGGCTAGTATGAAGAAGACCAGGAAAGAATCTTAAAAAGTAAGAACCATCACACAGGGCAGTATAGAGAAGACCAGGAAAGAATCCTAAAAAAGTGAGGCACATCACACAGGACAGTATGAAGACCAGGAAAAAATCCTTAATCACACAGGCCAGTATGAAGAAGACCAGGAAAAATTCCTAAAAAAGTGAGGCACATCACACAGGCCCAAGACAGACAGCAAATGCATATCATGACTATATCTTCATTTTGTGCTACTCTTTATCACACAGTTATCATTCAAAATCAAACACGTTTAAATGTTCGATACTTGATAGTAACATATGCAGCTTCAATATGAAAGGAGCGCGATTACGATTATCTGATGATGCATTGAGGCTTGTTGAAAGCTTGCAACGGAGTCAGTACAATTTGGAATCACAGAAACGTTGATAGTTAAAGTTTTAAAGAAGCAGGCCAAAACATTGGGCAGTTCAAAGTCAACAGTCAAGTTTAAACCAAGAGGTAGACAAGCAACATTGGGCTCATTTGACGGGAACCCTATCTAGCGTATTGTGCACAAGTTATACGAAAGTTAGGTTGTTGCAACTGTGAAAAAAAAAAAGCAGAACTCAGTGATACATTAGATATATCTAGAAAAAGCATGAGCCTTACACTTTAAGATCCTGCTTTCGCATGTGGAATATGTGTTGAAAACAAACAGCTATCTAATATCGGTGCTTCTATTACAAATGATCGTAAAACTATCTACGAGTGATCAAACAGTATCGTCTCACGTTGGTACAATTTATGCCTTATTGATGTTTGTGACCATGTCACTGAGGCGACGGGATAAACAAAAATGAAGGAATCACAAGTTTTCATAAAATGGTTTGAAGAGCAACGTCTTCCTTCTTTGAAAGAGCCCAATGACTTGTTTGGGGAAAACGCTATTCATTCTTATACATGATCAATATGGTTGTTGCTGTTATGTTTGTGTTTAACGTCCCACCAACAGCTAAGGTCATATGGAGACGGGGCCACGGCTAAAAGTCTCAACCGACAGACTAGTGAAGCTCGGAATCTAACCTGCGACCCCTGATTTACAAGGCAAGCAATTTATCCATTACACCACAGCGCCTCCTCAATATGGTTTGCTGATGAAACGCCTAAAATTGACAATTTGTCAAAAGGACAAAAGACCTGCATGTTTTGCATTGATTGATATAAAACTAGAAGGATTTTGCGCGAACAAAATAGTACCGCCCTATTCAAGGGGATGCATATCTGGAATAAGGGAAAGCTGTACACAATGTCCCGTCGCTTTGCTCTGAACATGCGGGAACAATTTAAAAAAAGATTAACAACGTTTGTTGCGCTCTGCACGTTGTCTGACAAAGCTTTCATTGAAAATTTTAGTAACAGAACGGACTCAGAAGCTTTAATCCTAATGCTGACACAGTTATGTTTGCTATATTGCTCTCTTGGTCTGGCTTTCGAATGACCTTCAACAAAAAAAGTAGTGAAAAAGGATACTTAGAAGAGCTCCACCAGCTGCGAAATATACGCCCATTTATTAAGACAGTTAGAGCATCACTTTCAAAATAATAAAGGAGGAACCTTCATTCTTGTGTCCGACACATCATTCTGTCTAAATTCTGAGTGAGTTAAGGTATGTACAAGAATGTAAATTATACAAAATAAGCTTAAAAACATAATATACCCCAGGAACAGAGAGCAACCGTACGTGTACGTGACACATGATCTTGAACTGATACACATTCCTATAAAGTTTCATGAATATATCTCAAGAGGTTACTGAGTTATGCGGCGTACAATACTTTTTTGAAGAAAAAAATAACCATAGGGGCATAACGTGGAAATTAAACACAGGGAAACAATCATCATCTTTACCTAATGCACATACCTATATAATTGCATGAAGATATCCCAAAGGATTACCGAATTATGGTTTGTACAAAAATGAAATAAGCAAAAAAAAAAAAAAAAAAACAATCGAAGGGCCATAACTCTGAAACAAAAAAATGGATAGCAACCATAATTGTATGGGGCACTTTGTTTTTACATATTTTACATTCCTAAAAAGTTTCCTGAAGAAATATATAACGGATGCCGAGTTATGGTGTGTACAAGATTGTTTTACAATAATCAAAGGGCCATAACTAAAAAACAAGGAAGGGGGAACAACCATATTTGTATGTTTTTGTTTTGATTCTTTACGTCCCATCAACAATCTTCCAGTTATATAGGGACGGTTCTTCCCGGGTTGAACTAGTACTAAGCTAGGATAAATGTGTCTTGCTCAAGGACCACAATGCAGTGACGCCGGTGAGGCTCGAACCCGCGGCCCTTCGGTCTCGAGTCAAGCACTCTACCACTGAGCTCCCTATATTTGTATGTGACACATTGTCTTTACCTAATACACATTCCTATAAAATTCATGAATATGTCATGAGCAGTGGGTTATGGGGTGTGCAAGTAAATTACACAAAATAAGCATAAAATACAATAAAATGGCCATAACTCAGGAACGTAAGTCACCTGTAATAGTGCGCGACACATCATCTTGACCTTATAAACATTCCTATAAAGTTTCATGAAAAATTTCATACAGTTACCTAGTTATGGGTTATACAAGATTTTTGTGGAAAAACTATCAAAGGGGCATAACTTGTAAACCAAGAAATGGAAACACTCATTCTCATGCGACACATCGCTTTACCCAATGCACATTCCCATAAAATAACATGAAGATATCCTGAACAATGCGTTATGGAGTGTTCAATAATGTTAATTACAAAAATTAAGCGTAGAAAGACAATCAAAGGGCCATAACTCTGAAACAAAGAAAAGCAACCATAACACATTCCTATAAAATTACATGAAGATATCATGAATATTGAGCGAGTTATGGAGTGTAGAAGAATGTAAATTACAAAAAATAAGCATAAAAAGACAATCAAAGGGACATAACTCTAAAACGAAGAAAAGGAAGGCAACTATAATTATATGCGACACATTGTCATGACCGGATATACATTCCTATAAAGTTTCATGAAGATATATATATCGGTTAACGCATACAAGATTTTTTTCTGCGATTTTCAAAGAGGCATAACTCAGAAAATAAAAAAGGGGGAACAATCATTCTTGTGTGGGACACTTTGTCTCGACCTTATATACATATCCATAAAGTACCATGAAGATTGTTTATAGACGGACGGACGCTATGCCATAATACCTTTTTTTCAAAACGGGCGTATACAATTAGGTTTAGAAGAGCAGGAAGTCGGTCATTAGATACAGACATTCAGAAAAGAAAACTAATCTTATTCGGGCAGCTCTGTCGGCTCGATCCGTTTTACACCGTTAAAAGGATATTCATATCTCGTTTAATAGCCCAAGTCTATTTCAATGATCTTACTCATGGCTTTGTATTAGATTCTTTAAATATTATATCAAAGTTTAATTTAATGCACATGGTGCGTGACTTTATTTCTCTTGGGCAGTTTCCGGGTAAATATTCTTGGAAAACAATTACTAATGGAAAACTCACTGAACAAAGGGGTATGGAATTCTTCTCACAGATAGCAGAGAATCGGCTTGACCGTGTACTTAGGTTTCACCCTGGCATTAGGCCGAACTACTTCTGGGAATTATCTCGCAAGCATTTGGGTTTATTGCCAGCCTGTAAGTCAGAGGTCAAGCTGATTGGTCTGCTATTTAATAGTAATCCAAGGTCGATCTGTCCGGCATGTCTCGAGGACTTCGACCCACTTGTTGGGCATATAATCTTACGATGCGAGTCGAATGCTAAGATTCGGCACGATATGTGGATGAAAATATGGACCAACTTTGGTGATGACGTCTATATTAGCTTAGCAAGCATGGACGAAGAAACCCTTTTAGATGTATTACTGGGTAGTTTTGACACTGTACCTGACGTACATCACTTGGAGAATAAAGACTCCTTTTACATGATAGTGGCAGGCTCCCTTCATAGGCTGCTCCGTGAAGTACACGGAGATGCGCTATGAAGAATACCTCTTAGGGGTTGGGATCTTGATGAGATGGGTATACATTCGATATTGTTCTCGGCGTATCTAGCGCTGCGTGCTTTGGACAATGTCGCATGGATACCTATGCTTAATAATGCATTGGGATATATATATTGAAGAAGTGCTAATCGCCGCGGCCCTCTGTAAATTGACTGAGGATGCTGGCAAGTGTACAGTGTTTTTGTTTTCTGTGTCTCACAGCTTTTTTTTGTTCTCTCTCTCTTGTGTTGTATTGTATTTATTGTATGCATGAATATGATGCTCTCCTATATGGAGGAAATAAAGAATCTATCTATCTAGCTATACTTGGCTCGTAATCAGAGTTAAGTTACATAGTTGGTCACGCTATGCTTTTGGACAAAGCATGTATTTCTTTCATATCTCTAACTGTAAATCTGTTTCGTAACTGTACTCTAATCGTGTGTGTGGACAAAATTCATTACAATGAGATGTTGGCAAAAAACAAATAAATAAGAAACCTTTATACTAAATAAGCAGGCATGCACAAATCAAGAAAGTTTTGTCAGAGGGGTCCAAATCTGATAACGTTTTTTGTACGAGGGGATAGAGGATCCGTATACCACTATAAATGGGCCAGCATCGGCCCGCCAGCGAAACGCCATTTAAATGGCGTTTCAACGGTGGGCCGATGATGGCCCAACATTTGAATGCTGGCTTGGTAGCTTTGTGATTTTTCAGAGGATCCAGACTAGTATTTCAAAGAAACCCTACATTTTTGTGTTTTTTCGGGGTGGGTCCGGACCCTCTGCCCCACCCCCCCCCTCTGGAGCCGCCCTTGGTAGAATAATAGCATGACAATATTACTAGAAAATCTGTTGGCTAAAAATTGAGACGTAAACTTTAGCGGCCTGCTCAATAACTAAGACCGAGCGCAGCAAGCAAGCAAAAAAAATATTGAAATTCAAAATGTTGGACCTAATTAATGGTCTGAGCCTATGACGCATAATAATATTATGTGAAAATAGAGTAACCCTCCCCCCCACCTTGGGTTCCGAATTCCTCGTTTTTCTTTGAAAACGTCGCTTTTCAGTCCGGATAAGTTGCAAATTTGCTGGAATTAAAACACAGCGTTCAAAATTGCCCAATCACTTTATCCGCTCAAGAATAAGCAAAGTAAGTAATGGTGCAAAGATCAGGAATCGATACAATCAAGTACCACACCTGACCCAGGATACCAATGGGAAAGTGACAAACTCACAGAAGACACCAGAAACGAGAGCCAAGAGGTCAGCCCTTTCCCAGCAGGTGACCACAAAGCACATATAAACAGACGCGCACAAAACACAGCAAACACAAGACAGAACAAAAACATAAAAGATCCACAAAAGAAGTACCGCCTTGGAACGGTCAGTAAAATATTTTACTGGAGGGCTTAAACCGGTTTAACGGCGCCAACCTCACCCTTAATTCAGATGTTTGTTTGTTTGTTTGGTTCTTAACGACGCATCAACCCTTGTGGGTCATTAGCGTCAGACGGTATTAAACTAAACATGATGAAGATGGAAAAAGTAAAAATTTATAAGATGAAATAAAAGGAATGATGTTGATGAGATTGTATAATGATAATTAGTTGAAATACGATTGTTTACAGGAGAGACCACGTACAACATCTGACAGTTTCAAAGAGCTATTCAGATAACTGTACATGTTCTCTAACTGAACAGAATACAACATTAAAAAATCTGTATTATGGTCTGATAAAAATGTAAAACAAAACATGATTTTAAAAATAGCAATTAGATTTTGTTAAAAAGATTTATTTGTCTTAAAAATGTCATAATACTATCAATATGTATATCTTGAAATAATTCTTTCATATTATCAACATGGAAGCAATTATTTCTTACTTGTGCAAAATCGCCACACTCCAAAAGGAAGTGGCGTACAGTGAATGGTGCGTCGCAACCAACACATTGTGGCAGCTCTTCACCTTGTAGTAAGTATGAATGAGTGACTCTTGTATGACCTAAGCGGAGTCGAGCTAAAACTACTTCTTCTCTTCTAATGTTTCGAACAACTGATTGATATTCACCAATAGTTGGTTTGATGTCAAGAACTTTATTACCAATGCTGTTATTCCATGAAGTTTGCCATTCTTCCAAGATATATTTATTGATAGATGGCTTAAAATTGGAAAATGGAATTTTAAAAGAAGTTGGTTCTAATGAAAGCGATGTTTTTGCTTGCTTATCTACCATCTCATTCCCTTGGATACCTATATGACTAGGAATCCAACAGAGAGCAATTTCTTTATAAGCTAAAAGCTCATGACATTTTTCTAAAAGTTTCTGAATCTGTGGATTCTTTGAACTGGTATGGTTCATTGCTTTCAATACAGAAAGCGAGTCAGAAAATATAATTAATTTATTGTTAGCATCACAAGTGCTAATGAAATCTAAAGCTAGATCAATTGCTTTGGCTTCAGCAGTGAAAATTGATGAATCGTCAGGTATACGTTGCATATTACTATGGTTGTCTGATATAACAGCACAACCAACCTTTGAGTCTTCCTTTGACCCATCAGTATAAATTTGTTGGTAATTCTTATAACGACTTTGCATTTTTCTGAAATCATCTTTTAATATGTGTGGATTTGATTCAGATTTTTTCCCGGAATGTAAATCAAAAAGTATTTCAGGTTGTTTCATACACCAAGCTGGAATATTTGGTGTAAAATGTTTTTCAATATTTTGTGGTTTGATATTGGCAGATTCTAAGAGTGGTGAAATTCTGATGCCAAATGATTTAAGAGCTTTAGATTTTTGTTCATATAAATTAACATAATTTGGTGGGAATGTAACTTCATGAGCAGGATTTGATGGGTTAGCAGCAAGTCTTATAGCATATTGCAAAGAGAGTTTCTCTCTTCGTGAGTATAGTGATGGTTCATCTGCTTCCACATAGAGACTAGCAACAGGAGAAGTTCTAAAAGCCCCTAAAGCTAATCTAAGTCCTTGGTTATGTATAGGATCAAGCATTTGAAGATATGATTTTCGTGCAGAGCCATATATAATACAGCCATAGTCTAATTTTGACCTGACTAGAGACCGATACACCTTGAGAAGTGTTGTTCGGTCTGCACCCCAAGAAGTATGGGAAAGCACTTTTAAAAGATTCAATGCTTTTAAACATTTAGCTTTGAGATATTTAATATGGGGTATAAAACTGAGTTTTCTATCAAATAAAATGCCAAGGAATTTAGATTCCTCAACTACTGGAATGGGTGATCCATATAAATGTAAAACAGGATCATCATGTTGCTTGCGCAACTGACAGAAATGTACACACTGTGTTTTTGATTTGGAAAACTTAAAACCATTGCTTGTTGCCCAATTTTCAATCTTATTTAAATTTTAATTTAGATGAATTAGTTGAAGCTATTCAACTACCACATGACTCAGCCACAGGTCCTGATGAGATCCACTATCAAATGCTTAAACATCTCCCAGATACTTCTCTTGAAACACTTTTGAATATATTTAATTACATTTGGACTACTGGTAAATTTCCAGAAGATTGGACCTTAGCAACCATAATCCCAATTCCCAAACCTGGGAAAGATCCTGCGGAACCTAATAATTATAGACCTATAGCTTTAACAAGTTGTCTATGTAAAACACTTGAAAGAATGATAAATAAAAGACTTACTTGGTTTTTAGAATCCAATAATCATATATCGCGGTTCCAGTCTGGTTTCAGATCTGACCGCAGTACAACTGATAATTTAGTTAGATTGGAAACCTTCATACGTGATGCCTTTATTAAAAAGGAACATGTAGTTGCTGTGTTTTTTGATTTGGAAAAAGCTTATGATACCACGTGGAGATATGGCATTTTAAAAGATATCCACAAACTAGGATTAAGAGGTAGACTTCCTACATTCATTGAAAACTTCCTTGCAGACCGCGCCATGCAAGTCCGAGTTGGCTCCTCTCTGTCTGACTATTATGACCAGGAGCAAGGTGTACCTCAAGGAGGCGTTCTATCAACAACTCTTTTTAGAATTAAAATTAATGATATTGTGAAATGTTTAGGTAATCTTACTGATTGCTCATTATATGTTGATGACTTCTGTATCTGTTATCACTCAAAAAGCATGGCGACGATTGAACGCCAACTGCAACAAAATTTAAATAAGATTAATTCAGATGTGGATCAAGACACATAGATATTTGTTTTGCATGAAAGACCCCTAACTTATCAATGCATCGTCTCCTAAAACATATAAATCAAGATATAACAAGGAGATAAAGCAAGGATAAGGACTCAACAGTAAATTAAACTGAATACCGGAGCAAAAGAAATCCAACAGGTAAACCCCGGTGGGCCCGACAAACAGCCAAAGCATCAGGCCCCTACCATCTCATCAATAGATAAGTCTTTAAGTCGGAACCATCATAGAGTCTGAAGTCCGACCCACCGGCGTGCAATTAAAGAGGAAAGCAAAGTTGCCAACCGTGATTGGGTTGACTACCAAGCATGCAGTCTGTTGCAATACATTAATGTTATAGCCAATCTTTTTATAATGGGAAATTATTTTAATGAACTGCGCTGAAAAATTATTAGAGCCAACAATTTTCTTCAACTTATAAACCAAGTCACCATAGAAATCAGGTTCCGAAAGTCCTTGGCGCAAGAGAGATTTAAGTCAAACTTGGAATTTAGAGATCAAATCATAGTATCGTCTATAAAATTTTGAAAATGTTTTGCGAAGTTTATGATACCGATAGCCTTGTTTAAGAAGTTTCTGAGTTAACAATTTATTGCGAGTGTTGAAGTCAGCAACATAGCTAGATGCTCTAGCAAAACGAATGAGTTGAGAGATATAGACTCCATAGGATGTAGAACGAGGAACATCACCATCTAAAAATGGGAAATTGACAATTTCAAAATCAAAGTCGTCACGTTTGTCATAAATTTTGGTAGAAACAATATCATTAGAAATTGACAAATGCAAGTCTAAAAATGCGGCTTCGGTATCAGAGGCATTGGCTTTATTAAGTTGGAGCTCTGAAGGGTATATTTGACTAACCATATTGTCAAAATAAACATTATTAATATTTAAAATATCGTCCAAATATCTGGAAGTAGTGTTAAACGCATCACTAACATCAGCCTGCTTATCATCAGAAAGAGACATCATAAAGTTCCTTTCATAACAAAACAGGAATAAATCTGCAACCAGGGGAGCACAATTAGTGCCCATAGGAATCCCAACAACTTGTCTATAGAGCTTGGTGCCAAATCGAATAAAAATGTTGTCCAACAAAAAGGTCAGCGCATCGCATACATTTTGACACGACCATGCATGATATTTTTAGGGTTTTCTGAAGTAAAAAATGCATTTCTGTCACTACATGCAATGTAAGGAGAGCCTTCTCTCTAGAAGGTACTTTCAATAAGATCAATAAGTTTATCTTTAATTAAATTATGAGGTAAAGTAGTGTAAAGAGTAGAAAAATCATAAGTAGACAAACTGGTCGCATTGAAATCTCTAGCTTTAAGTTTATCTAGAATTTCACCTGAATTTTTAATCGACCAAACAACACTATATTAAAGGTACACAAGGTTAGCTTTAAAAAAAGCTTATAGGACCATCGCATATCGTATAAAAGTTAAAGAAACATTTTAGTGTTTTAATTTTGCATTTGCTGAGACCACTCTTTTTCATGCATTTCAAACTGTGAGTATTTTTTTGTTTTAGTTAACTATTTGTATGCACTAATTTCTGAATAGGTGATCCATTGTACAGGAGCTTGACGTTGATTTTTTTCTGTAGCTTGTATACCCTTTAGAAAGTAAAGGGAAGGACGGTCACTCCGCTGCTGCTGCTTTGAATAAACATTTGAATGGTCTATCTTCCGCCATATATCAGTTCTGATCAAAATTCACGGTTTCAATGTAAATTCGTTTTTTAAATGAAGTGTGATTGTATTTATGGGTTCACCGCCATCTTTATTGCTTTGTGTGCATAAATCAGAGCAAATGTATAGTGTCATCTGATTGGTTAATACATGATGACAGAATGTTCTCATCATCTCGACCAATCAAATGACAACACGCATTCGCTCTGATGTCAGGTTTTGCGAGAATGGTATGTAAATAACACAACAAAGATGGCCGTGCACCCATCACACGAATACAATCAGACTTCAAAGAAAAAAAAACAAAATGACAATAAAACCGTGAATGTGGCAAACTTCAGATATAGGGCGGAGGATAGAGCATACAATTGTTTATTCAAAGGGTATACGCACGAGATTGTAACCTGAATAATAACGGTGTAATTCACCCAGAAATAATTTGTGCAGCAGCTGAGTGACCTCAAAGGGTATACAAGCTATAAAAAGAATTGAACGTAAAGCTCCTGTGAGCCATTGGAAGCAATTAAAAAAAGGAAAAATGCACATTCCAATAAAACTCTAATAATGCAAACACTGAATAGTGGTAGAGTTCACCCCAGCCTCCCCAAGCAGACATTTTAGCAGAACTTTCATTTATGTATCCCTAAATCTAATTAACAACATTGTCGCAAACAGGAAGC
Source organism: Loripinus fragilis (assembly GCA_964019695.1). Taxonomy (NCBI): domain Eukaryota; kingdom Metazoa; phylum Mollusca; class Bivalvia; order Lucinida; family Lucinidae; genus Loripinus; species Loripinus fragilis. The sequence goes on along the minus strand of OZ026514.1, from coordinate 97,678,250 downwards.
AATGTAGCATGTACTCGCCTGTCGCCTTTTGCTCGGTGCACGCTGGGATTGAACCGCCATTTTTATTAAAAATATATTATGCGATCACTGCTTGCATGACTCAGGGCAGCCCGAGAGCCCGCAATAGGTTTAATCAAGTGGGTGAGGCCAAAAGGTGGTTCTGTTGTTGTTGACTTCTTGTTTATTGTTACTCCCATTGTGGGAGTCTGTAATTGTTCTATGTTTTGTTGTATGTTACTTTATGTCCATTCTAGTATTGCAATCATCTTGATGGGGAAGAGAGAGCTGATTGCTTTGCTTAATTTGTCTTCCTGGTGTCTCGTGATGGTTGAGCGGCTCTTCCTAGTGGTGCCACAGGGTTGTCTGCAGTTTGTGATTGTGGTATTTCCTGATCATCCTCACTTACTATTTTTGAAGGTGTTTTCTTATGAAAAAAAGTGTGCTGAATTCAAAAATTAAACTCTTAAAAAAATCTGCTGGTACACAAAAGTGCTACGCGCAACGGAATACCCCCAGGGTAGGCACTATCTCAAAATAGCGCTAAAAGGGGGTATCCTTGTAGGTTTATGATTAAACTATGTAATATTAGTAGTTTAATGCAAATTTTGGCAGCAAACAATATTTAATGATCAATGTTTAATATGAACAAAGAATAAAACATGCCATGGACACTTTCTTACACAAAAATATAGCAGATTATAAAGTCCCCGAAAACTAATGACTTTTGATGATTTTTAATTTGTTTAAGCTAGAGCAGATTTATAATTCAATCTTATGTAATACAAGGTGTTGTCATCTTAAGTATTATAGTTTCAAAAAAGGATAGAGTATGACCAAGAAATGCCACAAACACAGATTACAGACCAACTCGGCATGGCACCGTGAGGAAGGGACACAAAGTATGTATAGTCCAAGCTTTTACAGTACAATATAGGTAAATTTCACATTCCTTTTCCTTTCAATGTAATCAAATTGTGCTCAGATAAGACTAAGATTTGCTTGGATGTTGGCTCACCCTTTTAGTTTCTAAGCTGTAAACTCTACAGCCGCTTTCCAAAATTTTTATAGATAGTGATTTTTGTCATAATTATTTACATACCCTATACTTGTTTGAGTGATTGTAATAAACTTGTGCTTTGTTTGAGATATGATTTATTTCTGCTCCTGTATGCACGATATGTAGTAGAATGGCCCTGCTAGTAGCTAGTCTATATAACTTAGAAGGCTGATTCGAGCCTTACATATTTTCAATCCCAGATGGCAGGTTTTCTTGTGATGAGGCCACTTTTTGTTTATTTCTTGCACTTGACCAAATAACTTGGCGAAAGAAAAATCAAATGATTTTAATTTTGAATTAGTAAATTTCCCATTTCTTGATGGAGATGTTCCTTGCTCTCCTTCCTATGGTGTAAACATTTCTCAGCTTATTCGTTTTGCTAGAGTATGTTCTAATGTTGATGACTTCAACAACAGAAACTTATTTTTAACTGCTAAATTATTAAAACAAGGTTATAGATATCATAAAATTCGAAAAGCATTTTCTAAATTCTACCACAGACACTCAGAGTTAATTGTTAAACACAACATTGGGTTAAAAACTCTTCTGCAACAAGGCATATCAGAACCTATATTTTATGGTAATTTAGTCTATAAATTCAAACGAATAGTTGGAAAACCTAATTTTAGAGATCAATTCAAAAAGATAGTTAAACGTTATATAAGGGTTGGATATAACTTGGATATCATGCGGCAATCTGCATGCCTAGTTTTAAACCCAATCACGGTTTATAGCTAAGGTTTCCTCATTAATTGCACGACGGTGGGTCAGGCCTCAGACTCTATGACGGCTCTGATGTAAAGCCTTAATCGGTGGGTTGGTGCCTGATGCTTATCTGTAGCTGGACCCACCATGGCTCAACTTGAGGTTTTCTTTAGCTCTGACTATCTGTGCGTCATGAGCCCTTTTCTTTGTTTCATCATGGTGTAGTAATTTGATTAGAGTGTTTTTCCATGATGATACATTGCATTAGCTAGATGGCCTCCATGCGAGCTGAACATTTTTTGTACTTCAACAACAGCAGAATCTAAGGCGAAGATTTGGTACCAGTAAATCGCATTTAAGCCCCCCGGTGGCTTAGGCTGCTGTCCGTTCTAAGGCGGCGGTTCTGTTGTTGTTGACTTTTTGTTTATTGTTACTCCCATTGTGGGAGTCTGTAATTGTTCTATGTTTTGTTGTACGTTACTTTATGTCCATTCTAGTATTGCAATCATCTTGATGGGGAAGAGAGAGCTGATTGCTTTGCTTAATTTGTCTTCCTGGTGTCTTGTGATGGTTGAGCGGCTATTCCTCGCGTTGCCATGGGGTTGTCTGCAGTTTGTGATTGTGGTATTTCCTGATCATACTCATTTACTATTTTTTACAGACACATCAAACATTTATTTTGCATCTGCCCTAAAAGCCTTCATAAATATACTGTATTCGACCAAAATAAACGCATACAAATTACTCTAGTTATTGCAGCCAGTCCAGAGGCGCAATTCCAAATAGGGATTTATTTAGCGGTGTAAATTAGTGTCGATCCTGTCAGCTGGCTTCTACAAGTGGCTGATCTGGGTTTACAATTTTTAGCTTTAAGTATGGGACTGGAGCCGGCGTCTGTCCACACTTTCAAACATGAATATCTCTGAGACCAGCAGGCCTATCGTAATCAAATTTCATCTGGAGCATCATTGGGGCGGGGATTGACTGCATAAGGTTTTGGGCCATATCGAATCATAACTCTGGTTTCCACGGCAACAAAAAGCTCCCAAAGGGTTATGATATGGAAAGCCTTGTGACCACTCTTGCTTTTGTTTGGTTTGTTTGTTTGGTTTGGTTCTTAACGACGCATCAACCCTTGTGGGTCATTAGCGTCAGACGGTATTAAACTAAACATGATGAAGATGGAAAAATTAAAAATTAATAAAATAAAATAAAAGGAATGATGTTGATGAGATTGTATAATGATAATTAGTTGAAATACGATTGTTGACAGGAGAGACCACGTACAATATCTGACAGTTTCAAAGAGCTATTCAGATAACTGTACATGTTCTCTAACTGAACAGAATACAACATTAAAAAAATCTGTATTATGGTCTGATACAAATGTAAAACAAAACATGAATTTAAAAATAGCAATTAGATTTTGTTAAAAAGATTTATTTGTCTTAAAAATGTCATAATACTATCAATATGTATATCTTGAAATAATTCTTTCATGTTATCAACATGGAAGCAATTATTTCTTACTTGTGCAAAATCGCCACACTCCAAAAGGAAGTGACGTACAGTGAATGGTGCGTCGCAACCAACACATTGTGGGTGCTCTTCACCTTGTAGTAAGTATGAATGAGTGACTCTTGTATGGCCTAAGCGGAGTCGAGCTAAAACTACTTCTTCTCTTCTAATGTTTCGAACAACTGATTGATATTCACCAATAGTTGGTTTGATGTCAAGAAGTTTATTACCAATGCTGTTATTCCATGAAGTTTGCCATTCTTCCAAGATATATTTATTGATAGATGGCTTAAAATTTGAAAATGGAATTTTAAAAGAAGTTGGTTCTAATGAAAGCGATGTTTTTGCTTGCTTATCTACCATCTCATTCCCTTGGATACCTATATGACTAGGAATCCAACAGAGAGCAATTTCTTTATTAGCTAAAAGCTCATGACATTTTTCTAAAAGTTTCTGAATCTGTGGATTCTTTGAACTGGTATGGTTCATTGCTTTCAATACAGAAAGCGAGTCAGAAAATATAATAAATTTATTGTTAGCATCACAAGTGCTAATGAAATCTAAAGCTAGATCAATTGCTTTGGCTTCAGCAGTGAAAATTGATGAATCGTCAGGTATACGTTGCATATTACTATGGTTGTCTGATATAACAGCACAACCAACCTTTGAGTCTTCCTTTGACCCATCAGTATAAATTTGTTGGTAATTCTTATAACGACTTTGCATTTTTCTGAAATCATCTTTTAATATGTGTGGATTTGATTCAGTTTTTTTCCCAGAATGTAAATCAAAAAGAATGTCAGGTGGTTTCATACACCAAGCTGGAATATTTGGTGTAAAATGTTTTTCAATATTTTGTGGTTTGATGTTTGCAGATTCTAAGAGTGGTGAAATTCTGATGCCAAATGATTTAATAGCTTTAGGTTTTTGTTCATATAAATCAACATAATTTGGTGGGAATGTAACTTCATGAGCAGGATTTGATGGGTTAGCAGCAAGTCTTATAGCATATTGCAAAGAGAGTTTCTCTCTTCGTGAGTATAGTGATGGTTCATCTGCTTCCACATAGAGACTAGCAACAGGAGAAGTTCTAAAAGCCCCTAAAGCTAATCTAAGTCCTTGGTTATGTATAGGATCAAGCATTTGAAGATATGATTTTCGTGCAGAGCCATATATAATACAGCCATAGTCTAATTTTGACCGGACTAGAGACCGATAAAGCTTGAGAAGTGTAGTTCGGTCTGCACCCCAAGACGTATGGGAGAGCACTTTTAAAAGATTCAATGCTTTTAAACATTTAGCTTTGAGATATTTAATATGGGGTATAAAACTGAGTTTTCTATCAAATAAAATGCCAAGGAATTTAGATTCCTCAACAACTTGAATAGGTGATCCATATAAATGTAAAACTGGATCATCATGTTGCTTGCGCAACTGACAGAAATGTACACACTGTGTTTTTGATTTGGAAAACTTAAAACCATTGCTTGTTGCCCAATTTTCAATCTTATTTAAATTTTGTTGCAGTTGGCGTTCAATCGTCGCCATGCTTTTTGAGCGATAACAGATACAGAAGTCATCAACATATAATGAGCAATCAGTAAGATTACCTAAACATTTCACAATATCATTAATTTTAATGCTAAAAAGTGTTGTAGATAGAACTCCCCCTTGAGGTACACCTTGCTCCTGGTCATATGACCACTCTTGCTCCTTCATTTTTGATTGCATCTTTTTTTCTTACAGGAAAAGAGAACAACCATAACATCTTAGATGGGTTTGAAATTTGGCAAGATCAGACCAGGTACTTATGAGTTAGCTGCCCTTGAGCGTCTGGAAAAATCCTCAGACTTATAATGGGAGAAATATTGTGACCACTCTAGTGCAGTCATTTTTGTCTGAATCTTCCTCATTCTTGCAGGTAACAAGTCCTACTATAAAACCTGGGACGAGTGTGAATTTTGGCAAGATTCCATTACTGACTTTGGAATTAGCTGCCCTTGAGCGTCTGAAAAATCAATAAATAGTGTTGTTACCACTCTAGCGCCTTCATTTTCAATTGTATCTTCTTCATTCTCGCAGGTAACAAGGACAACTTTAAAATCTTGGATGGGTTCGAAATTCGGTCAGATCAGACCTTAGATTGTGGAGTTAGCTGCCTTGAGCGTCTGGAAAAATCCCCATAGTCTTATAACGGAAGATCTGTTGTGGCCGCTCTAGTGCTTTCAATTTTAAATTGATCTTCCTCATTCTTTCAGATAAGAAGGACACATATAAAAGCTTGAATGAGTTTGAATTTCGTTAAGGTCCCATCACCTATTAAGGAGTTAGCTGTCCTTGAGCATCTTAAAAATTGTTGGATATTGTTGTGACTACTCTAGCGCCTTTATTTTTGATTGGATCTTCTTCAATCTTGCAGGTAAAAAGTTCAACCATAAAAGCTTGGATTGGTTTAAAATTCGGCCAGATCAGACCTTGGATTTTGGGGTTAGCTGCCCTTGAGCGTCTTAAAAATCCTCATAGACTTATAATGGGAGAAATGTTGTGACCACTCTAGTGCTTTCAAATTTGAATAGATAATATTCGTTCTTGCAGATAAGAAGGACAACTATAAAAACTCAGATGAGTTTGAATTTCGTCAAGATCCCATCACCTTTTCATGAATTAGCTGCCATTGAGAATTTTAAAAATTGATGGATAATGTAGCATTGTTTTGACCACTCTAGCGCCTTCATTTTGATTGGATCTTCTTAATTCTTGCAGGTAACAAGGACAACCATAAAAGCTTGGATGAATTTGAATTTAAAGGAGAACCAACCTCAGACTTCTGAGTTAACTTCCATCATAGAAAACCTGCACAGACTTACAATGGGAGATCTGTTGTGACCACTCTAGCACCTTGAATTTTGAATGGACCTTCTTCATTCTTGCAGGTAATACCCATAACACCCATAAAAGTTTCGAATGAGTTCGAATTGCATCCACATTCAATCACCAGCTGCCCTTGAGCGTCTAAAATATAGCTGTATAATGTTGTAACCACTCTAACGCCTTCATTTTTCATTTGATTTACTTCATCCGTGTAGGTTACAAGGACATACATAAAAGTATGGACGATTTTGAATTTTGGTCAGATTCAATCACTGACTACGGAGTTAGCTGCCTTTAACATCTGAAAACTATACATTCACCAGAGTTTCTCTACAATTTTTATTCAGATCGTTTTAAGACTTGCAGATAACTAGGACTGGCCTAATATCTTATGTTTTTGCATTAATTTCTGGTCACTGTTTCAGGTTCAGCGTTTCCTGCCTTTGAGCATCTTAAATTATGGTGTCTCCAAACATTATGCTGGCTGCTTGGTGAGCGATCGTTGCCCATTGGGCTACTTGTTACAAATTATCATTTGCAGTGCCCTTAGTGAGATAAAATATGGTTTGTCAAACGTGAACCAAATACTTGTTGAACGACTTAAACACATCCATTTGAGCCCCTGACATGTTTCTAGAGTGTCCAGACTTTTCCATATATACTTTGGTCATGCTACAGCGGCATTTTAGGGTTCGTCACCCACTCAGATGTTATAGCAAAATTACCTCCAAATAAAGGCTGACAAAAATGAGAACTTTCGAATACTTTTCCTCCGAGATTGCACTGTCTAGTTAAGTTTTGCCATAACAGAGATAAAATCACATTTTAAATTTGTTTGCTTTTTTAAAGTTATATTAATAAATTGTCAATTACGGTTTAGTCATAATTATACGGTTTTGTCATTGATCAATTATCCACGAAGACAAAACCGTAATTAGTTATTTCATGCCGAGACATCAAACGTTAATGTTTCATATAATTTTAAAGCCAAAAGATACAAGTTGAATTTGATGAACAAAAATCAATCGGAACTCAAGCATTTTGGGGTGTTTATCTTTGATTAAATGAAGAAATTGAACATGATGAGAAAGTTACCTTAACACCGGAATAAGTGACCTAAATTGCCTTAGTGGTATGACCACAGTGATATATGCTGATAACTAGGCATAATCCAGTATACCGAAAGGGATAACACTTGTCTTGCAGCAAATCCATTTTTGTCTAGATCTATAACAAGTACATGAAATCTGGAAATCATGACGAATATGGGGCGATCGCGAACATTTTAAAGTTTTCCAATTAACTTATCCATTAGAGAATGTTGCTTATCGCTCATTTCTTTGAGCGCTGCAAGAAGTGTTATCCCTTTCGGTAAAATATTCCTTCATCTCGTCTATTTTGCTGCGTTTTTTCTTTGGCTTTTTCAGTGTTGGCTCCTCAGTCTCCTTGCTTGTTGGCTGCACAATCGTCGCTGTCAGAGTCACAACACCCGCAATTAGCTGTTTGTAAATAAATGGCATGGGCCTTCTATTTCCTGTTTGTTGAGACTTAGCAATATATATATTGGTTTGGCCTAGGCTAATTATTTGTTGGTTTCTAGCTTGTTTCTGTTGTAAGGCCAGTAGCCGGATACCAGCGCTAACTGGTTTGGCCTAGGCTAATTATTTATTGGTTTCTAGCTTGTTTCTGTTGTAAGGCCAGTAGCCGGATACCAGCGCTAAATTTGTTTCTCTACCGTGATAGATAATTTCTACACAGAGTGGTGGTAATGAAAAGTAAATATGCGTCACATGAAGTGAATAAACAGTTATGCGATTGGATTTTAGCAAGATACGTTGATTCTAACTGGACATTGTAAATTCATAAAGATCTTAGACTGGTTAAATGTGTTGATCAATGCTTTCTTCTCTTTTTGTTTTAAACAAGTTTTGGCTCTTTCTCACATCATCACATTACCCACGCCTCCAACAAAAATTGTCCCCAATAGAATTAAAAGAGAGAGAACAATATGGATAAACCTATATACAGGATGAACAAGGGTGTCCATTTATTTATCGAACATGATATTTCAAAACCTATTTTGGTTTTATAAGACAATCTTTGCCATAGTTTCCATCGCATAAGTTGCTCTCTTCACTCCATAGATATGTCTTGTTTTATTTGTTTTCCACTGGGTAATCCCATGAAAATTCTCTTTTTCAGGTTGTCAGACACATTCACAATTACTTCAATCTTTGTTTCTTACTGCTTCCTTTTGGGTGCAAACACTTTACTAGGTTGTGTTAGTTTGCAGTTTGTTCTTCTCTTGTACACTTTCTGGCTATCTCTCTTATCTTCCTCCTGCATTGTCTCCTTATTATCATTCACAACACCTCATCTTCTGTATCCTCCTTAGGTTTGGTAACTGTCTCTTCTACATAAACTTTCCTATCATTGACTGTTATTTCCTGAACATAACTTTCATCACCTAGTTAAATCACTTCTCAATCTGTGTCATTTTCATTATTACTTCCAATCTCGCCACCTCCCCTCTCTGGATCACGCACTTGGTCCAATAATTCCATTTCTGGATTTGACCAGTCTTCAAGGTCTGGTAGGTTCCAACTCTGGTGCTCTGTGCCTTTAGAACTACTTGGTTGTTCAGAATTTTGTATCTCTGACGTTTTCTCTACTTGAGTTCGATGTAATTTTCTGATGTGGGCGTTCAGATATACCCTTTTGATAAATCAGATGCCACAGTGGCATGCAAATGGCTTGTCCTCTTATTTTTTATTGATGTACTCATGGAAACTTAGTCTTTGCCATCCTAGATTCTGGAAAGGACAAAAACAAATGTTTATAAAATCTACCGGAGATATTCTACCTTTACACATGAACAACAACACACAATAGGCAAAAACTGTTATTTTATTTCTTTGTCAATTATACATAAAATTCAACAATTACAGAACATAATTTGTGTATCTCTGTGGAGGTTCCACTGTCCAGTTCTTCAGCAACTTCTACCTATTCTTCAGCATCATAGAAAATTTCAATTCCATCAACAACCTCTTGATTTATGTTGCTTGATTTATCTGTTTCTTATGTTCCGACTTATTCCTCATTGTTTTCCTTAAATGAATCACCTCTCTTGTATTTCTGTTTCATCCTATAAACATGTACCACTTTCTAAATCATGTTGCCAAATTCCTCACCTTATAGGTCAATCTGAACATTTCTCTAACACAAGATATTGTCTATGCCAATAGTGTGAACTTGGGTGATCTCCCAACATGTTTTTTAGGGAAAACACATAAACTTCATCTCCTTTTTCAAATTTCTCTCAGAACAACTTATTGTCATGATATATTTTCTGGCATCTCATTTCTGTTTGAATGTGTTCTCTTGCTATTTCATGTGCTTGCTACATTCGAGTCTATAAATATGCAGCAAAATCAGATTGAAACTACTTAATATAAAGTAAGCAAACTGTATATTTAGTGGTGCTGAAACTTCCCTCCCTAATATCATTATGTTTGGAGTATATCCAGTTGTCTTATCCACTGAAATTGGTAAGCCATAAGCACATATGGTAACCTTTAATCCCAGTCAGAATGCATGTACCAATCCTTCCTTTGTTCTGTTGAACCTTTCAACCATTCCATCACTTTGAGGATGATATGGAGTAGTTCTTGTTTTCATGATAACTAAATGAAAGCACATCTATATAATTGACTTTCAAACTGTCTGCCTTGGTCAGAATGAATATAACTAGGTACACGAATTCTATTAACTACCTCATTTACTAAACATTTAGCCATAGTTTCTGCTTTTTGATCAGGTATTGGAAACTCTTCAACCCACCTGGTAAAATAATCATAGATAACCAGAACATAAAAAAACCCTCTGTTGTCAATTTCTGATAGTGGTCCAAGAATATATGTAGCAATCATCTACATTGGATAATCTGATCTTGTCAAAGTCATAAGATATTTTCGTACAAGGTGGTGCCTTTCCTCTGGAACATACATAACAACTGCCTTTATATTGCTCAACATATGTATACAATCCAGCCCAATAGTACTTCTGTCTTACTTTTCTCATTACAAAGTGAATGCTGACAATGTTGTTACACTGAATCAACTTGTTTCTTGTTGTTGTTTTTTTCATGTGTGGCAACAGCACTTTTTTTCTACTGGAACTGTGTTCACTCGTTTGCCCAGTGGTTGTCACTATGGGTGGTATTCCAAGCCAGAGGATAATCGTATACAGGGTGACATGCCTCAGTTTTCTCGAGGTAGATGAGCTGTGCAGGAATGAAGTCACCAGTCACTGTACCTGAAACACAATTAAAACGAGTGTTACAGTCTGGCAGACTTCTTGCAGTCATCTAAAAGACAATACATGACCCAGTCAATAGCTTTTGATTCATATCAGACATTTTCACTTGTAGCGGGCCACACTTTGCTACAAAAGCATGCAGGATAAAAAGGGTCAATTACAATGTGTATTGATAATTCACTGATATAGTGCAGTTCAATCAAATATCAAAACAAACAAGGTAGAGACATTAAAACTCTATGCACACTGGTTATTTTTTGGTCATCCTCTGACTTTTTCAAAATAAGCTTTCCAAACATTTATTTTAATATCAGAGTGTCAAACAGTTTGGATCCAGATCATGCTTGGGACTGATCTGGGTCAAAGCTGTTTACAAAGATAAGTAAAAGATATACCTGCAAACATAGCAGTAATCTGTCTCTTATCGTCTAGTCCAACAATAGGAATCTTCTAAGTCTGTTCTTCCATTGTGATTGTTGTGTGGCTCTTCCTCATGGTGCCATGGGTTTGTTTGCAGTTTGTGATTGTGATATTTTCTTATCATACTCACTATTTTACAGTCCTGTGTGGTCTCAGTAGTAAACAAGCTCTGGAGGAACGCTGTGTTCAGTACCAGCCTTTTAAATTTTTGATAGTAATCCATCTTGTAATTTTCTGTACAACTACCTTTACGTTTCACCATTTTCATTTGCCGTAACAGAGAGTATATCCAATGCTTGCTGAGTCTTAAAGGGCCTATATTTGCTGAAAGTAGCTGTTTATCAACCGCTGTAACTATCCCAAGCCCAACACCCAGACAGATTGAGATTGTCACAACACCACCATTCATACGAAGTGTTTCAATGTATGATTGCACTTGCTGATCCATTTCGTCGCACAAGAGTGTCTTACCGCCTTTTTTCTTTGGGCATTATGTCATTTATTTCAACAGTTTCTGGCTCATTATAATCCAATTTACGTTTTCTGATGTTAAATTCTCTTTTATACGAGTCACCAATGTCTCGCACAGTAGTTTCATTTAATTTGGAAATTTGCTTTTTAGATTTCAAATGGCAAAAGCAGATCCATTTTCTACAGCATATTTTTCCTTTTCTTGGCAGATGATTTTGGGCTGTCCGTACTGTCATACGCACTAGGAAACATGCAAAGTACCTCAGAAATCCTTTGATTACACTCATCAATTATCCTGGGGGAGACAAATCCAGATAATGTCCCATTAGGATTAGGCATTTTAACCTCACCGTCCTTCTTTTTTTACAAAAAAAATGTAAAATCGACATTTTGCAGAGAATAAAGTCTAAGTCAGTCAATCTAATTCCAAACAGCCTATAATAGCTATTGTTTAGTATAAAGGCAAATAAAAATTATTAGGAGTTCAAGGAGAGTGAGTGACCATTAAGTGAGTTAGTGCATTTAGGCAAAATGGAATCTAAACTGTTTGGATCTAGACCTAGGTTAAAGTCACAATCAGTTTTAAGCATTACTTGCAGATACCGTTACTGAAGCAAAAAATACAATACTGTTAAAATATTTGGGTGTAGTGTTAGAATAGTGTCTTTCTGGAGCTAATATGGCGACTTCTGTAATTCAAAAGGCAAATGCAAGGTTGAAGTTTTCATATAGAAAGATGAATTTTTTTTAAATTAAACAACCAAAAAGCTTTTAGTGATATCTTTGATACAGTGTCATTTTGACTATGCATGCTCTTATTGGTATCCGGGCATATCTAAGGTTTTGAAAAATAAACTTCAGGTTACCCAAAATAAAATCATATGGTTTGTTCTTACCATTGATTTAAGGGCACATGTAGGCTCTGAAGTTTTTAAGTCTCTTGGCTCCTTACTGTACCTGTTTCGAAAAAAGTTGACCAGATTATTTTGAACCATGTTTTTAAAAGTAAGTCAGGTCAATCGCCAAATTATATGGTTGATCACTTTATTCCGGCAAATTCCATGCACTCATATGGAACTAGATTTAGGAAAACTGGTTGTTTTTCTATTCCAAAAGTAAAAGTTTTGGAAAGAAATCCTTTTGATATTAATTGTTGTGTTTTATGGAACGAGCTCCCTTGTAATATATAAGAAGCTTACAGAGATATCCAAATTTTTAAGTAGCTGTTAAAAAGTTCCTTTTTAGCAAGATTGATTGGTAAAGTATGTTCTTACAGTATCTTGATAATTTTTACTTTCATTTTAGTATAGATCTTTAAGGTTTTTAGGTATTTACGCTCATTTTCATTATTGTTTAACTCTTAATACTTATTTACTTAGTGATTAACTAATGGTGTCTCACTATGACTTGCAGGTTGTACAGAATAGCCACAATGGAAATAAGAGAAATCACTTTCTCTTTTTTTTGTGTAATCCTTGGTATTGGTTAGCAAGCCATAGAACATTGCAATTTGTGTATTTTAAATGTTTAATGTGTATATTTAATATCACTTTGTGCTGTTTTATTTAATTGCTAATCTGTGATACTGATTACTAATATAACAAGGCAAATTCGACGAATTTATATCCCCGGACGAAGGGTTATTTGAGAGAAACATGTAAATCACAAAACATTAATCCCATTTATCTAACCCTTAGTTCACCTTCAGTATCATTCAAATCATAACAAACGCCTGTCAAGAATGTTTTAGTGCTTATTTTAATAAAAAGTATACTTACATCTGAACAATTTCAATATCTGACCTTTAAATTCAACCCCAGAGGTCAAGGGTGTGTGTAAATTTAAAGTGTTACTTTGCATGTAGGTCTACACTTCTTCCACTTTAATTTGATATGCAACATGACCACTTTTAGAAAAGAAAAAAAATGACCTTGTGATCCCATCCCAGGGGTCGTAGATGTGTGTTATGATGACGACATATTTGCTTTCAAGGTGCTCTGTGCTCAATTTCCTTTAATTGGATATGCATCATGATTACTTTCAGAAAAATATATAGTTTGACCTTTTGACCCCACCCCTGGGTCAAGGGTGTACCTGTGGGTGATTGTAAATGACCTCTTCCGGAGTGCAGAACCTCAGCCCCAGCCTGATGAGACAGAGACCCAAGAGCAGACCCGGGCCAATGATGTGGATGAAGAAGAGAGAGATGAACCACCCGACCTGAGAACAGATTAACGTATCTGAGATTTCTTGCGTCAAGCTGAGCAGGATGGTGAAGGTTATCTATAGTTTTATACTTAATTACAAATGCAGTAATTAAATTTTACCCATAATGAAACCACCTGAAATACTTTTTGATTTACATTCCGGGAAAAAAATCTGAATCAAATCCACACATATTAAAAGATGATTTCAGAAAAATGCAAAGTCGTTATAAGAATTACCAACAAATTTATACTGATGGGTCAAAGGAAGACTCAAAGGTTGGTTGTGCTGATATATCAGACAACCATAGTAATATGCAACGTACACCTGACGAATCATCAATTTTCACTGCTGAAGCCAAAGCAATTGATCTAGCTTTAGATTTTATTAGCACTTGTGATGCTAACAATAAATTTATTATATTTTCTGACTTTTGAAAGCAATGAGCCATACCAGTTCAAAGAATCCACAGATTCAGAAACTTTTCGAAAAATGTCTTGAGCTTTTAGCTTATAAAGAAATTGCTCTCTGTTGGATTCCTAGTCATATAGGTATCCAAGGGAATGAGAAGGTAGATAAGCAAGCAAAAACATCGCTTTCATTAGAACCAACTTCTTTTAAAATTCCATTTTCCAATTTTAAGCCATCTATCAATAAATATATCTTGGAAGAATGGCAAACTTCATGGAATAACAGCATTGGCAATAAACTTCTTGACATCAAACCAACTATTGGTGAATGTCAATCAGTTGTTCGAAACATAAGAAGAGAGGAAGTAGTTTTAGCTCGACTTTGCTTTGGTCATACAAGAGTCACTCATTCATACTTACTACAAGGTGAAGAGCAACCAGAATATGTTGGTTGCAACGCACCATTCACTGCACGTCACTTCCTTTTGGAATGTGGCGATTTTGCACAAGTAAGAAATAATTGCTTCCATGTTGATAACATGAAAGAATTATTTCAAGATATACATATTGATAGTATTATGACATTTTTAAGACAAATAAATCTTTTTAACAAAATCTAATTGCTATTTTTAAAATCATGTTTTGTTTTACATTTGTATCAGACCATAATACAGATTTTTTTAAGTTGTATTCTGTTCAGTTAAAGAACATGTACAGTTATCTGAATAGCTCTTTGAAACTGTCAGATATTGTACGTGGTCTCTCCTGTCAACAATCGTATTGCAACTAATTATCATTATACAAACTCATCATCATCTTTTATTTTATCTTAAAAATTTTTACTTTTTCCATCTTCATCATGTTTAGTTTAATACTGTCTGACGCTAATGACCCACAAGGGTTGATGCGTCGTTAAGAACCAAACAAACAAACTCATAATTTTGGGGTTTTCCACATCAATTATTATATAAATAAAGATATTTTACATAAATAGACTATCTTACACAAGTTTTCATGTTTTATTGAATTTATTAATCGAATTGTGGAAAAAGTGATAAAGTGCGAAGCTTGCAGAGCATTTTTTATCACTTTTTTCGTAACAAGTTTAATAAATTTAATTCACCATGAGAACTCCTGTAAGATCCTTTATTTATCACATGACATTAAAATTAGTTTAAATTCGCATTTTGGACGTGAAAATGTTAAAATAGACGTCATAACGTAACGTTGTTATGGACGTCATAACGTTTCCGAAAAATGTAAACCACTAGTGGTTTATCGATTTTATTGCATGGCGTTATATCACTCCCATTGACGACGTCATGTGATAAAGCTAAATAAAAATATCATCAGGTTTCTTGAGAATTTACAGAATGATTGTATCAGTCATCGGTCATTGCATTTAGACAACCTATTAAGTTGCACAATAAGGGGGTTCAGAGAAGTGTTAACCACGTGCCACACTCCTTTATTTCAGATGATGATGAAGGGCTGTCAGATGATGAGAGCATCAATTCAGAGTTTCCTTGTGTGCAGTGGCGCGTGTAGTGAGAAGTTTCTCCGCAATGAAGTAACACACCAGATCTACAGGCTCAGAGAGATGAAAAGGTGCTTTATATTATGGGCGCTCTAATTAAACTAGGCGTGGATAAAACGAAGAATGGGAAAAGGTACCAAAAATAGTGAGTATGAGCAGGAAATACCACAATCAGAAACCGCAGACAACCCTGTGGCACCCGTGAGGAAGAGCCGCTCAACCATCACGAGACACCAGGAAGACAAATTAAGCAAAGCAACCAGCTCTCTCTTCCCCATCAAGATGATTGCAATACTAGAACGGACATAAAGTAACGTACAACAAAACATAGAACAATTACAGACTCCCACAATGGGAGTAACAATAAACAAAAAGTCAACAACAACAGAACCACCGCCTTAGAACGGACAGCAGCCTAAGCCAGGGGGGGGCTTAAATGCATTTTACTGGTACCAAATCTTCGCCCTAGATTCTGCTGTTGTTTGAGAAAGACCGATTCAAAGGGACATCAGTATGCAGAGACTTTATTAAGCTGGCCTAGGATATCAAGGACTTTACGCTACAGAGTATAATCAAGCACATGAACACCAACAGTCTAGTCACCCGGGTCCATGGAAACACTGGGAAAAAAACAAAGCATTCACTTAAGTTTGATGACGTAAAGAGTGTCTTTGACTTTATCATCAGTTAATTTGATACCCATGGTATGCCACAGCTAGCTGCTCCGAGGGGACGAGATGATATCCCGCCGATATTCCTTCAATCATCGGTCACAAAGAAAGCTGTACACGACCTATACAGACAAAGCTTAGAGGACATAAATGTGACAGTTGTGTCGTTGCGGCTGTATATGATATCTGGAACCAGTGCTGCGGACATATTCAAAACAGTTAACCAAGACATGATGTATGTGCGATGTACAAAAAATCTCGAAAGAAAATATCGGACTCCGTTTCAGAGGAAGATATTATGCAATCAACACGAGAGATGTTAGTTTTTTAGTGTATTACAGAGGCCAAATCGGAGGCTGAGGCAAAATGACTTGGTAAGCTGATATTATGTCAGCAGAGTATCAAAGTGTGCACTACACATTTGACTTCGCAAAGAATGTTTGTATTCCACATCAAGCCGGACAGATGGGGTCACTTTATTTTTTGACCCCGTGGAAGGTAAGAGTTTTCGGGTTTTGCAATGATAGTGTGTCTCAGCAACTGAACTAATTGATTGACAAGGATCAAACATTCGGGCAAGATGGAAAACAGACCCATGAACTGAATGCTGTAATATCTGTGGTTGACAACTGACTCAAGAGTTGCGGTTTCGGAGAGCCTACTTTCAAGTTACATGCCGACAATTGTGGTGGTGAGTATATAAATCCTGAAATGTTGACAAACATCGAAAAATAACTACGGCGTTGATAAGACTGCGCGGGTTCACTAGCTGATATGCCTCTAAGCAAATCACGCATAAATCAAGTTTACATATGCTGCGCTCAAATTACCATCATGCAAACAAGTCAGTGAACTGTAGACCCCCTTACGGAACACCACACGTTTAAATAGTAAAACTCAGGTTAGTTTAAACTTTTATTTCATTTTTGTATAACAACATGTGTACATATAATACACTAAGTTCACATACATATCATTTCTAAATACAAAAAAGGGATTCAGAAGAAAGTCCATTGACTTTTGTAAATCTATTTCCCAGCTGTTCAATATTAGAAATACAATAGACGTATGACTTGAATTGACATTAGAAAGTAAAAATAATACAGCAAAAAACTCGATAATTCGAACTGGAATTATCCAGGTTTAATTGTATATATTGGGGTGGTTTTTGAAAGCATAGATCGTGCATACTTGTTAAGAACCGCTTCAGTGGACGCAAAATTGGGGAGGTTATAATATGACCCACAATCTATTTCTAATGTGAAAATAAAAAAAAATCATAATTTTCATCTTAAAATTAACATTTTTATAACCGTGAAATGTTAGATTGATGGAGGATATCACGAGCTCTCTCTCTCTCTCTCTCTTACACACGATGCGTGACGATTTTGCTATTAAAATATTACTATGTATTTCTCAAGACAGAATAAGAATCGCTATGTGATGGGTTACCTAGCTTGGCGTGTGATAACGGGGTTGAACAGAGAAATCACATATATGATGCAAGACCCGGGGCATGGAAGGTCCCGATAGCCTAGTGGATAAGGCATCCGCTTTGGGAGCGGGAGGTCGAAGGTTCGATTCCCAGTGTCGGCGACATTGGGGTTCGTTCTGATATGACCGGTTGGTGAGCCGCCAGCTAGTTAAACGTAATGGTTACCAATTCCTAGCCTGCCTGGTGCCTGGCAAACGGATGGGATTTGGGAAGTAAATGTGACAAGTTGAGGTGTCTCATAAGTCAGAAATGGCTGGCCCTTTTTATAAGTGCCCTTTTCATTGAATTATTCGAACGTATATTATGGTGCTCATTGGAGGCGTCTCGTGTACAGCCATCTCCAATGAGTAGCGTAATGACGGCATTTCCTGCAGACTGCGATCGAAAATATCCAGACAAACAAGAATTATGAGTGTAACCTCATTAACATCAACTGAAACAGAAACATTTGTTGTGTGTACTCGAATAAAACCGTCTCATCGAGAAGAAAGATTTGTCTCAGTGAGATGTTTTTTTCAAGGACATACAGCATATATTTCAGCTGATAAATATAGAGGATTGGTGTTGGTCTAAAAGCATTGAGAGAAAGAGCGTGAATAAGCGCACAAACATTTATTGTGGTGCTCCCTGGATGCGTCGCAATACATGATTTGACAGCGAAACCAGGTATAGAGATAAGTCTAGATTACAAACACAATGTTTGTAAATTTTCTTACCCATCAACTAACTTAAGCGTAATTTTCTAGATACTCAAATGAACCGTCTCATCGAGACTGGTCTGTTTAGTACCCACTAAATACTTACACGTATATTCCAGTTGAGATATAGGAAAATTGTTTCGCAATAAGGCATCCATGTCTGAAGGCATCAAAAAGATTTTCGGAATAGCTGATCAATTATTTTATGTCACGCACCAGCCCATACAATTTGATGTCAAAATATTAGCATTCTCAAGACACAAGTATATTCACTTTGTGGCCATATTCATAACGCCATACTGTAGAAAGAGTATCCTATAAATGTATAGGGTAATGTTGGGTAAATTCGGACATCAGGTAAATTCGGACACACACTTGCAAACAGTGGATATCCAGATGAGACCGCTCCTTATAAGCCGTCTCATCAGGATTTTCACTGTTTGCTTAGTTAATTTATTTTTACTCCAATAGTTGAATATTGAACTATGAAACAAACAAGGTGGCTGTCCGAATTAAGCCGTCTGTCTGAATATACCCGACTTTGCCTACTTACAATTCTGTAGAATTAATCCATGCAAAATTATAACCCCGACATACTTAAAACTACAGTACTACAACAAATGTGCTTTAGTTTCGTTCATGGAAAACTCCACGTTATTCGCGTGCTCTCACAGTACTCATTATTTGACAGGTAGAGAAAGCGTGATCTGACTGTTCGTGAGTCGAGGTATCTTACAGTACACATGTTGCTTGCTAGCTGCTAGTCACCTTTCGTGTAAAATATGAAATTTGGTTGTGCGGATTTGATTTTCCTCGGTCGAGTCAAATGTTTTAAATAACTTGCCAAATCTATCCATCTATCTATCTATCTATATATCTATCTATCTATCTATCCATCCATACATCTATTCGTTTACATAATGTCTGCTTATTATTAAAACACAATTACATCTATCTATCAATCTATCTGTCTGTCTGTCTGTCTATCTATCTATCTATGCGTTTACATAACATGTATACTTATTATTGAAACACAATTACATCTATCTATCTATCTATCCGTTTACATAACATGTCTACTTATTAATGAAACACAATTACATCTATCTATTTATCCGTTTGCATAACATTCCTACTTATTGTTGTAACACAATTCTATCTATCTATCTATCTATCTATCTATCTGTCTGTCTGTCTGTCTGTCAGTCTGTCTGTCTGTCTGTCAATCTATCTATATATCTATCTATCAATCTATCTATCTATCTATCTTTCTATCTTGTTTCCCGATGACATGTTTTTTTTTCTTATAAGTTAGACAAAAGTCTCTAAAGTATATTGTTTATTCAAAGACGATAATATATTTGTTAACTTTGTTACTTCTATTACCATTCTTGCTTCTTTATATCCTTCTGTCTACTTAGCTGGTTGTTACAAGTGTACTATGAACTGTTGTGTATCACATGCCTACCGCTTTCTGCTTTTTTTTGTTTTATTTAGTTCCTCGTATTGTCTTAATGACTTTGAGAGAATAAAGATATTTTGAGTTGAGTTGAGCAAAAGGGCTTAAATCAGGGACTTCTTGGTCTCAAGTTGAACATTCTACCACTGCGGGAATGGGTAAAGAAGGGATGATACAGGAATTAAGTTCTTTTCATATAGGCAGTTAGTTAGTGCTAAGACAAGCATGCATATGTGAACGGCCATATTATATTATTCACAGTATGCATATATATACAAAATAAGCATCAGTCAAAAAACTCCCCACTGGTTAGCTAAAAATAGCGCAAAGGCTGGGCATTCTACCACTGCGGGAATGGGTAAAGAAGGGATGATACAGGAGTTAAGTTCTTTTCATAAAGGCAGTTAGTTAGTGCTTTAGACAAGCATGCATATGTGAACGGCCATATTAGATTATTCACAGTATGCATATATATACAAAATAAGCATCAGTCAAAAAGCTCCCCACTGGCTAGCTAAAAATAGCGCAAAGGCACGCCCAGCATTCGGTGAGTGTCCAATATGTTGCTAAAAATGGCAGTCCTCCCACCCATGACGTCATATTTACAAATATAATGGACATAAGAAACACAGTGGCTCAGTTAGTAGAGTGCTACTCAAGGGATCGAAGGATTGCTAACTTGTGAATCACCAGAGTCATAATGTTGTGTCATGGGGCAAGACACTTTATCAGCTTATAGTACATACAATGAATACGCGTGAATATTAACTTTTCTATCCAGAATTGTCTGACCAGGTATAACTCGGAATGTATTGAGGGGTGAAACTAGACCAGGTCGTCAAAATATATTTGGTCATACAGATGTGTTCATAAATGATATTTTTTGTGACCGCCAATACTTGTATGTTTTAAGACAATAAATAAAGATAACGTACTTTTATAAAACACTCCGTTATCTTTTGACATGGGTCCTGTATCACCTTAATGTATGTTTACCATTTTCTAGTATTTAAAAGCACTAATAAGACTTAGTGCTTCTATTCAAAAGAAAATATTTAAATATTGCTACCCATTCCATTAATTTGTAGTGGATTTGCAAGAATTGGTCACTGTCGGCTGGCCCTGGAGAGTCCCTACCACCTTGTCGCGGTCTCTGGGGCACACTTCACACAGGGGACGATATTGATTGTAATTATTGTATCCTCTGGGAGTGCTAAGAGTAGGACCCACCAGTCTGCCGTGGGTGGCTTTCTCGTAACTCGAAGGGGATGGCCTGGAAGACTGAGAGCATGCAGAATATGGACGTTTATAAATTCTGTATGACTCAACACGTCTCTTTGGCCTCTTTGACGGGGTAGACTGAGGTGGAAACACGGCCCGGTGTTTCTAATCGGCTTTGTCATGCTAAGCCCCAGGATTCTGAAAATGTAAAAAAATATTTCTTATATCTTCGTTCTATAGTATCGTTCTGATGCCAACCATGTGTCCATTATCTTAAACTTTCTTTCTTTTATAAAATAATCCTGGAAGGCAGTGGCTTAACGGGTCAATTGTGCAGATTCTATTTGTGCAAGTATACCTTCTATGTATCTCTAGCACTAGAGATCGGAAATCCACTCCATTAAAGTGCTCCCTTGTTGGGCTCCACGGTGGGTGGGGAGCATGGAGGATGAATCAAACAACTAAACTACATGGCTAAACAAAAAGCAAAAAAACGTCACATAGCAAATTCAGATACTGACTCTGAAAACTCGTACCCAGTTTCTCAACCAACTAATTCAAGTTCGTCTACCTCAACCAAAAAACCTTATGTACCCAGATTTTTAATAATCCATTCAGAAAAAGAAGGAGAGACTATTTTTTCTCTTTCTCCGTTTGTTGTACATAAAACAATAATGAGTATTGCAGGAAAACCAAAAAGCATCAAAAATCTAAGGTCTGGTGATCTTTTGATGCAATGTGCAAAAGAGTCACACGAAAAAAATCTACTACAGATGAAGACATTTTGTGGTCTAAAATGCTCCGTAACACCCCATTCATCCTTGAACACATCCAAAGGTATTATTCGCTGTCCAGCCTTGAGCAGAGTGACAAGCGATGATATCAAGGAAGGCATGGTTGAACAGGGAGTTACGGATGTACGTAGAATCACTGTACGTCGTGATGGTGAAACAAAATTAACCAACACATATGTTCTTACATTCAACTCACCAAACTTACCTACAGTTGTTAAAATAGGCTTCATGCAAGTGAAAGTAGATGTCTATATACCAAACCCTCTTCGATGTTACCATTGTCAGGTGTTTGGTCACCACGAAAATAAATGTGGTAGACACGCTGTATGCTGCAACTGCGGTGAGCCTGAACATTGTGCACCATCTGGCGTGTGTGACAAACCAGCCAAATGTGTCAATTGCTCAGGGGATCATCCTGCAAACTCAAAGAAATGCCCACAATGGGAGAAAGAGAAGAAAATTCTCAAAATCAAATGCGAAAACAATCTATCATTTCCTGATGCTCGTAAGCAATACGAACAATTTTACACTGGTCAAACCTATGCAAGTGCTGTAAAACCAGGCACTTGCAACAAATCTACACAAACCGAAAACAAAACCACACAGACAGACCACAGCTTTACGGAATACTTAAAACAGACAACAGAGAAAACACAAGGTACAAAGGAAAAACGTAACGCATCTCCTAAACCAGGAAAAAGTAACTCCTCTCATTCTGGGTCAGCCCTTAAAGGGGCGACCTTAGAAATGATAAAGAAAGATGAGGAGAAGAAGAAAAAAGAAGAGAAAGACAAACTTAAAAAACAACAAAAAGAAGAAAGAAAACAGCAATGGAAAAAAGAACAAGCACAGAAAGAAAAAGAACAAATGGAAAAAGCAAAACAAGCTGAAAAGAATCCATATTCTGTGTTTGCTGAAAAAGATGGCGAGGAGGTCATGGACGATGAGTCTGTGGTTTTCACAGAGCCATCTTCCAGTGATCACCTCCCTAAAGGCACACTGTCACGATTACCATTAGCTTAAATAATGGAGGGTTTCAATCTAACCATTATTTTAGTACTTCTTTTAATATTATTTTCAAGTATGGATTTTAAACATAAAATTATTCAATGGAATTGTCGAGGTTTGAAACCTAATTATAATGAAATATCTCTATTGATTTCCGAATATAATCCATCCGTATTTTGTTTTCAAGAGACATTTCTTAAACCAGATGATAACATCTCATTACGAGGTTTTAATGTATATAACTATGTTCATACTGATTGTCTGAGGCCCTCTGGTGGTGCCTCAATATTTGTAAAATCATCTTTCCTACAAAGAAAGATAGATTTACAAACAGAACTACAAGCAACTGCTGTTTCTGTCACTCTAGACAGAGAAATAACCATATGTTCTGTATATATTCCTCCATCGTTTTCTCTTAACTCCCAACACTTGGACAATTTACTGCAACAACTTCCTTCTCCTTATATTTTATTAGGTGACTTCAATGGTCACAATATCCTCTGGGGTGGTCAAAACAATGATTCCAGAGGTGAACTTATCGAAAATTTCATTACAAAGAATGACATTTGTATTATGAATGATAAGTCTTACACTTATCATTCTCCAAGTACAAAGTCTTTTACATCTATTGATCTTTCCTTCTGTCATCCATCACTGTTTCTTGATTATAATTGGTCTGTATGTGAAGACCAACACAATAGTGATCACTTCCCTATCATCATTGAACAGAACACTTATTCCACTGAGGATCACAATCCAAAGTGGAAATTAAATAGAGCCAACTGGGATCTATTTAATACTCTGTGCACTGGTAAATTGGTGCCAGAAAACTTCAAAGAATCTTCTGATCCTATAGCTGATTTTACCTCTTCTCTTATCGAAATATCTAAAGAATGTATTCCTCAAACTTCGACAAATCCAACTAAAAGTAATCCATGGTACAATGACGACTGTAAAGAAGCAATTAAACAGCGCAAGCAAGCTCTATCTAAATTCAAAAGATCTCCAAATACCAACAATTTCAATGACATCAAAGTATTTAGAGCTAAAGCCCGTAGAACAATTAAACTTTCGAAGCGTAAATCATGGAGATCTTATGTTTCGAAAATCAATAATAAAACACCTATTAAAAAGGTTTGGGATATGATAAGAAAAATCTCTGGAAAAAACAAATCCCCCAGTTACACACATCTAAACATGGTGGGTACTGACAGCAAAGCAACTTCAAAAACAGACATTGCTGACACTTTAGGAGAAACTTTTTGTCACAATTCATCATCATTCAAATACTCTGAATCCTTCAGAAAGATTAAAATCGAACAAGAAAAAGTTAAATTGAATTTTAAATCACAAAATAATGAAATTTACAACAAAGATTTTAATTTAGATGAATTAGTTGAAGCTATTCAACTATCACATGACTCAGCCACGGGTCCTGATGAGATCCACTATCAAATGCTTAAACATCTCCCAGATACTTCTCTTGAAACTCTTTTGATTATATTTAATTACATTTGGACTACTGGTAAATTTCCAGAAGATTGGACCTTAGCAACCATAATCCCAATTCCCAAACCTGGGAAAGATCCTGCGGAACCTAATAATTATAGACCTATAGCTTTAACAAGTTGTCTATGTAAAACACTTGAAAGAATGATAAATAAAAGACTTACTTGGTTTTTAGAATCCAATAATCATATATCGCGGTTCCAGTCTGGTTTCAGATCTGACCGCAGTACAACTGATAATTTAGTTAGATTGGAAACCTTCATACGTGATGCCTTTATTAAAAAGGAACATGTAGTTGCTGTGTTTTTTGATTTGGAAAAAGCTTATGATACCACGTGGAGATATGGCATTTTAAAAGATATCCACAAATTAGGATTAAGAGGTAGACTTCCCACATTCATTGAAAACTTCCTTGCAGACCGCATCATGCAAGTCCGAGTTGGCTCCTCTCTGTCTGACTATTATGACCAGGAGCAAGGTGTACCTCAAGGAGGCGTTCTATCAACAACACTTTTTAGCATTAAAATTAATGATATTGTGAAATGTTTAGGTAATCTTACTGATTGCTCATTATATGTTGATGACTTCTGTATCTGTTATCGCTCAAAAAGCATGGCGACGATTGAACGACAACTGCAACAAAATTTAAATAAGATTGAAAATTGGGCAACAAGCAATGGTTTCAAGTTTTCCAAATCAAAAACACAGTGTGTACATTTCTGTCAGTTGCGCAAGCAACATGATGATCCGGTTTTACATTTATATGGATCACCTATTCCAGTTGTTGAGGAATCTAAATTCCTTGGCATTTTATTTGATAGAAAACTCAGTTTTATACCCCATATTAAATATCTCAAAGCTAAATGTTTAAAAGCATTGAATCTTTTAAAAGTGCTTTCCCATACTTCTTGGGGTGCAGACCGAACTACACTTCTAAAGCTGTATCGGTCTCTAGTCCGGTCAAAATTAGACTATGGCTGTATTATATATGGCTCTGCACGAAAATCATATCTTCAAATGCTTGATCCTATACATAACCAAGGACTTAGATTAGCTTTAGGGGCTTTTAGAACTTCTCCTGTTGCTAGTCTCTATGTGGAAGCAGATGAACCATCACTATACTCACGAAGAGAGAAACTCTCTTTGCAATATGCTGTAAGACTTGCTGCTAACCCATCAAATCCTGCTCATGAAGTTACATTCCCACCAAATTATGTTAATTTATATGAACAAAAACCTAAAGCTATTAAATCATTTGGCATCAGAATTTCACCACTCTTAGAATCTGCCAATATCAAACCACAAAATATTGAAAAACATTTCACACCAAATATTCCAGCTTGGTGTATGAAACCACCTGAAATACTTTTTGATTTACATTCCGGGAAAAAATCTGAATCAAATCCACACATATTAAAAGATGATTTCAGAAAAATGCAAAGTCGTTATAAGAATTACCAACAAATTTATACTGATGGGTCAAAGGAAGACTCAAAGGTTGGTTGTGCTGTTATATCAGACAACCATAGTAATATGCAACGTATACCTGACGATTCATCAATATTCACTGCTGAAGCCAAAGCAATTGATCTAGCTTTAGATTTCATTAGCACTTGTGATGCTAACAATAAATTTATAATATTTTCTGACTCGCTTTCTGTATTGAAAGCAATGGCTTTCTGTATTGAAAGCAATGAATCATACTAGTTCAAAAAATCCACAGATTCAGAAACTTTTAGAAAAATGTCATGAGCTTTTAGCTTATAAAGAAATTGTTCTCTGTTGGATTCCTAGTCATATAGGTATCCAAGGGAATGAGATGGTAGATAAGCAAGCAAAAACATCGCTTTCATTAGAACCAACTTCTTTTAAGATTCCATTTTCTAATTTTAAGCCATCTATCAATAAATATATCTTGGAAGAATGGCAAACTTCATGGAACAACAGCATTGGAAATAAACTTCTTGACATTAAACCAACTATCGGTGAACAACAATCAGTTGTTCGAAACATTAGAAAAGAAGAAGTCGTTTTGGCTCGACTCCGTTTAGGTCATACAAGAGTCACACATTCATACTTACTACTAGGTGAAGAGCAACCACACTGTGTTGGTTGCGATGCACCATTCACTGTACGTCACTTTCTTTTGGATTGTGGCGATTTTGCACAAGTAAGAAATAATTGTTTCCATGTTGATAACATGAAACAGTTATTTCAAGATATACATATTGATAGTATTATGACTTTTTTAAGACAAATAAATCTTTTTAACAAAATCTAATAAGTATTTTTAAAATCATGTTTTGTTTTACATTTTTATCAGACCATAATACAGACTAGTTAAAGTTATACTTTGTTCAGTCAGAGAACATGTACAATTATCTGAATAGCTCTTTGAAACTGTCAGATATTGTACGTGGTCTCTTCTGTCAACAACCATATTATAACTTATTTTCATTATACAAACTCATCATCATCATTTCTTTTATTTAATCATACAAATTTTTACTATTTCCATTCACATCATGTTTAGTTTAATACCGCTTGACGCTAATGACCCACAAGGGTTGATGCGTCGTTAAGCACCAAACAAACAAACAAAAGCATGTAGGTCTACACTTCTTCCACTTTAATTTGATATGCAACATGACCACTTTTAGAAAAGAAAAAAAATGACCTTGTGATCCCATCCCAGGGGTCGTAGATGTGTGTTATGATGACGACATATTTGCTTTCAAGGTGCTCTGTGCTCAATTTCCTTTAATTGGATATGCATCATGATTACTTTCAGAAAAATATATAGTTTGACCTTTTGACCCCACCCCTGGGTCAAGGGTGTACCTGTGGGTGATTGTAAATGACCTCTTCCGGAGTGCAGAACCTCAGCCCCAGCCTGATGAGACAGAGACCCAAGAGCAGACCCGGGCCAATGATGTGGATGAAGAAGAGAGAGATGAACCACCCGACCTGAGAACAGATTAACGTATCTGAGATTTCTTGCGTCAAGCTGAGCAGGATGGTGAAGGTTATCTATAGTTTTATACTTAATTACAAATGCAGTAATTAAATTTTACCCATAATGAAACCACCTGAAATACTTTTTGATTTACATTCCGGGAAAAAAATCTGAATCAAATCCAAACATATTAAAAGATGATTTCAGAAAAATGCAAAGTCGTTATAAGAATTACCAACAAATTTATACTGATGGGTCAAAGGAAGACTCAAAGGTTGGTTGTGCTGATATATCAGACAACCATAGTAATATGCAACGTATACCTGACGATTCATCAATTTTCACTGCTGAAGCCAAAGCAATTGATCTAGCTTTAGATTTTATTAGCACTTGTGATGCTAACAATAAATTTATTATATTTTCTGACTTTTGAAAGCAATGAGCCATACCAGTTCAAAGAATCCACAGATTCAGAAACTTTTCGAAAAATGTCTTGAGCTTTTAGCTTATAAAGAAATTGCTCTCTGTTGGATTCCTAGTCATATAGGTATCCAAGGGAATGAGAAGGTAGATAAGCAAGCAAAAACATCGCTTTCATTAGAACCAACTTCTTTTAAAATTCCATTTTCCAATTTTAAGCCATCTATCAATAAATATATCTTGGAAGAATGGCAAACTTCATGGAATAACAGCATTGGCAATAAACTTCTTGACATCAAACCAACTATTGGTGAATGTCAATCAGTTGTTCGAAACATTAGAAGAGAGGAAGTAGTTTTAGCTCGACTTTGCTTTGGTCATACAAGAGTCACTCATTCATACTTACTACAAGGTGAAGAGCAACCAGAATATGTTGGTTGCAACGCACCATTCACTGCACGTCACTTCCTTTTGGAATGTGGCGATTTTGCACAAGTAAGAAATAATTGCTTCCATGTTGATAACATGAAAGAATTATTTCAAGATATACATATTGATAGTATTATGACATTTTTAAGACAAATAAATTTTTTTAACAAAATCTAATTGCTATTTTTAAAATCATGTTTTGTTTTACATTTGTATCAGACCATAATACAGATTTTTTTAAGTTGTATTCTGTTCAGTTAAAGAACATGTACAGTTATCTGAATAGCTCTTTGAAACTGTCAGATATTGTACGTGGTCTCTCCTGTCAACAATCGTATTGCAACTAATTATCATTATACAAACTCATCATCATCTTTTATTTTATCTTATAAATTTTTACTTTTTCCATCTTCATCATGTTTAGTTTAATACTGTCTGACGCTAATGACCCACAAGGGTTGATGCGTCGTTAAGAACCAAACAAACAAACTCATAATTTTGGGGTTTTCCACATCAATTATTATATAAATAAAGATATTTTACATAAATAGACTATCTTACACAAGTTTTCATGTTTTATTGAATTTATTAATCGAATTGTGGAAAAAGTGATAAAGTGCGAAGCTTGCAGAGCATTTTTTATCACTTTTTTCGTAACAAGTTTAATAAATTTAATTCACCATGAGAACTCCTGTAAGATCCTTTATTTATCACATGACATTAAAATTAGTTTAAATTCGCATTTTGGACGTGAAAATGTTAAAATAGACGTCATAACGTAACGTTGTTATGGACGTCATAACGTTTCCGAAAAATGTAAACCACTAGTGGTTTATCGATTTTATTGCATGGCGTTATATCACTCCCATTGACGACGTCATGTGATAAAGCTAAATAAAAATATCATCAGGTTTCTTGAGAATTTACAGAATGATTGTATCAGTCATCGGTCATTGCATTTAGACAACCTATTAAGTTGCACAATAAGGGGGTTCAGAGAAGTGTTAACCACGTGCCACACTCCTTTATTTCAGATGATGATGAAGGGCTGTCAGATGATGAGAGCATCAATTCAGAGTTTCCTTGTGTGCAGTGGCGCGTGTAGTGAGAAGTTTCTCCGCAATGAAGTAACACACCAGATCTACAGGCTCAGAGAGATGAAAAGGTGCTTTATATTATGGGCGCTCTAATTAAACTAGGCGTGGATAAAACGAAGAATGGGAAAAGGTACCAAAAATAGTGAGTATGAGCAGGAAATACCACAATCAGAAACCGCAGACAACCCTGTGGCACCCGTGAGGAAGAGCCGCTCAACCATCACGAGACACCAGGAAGACAAATTAAGCAAAGCAACCAGCTCTCTCTTCCCCATCAAGATGATTGCAATACTAGAACGGACATAAAGTAACGTACAACAAAACATAGAACAATTACAGACTCCCACAATGGGAGTAACAATAAACAAAAAGTCAACAACAACAGAACCACCGCCTTAGAACGGACAGCAGCCTAAGCCAGGGGGGGGCTTAAATGCATTTTACTGGTACCAAATCTTCGCCCTAGATTCTGCTGTTGTTTGAGAAAGACCGATTCAAAGGGACATCAGTATGCAGAGACTTTATTAAGCTGGCCTAGGATATCAAGGACTTTACGCTACAGAGTATAATCAAGCACATGAACACCAACAGTCTAGTCACCCGGGTCCATGGAAACACTGGGAAAAAAACAAAGCATTCACTTAAGTTTGATGACGTAAAGAGTGTCTTTGACTTTATCATCAGTTAATTTGATACCCATGGTATGCCACAGCTAGCTGCTCCGAGGGGACGAGATGATATCCCGCCGATATTCCTTCAATCATCGGTCACAAAGAAAGCTGTACACGACCTATACAGACAAAGCTTAGAGGACATAAATGTGACAGTTGTGTCGTTGCGGCTGTATATGATATCTGGAACCAGTGCTGCGGACATATTCAAAACAGTTAACCAAGACATGATGTATGTGCGATGTACAAAAAATCTCGAAAGAAAATATCGGACTCCGTTTCAGAGGAAGATATTATGCAATCAACACGAGAGATGTTAGTTTTTTAGTGTATTACAGAGGCCAAATCGGAGGCTGAGGCAAAATGACTTGGTAAGCTGATATTATGTCAGCAGAGTATCAAAGTGTGCACTACACATTTGACTTCGCAAAGAATGTTTGTATTCCACATCAAGCCGGACAGATGGGGTCACTTTATTTTTTGACCCCGTGGAAGGTAAGAGTTTTCGGGTTTTGCAATGATAGTATGTCTCAGCAACTGAACTATTTGATTGACAAGGATCAAACATTCGGGCAAGATGGAAAACAGACCCATGAACTGAATGCTGTAATATCTGTGGTTGACAACTGACTCAAGAGTTGCGGTTTCGGAGAGCCTACTTTCAAGTTACATGCCGACAATTGTGGTGGTGAGTATATAAATCCTGAAATGTTGACAAACATCGAAAAATAACTACGGCGTTGATAAGACTGCGCGGGTTCACTAGCTGATATGCCTCTAAGCAAATCACGCATAAATCAAGTTTACATATGCTGCGCTCAAATTACCATCATGCAAACAAGTCAGTGAACTGTAGACCCCCTTACGGAACACCACACGTTTAAATAGTAAAACTCAGGTTAGTTTAAACTTTTATTTCATTTTTGTATAACAACATGTGTACATATAATACACTAAGTTCACATACATATCATTTCTAAATACAAAAAAGGGATTCAGAAGAAAGTCCATTGACTTTTGTAAATCTATTTCCCAGCTGTTCAATATTAGAAATACAATAGACGTATGACTTGAATTGACATTAGAAAGTAAAAATAATACAGCAAAAAACTCGATAATTCGAACTGGAATTATCCAGGTTTAATTGTATATATTGGGGTGGTTTTTGAAAGCATAGATCGTGCATACTTGTTAAGAACCGCTTCAGTGTACGCAAAATTGGGGAGGTTATAATATGACCCACAATCTATTTCTAATGTGAAAATAAAAAAAAATCATAATTTTCATCTTAAAATTAACATTTTTATAACCGTGAAATGTTAGATTGATGGAGGATATCACGAGCTCTCTCTCTCTCTCTCTCTTACACACGATGCGTGACGATTTTGCTATTAAAATATTACTATGTATTTCTCAAGACAGAATAAGAATCGCTATGTGATGGGTTACCTAGCTTGGCGTGTGATGACGGGGTTGAACAGAGAAATCACATATATGATGCAAGACCCGGGCATGGAAGGTCCCGATAGCCTAGTGGATAAGGCATCCGCTTTGGGAGCGGGAGGTCGAAGGTTCGATTCCCAGTGTCGGCGACATTGGGGTTCGTTCTGATATGACCGGTTGGTGAGCCGCCAGCTAGTTAAACGTAATGGTTACCAATTCCTAGCCTGCCTGGTGCCTGGCAAACGGATGGGATTTGGGAAGTAAATGTGACAAGTTGAGGTGTCTCATAAGTCAGAAATGGCTGGCCCTTTTTATAAGTGCCCTTTTCATTGAATTATTCGAACGTATATTATGGTGCTCATTGGAGGCGTCTCGTGTACAGCCATCTCCAATGAGTAGCGTAATGACGGCATTTCCTGCAGACTGCGATCGAAAATATCCAGACAAACAAGAATTATGAGTGTAACCTCATTAACATCAACTGAAACAGAAACATTTGTTGTGTGTACTCGAATAAAACCGTCTCATCGAGAAGAAAGATTTGTCTCAGTGAGATGTTTTTTTCAAGGACATACAGCATATATTTCAGCTGATAAATATAGAGGATTGGTGTTGGTCTAAAAGCATTGAGAGAAAGAGCGTGAATAAGCGCACAAACATTTATTGTGGTGCTCCCTGGATGCGTCGCAATACATGATTTGACAGCGAAACCAGGTATAGAGA
This sequence comes from Loripinus fragilis, assembly GCA_964019695.1. Lineage (NCBI taxonomy): Eukaryota > Metazoa > Mollusca > Bivalvia > Lucinida > Lucinidae > Loripinus > Loripinus fragilis. The sequence continues at coordinate 97,646,142 of OZ026514.1, read as the reverse complement.
TAAGTCTAGATTACAAACACAATGTTTGTAAATTTTCTTACCCATCAACTAACTTAAGCATAATTTTCTAGATACTCAAATGAACCGTCTCATCGAGACTGGTCTGTTTAGTACCCACTAAATACTTACACGTATATTCCAGTTGAGATATAGGAAAATTGTTTCGCAATAAGGCATCCATGTCTGAAGGCATCAAAAAGATTTTCGGAATACCTGATCAATTATTTTATGTCACGCACCAGCCCATACAATTTGATGTCAAAATATTAGCATTCTCAAGACACAAGTATATTCACTTTGTGGCCATATTCATAACGCCATACTGTAGAAAGAGTATCCTATAAATGTATAGGGTAATGTTGGGTAAATTCGGACATCAGGTAAATTCGGACACACACTTGCAAACAGTGGATATCCAGATGAGACCGCTCCTTATAAGCCGTCTCATCAGGATTTTCACTGTTTGCTTAGTTAATTTATTTTTACTCCAATAATTGAATATTGAACTATGAAACAAACAAGGTGGCTGTCCGAATTAAGCCGTCTGTCTGAATATACCCGACTTTGCCTACTTACAATTCTGTAGAATTAATCCATGCAAAATTATAACCCCGACATACTTAAAACTACAGTACTACAACAAATGTGCTTTAGTTTCGTTCATGGAAAACTCCACGTTATTCGCGTGCTCTCACAGTACTCATTATTTGACAGGTAGAGAAAGCGTGATCTGACTGTTCGTGAGTCGAGGTATCTTACAGTACACATGTTGCTTGCTAGCTGCTAGTCACCTTTCGTGTAAAATATGAAATTTGGTTGTGCGGATTTGATTTTCCTCGGTCAAGTCAAATGTTTTAAATAACTTGCCAAATCTATCCATCTATCTATCTATCTATATATCTATCTATCTATCTATCCATCCATACATCTATTCGTTTACATAATGTCTGCTTATTATTAAAACACAATTACATCTATCTATCAATCTATCTGTCTGTCTGTCTGTCTATCTATCTATCTATCTATGCGTTTACATAACATGTATACTTATTATTGAAACACAATTACATCTATCTATCTATCTATCCGTTTACATAACATGTCTACTTATTAATGAAACACAATTACATCTATCTATTTATCCGTTTGCATAACATTCCTACTTATTGTTGTAACACAATTCTATCTATCTATCTATCTATCTATCTATCTATCTATCTGTCTGTCTGTCTGTCTGTCTGTCTGTCTGTCTGTCTGTCTGTCTGTCAATCTATCTATATATCTATCTATCAATCTATCTATCTATCTATCTTTCTATCTTGTTTCCCGATGACATGTTTTTTTTTCTTATAAGTTAGACAAAAGTCTCTAAAGTATATTGTTTATTCAAAGACGATAATATATTTGTTAACTTTGTTACTTCTATTACCATTCTTGCTTCTTTATATCCTTCTGTCTACTTAGCTGGTTGTTACAAGTGTACTTTGAACTGTTGTGTATCACATGCCTACCGCTTTCTGCTTTTTTTTGTTTTATTTAGTTCCTCGTATTGTCTTAATGACTTTGAGAGAATAAAGATATTTTGAGTTGAGTTGAGCAAAAGGGCTTAAATCAGGGACTTCTTGGTCTCAAGTTGAACATTCTACCACTGCGGGAATGGGTAAAGAAGGGATGATACAGGAATTAAGTTCTTTTCATATAGGCAGTTAGTTAGTGCTAAGACAAGCATGCATATGTGAACGGCCATATTATATTATTCACAGTATGCATATATATACAAAATAAGCATCAGTCAAAAAACTCCCCACTGGTTAGCTAAAAATAGCGCAAAGGCTGGGCATTCTACCACTGCGGGAATGGGTAAAGAAGGGATGATACAGGAGTTAAGTTCTTTTCATAAAGGCAGTTAGTTAGTGCTTTAGACAAGCATGCATATGTGAACGGCCATATTAGATTATTCACAGTATGCATATATATACAAAATAAGCATCAGTCAAAAAGCTCCCCACTGGCTAGCTAAAAATAGCGCAAAGGCACGCCCAGCATTCGGTGAGTGTCCAATATGTTGCTAAAAATGGCAGTCCTCCCACCCATGACGTCATATTTACAAATATAATGGACATAAGAAACACAGTGGCTCAGTTAGTAGAGTGCTACTCAAGGGATCGAAGGATTGCTAACTTGTGAATCACCAGAGTCATAATGTTGTGTCATGGGGCAAGACACTTTATCAGCTTATAGTACATACAATGAATACGCGTGAATATTAACTTTTCTATCCAGAATTGTCTGACCAGGTATAACTCGGAATGTATTGAGGGGTGAAACTAGACCAGGTCGTCAAAATATATTTGGTCATACAGATGTGTTCATAAATGATATTTTTTGTGACCGCCAATACTTGTATGTTTTAAGACAATAAATAAAGATAACGTACTTTTATAAAACACTCCGTTATCTTTTGACATGGGTCCTGTATCACCTTAATGTATGTTTACCATTTTCTAGTATTTAAAAGCACTAATAAGACTTAGTGCTTCTATTCAAAAGAAAATATTTAAATATTGCTACCCATTCCATTAATTTGTAGTGGATTTGCAAGAATTGGTCACTGTCGGCTGGCCCTGGAGAGTCCCTACCACCTTGTCGCGGTCTCTGGGGCACACTTCACACAGGGGACGATATTGATTGTAATTATTGTATCCTCTGGGAGTGCTAAGAGTAGGACCCACCAGTCTGCCGTGGGTGGCTTTCTCGTAACTCGAAGGGGATGGCCTGGAAGACTGAGAGCATGCAGAATATGGACGTTTATAAATTCTGTATGACTCAACACGTCTCTTTGGCCTCTTTGACGGGGTAGACTGAGGTGGAAACACGGCCCGGTGTTTCTAATCGGCTTTGTCATGCTAAGCCCCAGGATTCTGAAAATGTAAAAAAATATTTCTTATATCTTCGTTCTATAGTATCGTTCTGATGCCAACCATGTGTCCATTATCTTAAACTTTCTTTCTTTTATAAAATAATCCTGGAAGGCAGTGGCTTAACGGGTCAATTGTGCAGATTCTATTTGTGCAAGTATACCTTCTATGTATCTCTAGCACTGGAGATCGGAAATCCACTCCATTAAAGTGCTCCCTTGTTGGGCTCCACGGTGGGTGGGGAGCATGGAGGATGAATCAAACAACTAAACTACATGGCTAAACAAAAAGCAAAAAAACGTCACATAGCAAATTCAGATACTGACTCTGAAAACTCGTACCCAGTTTCTCAACCAACTAATTCAAGTTCGTCAAGTTCGTCTACCTCAACCAAAAAACCTTATGTACCCAGATTTTTAATAATCCATTCAGAAAAAGAAGGAGAGACTATTTCTTCTCTTTCTCCGTTTGTTGTACATAAAACAATAATGAGTATTGCAGGAAAACCAAAAAGCATCAAAAATCTAAGGTCTGGTGATCTTTTGATGCAATGTGCAAAAGAGTCACACGAAAAAAATCTACTACAGATGAAGACATTTTGTGGTCTAAAATGCTCCGTAACACCCCATTCATCCTTGAACACATCCAAAGGTATTATTCGCTGTCCAGCCTTGAGCAGAGTGACAAGCGATGATATCAAGGAAGGCATGGTTGAACAGGGAGTTACGGATGTACGTAGAATCACTGTACGTCGTGATGGTGAAACAAAATTAACCAACACATATGTTCTTACATTCAACTCACCAAACTTACCTACAGTTGTTAAAATAGGCTTCATGCAAGTGAAAGTAGATGTCTATATACCAAACCCACTTCGGTGCTACCATTGTCAAGTGTTTGGTCACCACGAAAATAAATGTGGTAGACACGCTGTATGCTGCAACTGCGGTGAGCCTGAACATTGTGCACCATCTGGCGTGTGTGACAAACCAGCCAAATGTGTCAACTGCTCAGGGGATCATCCTGCAAACTCAAAGCAATGCCCACAATGGGAGAAAGAGAAGAAAATTATCAAAATCAAATGTGAAAACAATCTATCATTTCCTGATGCTCGTAAGCAATACGAACAATTTTACACTGGTCAAACCTATGCAAGTGCTGTAAAACCAGGCACTTGCAACAAATCTACACAAACTGAAAACAAAACCACACAGACAGACGACAGCTTTACGGAATACTTAAATAAACAGACAACAGAGAAAACACAAGGTAAAAAGGAAAAACGTAACACATCTCCTAAACAAGGAAAAAGTAACTCCTCTCATTCTGGGCCAGCCCTTAAGGGGGCGACCTTAGAAATGATAAAGAAAGATGAGGAGAAGAAGAAAAAAGAAGAGAAAGACAAACTCAAAAAACAACAAAAAGAAGAAAGAAAACAGCAATGGCAAAAAGAACAAGCACAGAAAGAAAAAGAACAAATGGAAAAAGCAAAACAAGCTGAAAAGAATCCATATTCTGTGTTTGCTGAAAAAGATGGCGAGGAGGTCATGGACGATGAGTCTGTGGTTTTCACAGAGCCATCTTCCAGTGATCACCTCCCTAAAGGCACACTGTCACGATTACCATTAGCTTAAATAATGGAGGGTTTCAATCTAACCATTATTTTTTTTACCCATTTTAATATTAATTTTAAGTATTGATTTTAAACATAAAATTATTCAATGGAATTGTCGAGGTTTGAAACCTAATTATAATGAAGTATCTCTATTGATTTCTGAATATAATCCATCCGTATTTTGCTTTCAAGAGACATTTCTTAAACCAGATGATAACATCTCATTACGAGGTTTTAATGTATATAACTATGTTCATACTGATTGTCTGAGGCCCTCTGGTGGTGCCTCAATATTTGTAAAATCATCTTTCCCACAAAGAAAGATTGATTTACAAACAGAACTACAAGCAACTGCTGTTTCTGTCACTCTAGACAGAGAAATAACCATATGTTCTGTATATATTCCTCCATCGTTTTCTCTTAACTCCCAACACTTGGACAATTTACTGCAACAACTTCCTTCTCCGTATATCTTATTAGGTGACTTCAATGGTCACAATATCCTCTGGGGTGGTCAAAACTATGATTCCAGAGGTGAACTTATCGAAAATTTCATTACAAAGAATGACATTTGTATTATGAATGATAAGTCTTATACTTATCATTCTCCAAGTACAAAGTCTTTTACATCTATTGATCTTTCCTTCTGTCATCCATCACTGTTTCTTGATTATAATTGGTCTGTATGTGAAGATCAACACAATAGTGATCACTTCCCTATCATCATTGAACAGAACACTTTTTTCCACTGAGGATCACAATCCAAAGTGGAAATTAAATAGAGCCAATTGGGATCTATTTAATACTCTGTGCACTGATAAATTGGTGCCAGAAAACTTCAAAGAATCTTCTGATCCCATATCTGATTTTACCTCTTCTCTTATCGAAATATCTAAAGAATGTATTCCTCAAACTTCGACAAATCCAACTAAAATTAATCCATGGTACAATGACGACTGTAAAGAAGCAATTAAACAGCGCAAACAAGCTCTATCTAAATTCAAAAGATCTCCAAATACCAACAATTTCAATGACATCAAAGTATTTAGAGCTAAAGCCCGTAGAACAATTAAACTTTCGAAGCGTAATTCATGGAGATCTTATGTTTCGAAAATCAATCATAAAACACATATTAAAAAGGTTTGGGATATGATAAGAAAAATCTCTGGAAAAAACAAATCCCCCAGTTACACACATTTAAACATGGTGGGTACTGACAGCAAAGCAACTTCAAAAACAGACATTGCTGACACTTTAGGAGAAACTTTTTGTCACAATTCATCATCATTCCTGAATCCTTCAGAAAGATTAAAACCGAACAAGAAAAAGTTAAATTGAATTTTAAATCACAAAATAATGAAATTTATAACAAAGATTTTAATTTAGATGAATTAGTTGAAGCTATTCAACTATCACATGACTCAGCCACGGGTCCTGATGGGATCCACTATCAAATGCTTAAACATCTCCCAGAGAATTCTCTTGAAACCCTTTTGAATATATTTAATTACATTTGGACTACTGGTAAATTTCCAGAAGATTGGACCTTAGCAACCATAATCCCAATTCCCAAACCTGGGAAAGATCCTGCGGAACCTAATAATTATAGACCTATAGCTTTAACAAGTTGTCTATGTAAAACACTTGAAAGAATGATAAATAAAAGACTTACTTGGTTTTTAGAATCCAATAATCATATATTGCGGTTCCAGTCTGGTTTCAGATCTGACCGCAGTACAACTGATAATTTAGTTAGATTGGAAACCTTCATACATGATGCCTTTATTAAAAAGGAACATGTAGTTGCTGTGTTTTTTGATTTGGAAAAAAGCTTATGATACCACGTGGAGATATGGCATTTTAAAAGATATCCACAAATTAGGATTAAGAGGTAGACTTCCTACATTCGTTGAAAACTTCCTTGCAGACTGCACCATGCAAGTCCGAGTTGGCTCCTCTCTGTCTGACTATTATGACCAGGAGCATAGTACCTCAAGGGGGCGTTCTATCTACAACACTTTTTAGCATTAAAATTAATGATATTGTGAAATGTTTAGGTAATCTTACTGATTGCTCATTATATGTCGATGACTTCTGTATCTGTTATCGCTCAAAAAGCATGGCGACGATTGAACGCCAACTGCAACAAAATTTAAATAAGATTGAAAATTGGGCATTAAGCAATGGTTTTAAGTTTTCCAAATCAAAAACACAGTGTGTACATTTCTGTCAGTTGCGCAAGCAACATGATGATCCAGTTTTACATTTATATGGATCACCTATTCCAGTTGTTGAGGAATCTAAATTCCTTGGCATTTTATTTGATAGAAAACTCAGTTTTATACCCCATATTAAATATCTCAAAGCTACATGTTTAAAAGCATTGAATCTTTTAAAAGTGCTCTCCCATACGTCTTGGGGTGCAGACCGAACTACACTTCTCAAGCTTTATCGGTCTCTAGTCCGGTCAAAATTAGACTATGGCTGTATTATATATGGCTCTGCACGAAAATCATATCTTCAAATGCTTGATCCTATACATAACCAAGGACTTAGATTAGCTTTAGGGGCTTTTAGAACTTCTCCTGTTGCTAGTCTCTATGTGGAAGCAGATGAACCATCACTATACTCACGAAGAGAGAAACTCTCTTTGCAATATGCTATAAGACTTGCTGCTAACCCATCAAATCCTGCTCATGAAATAACATTCCCACCAAATTATGTTGATTTATATGAACAAAAACCTAAAGCTATTAAATCATTTGGCGTCTGAATTTCACCACTCTTAGAATCTGCCAATATCAAACCACAAAATATTGAAAAACATTTTACACCAAATATTCCAGCTTGGTGTATGAAACCACCTGAAATTCTTTTTGATTTACATTCTGGGAAAAATCTGAATCAAATCCATACATATTAAAAGATGATTTCAGAAAAATGCAAAGTCGTTATAAGAATTACCAACAAATTTATACTGATGGATCAAAGGAAGACTCAAAGGTTGGTTGTGCTGTTATATCAGACAACCATAGTAATATGCAACGTATACCTGACGATTCGTCAATTTTCACTGCTGAAGCCAAAGCAATTGACCTAGCTTTAGATTTCATTAGCACTTGTGATGCTAACAATAAATTTATTATATTTTCTGACTCGCTTTCTGTATTGAAAGCAATGAACCATACCAGTTCAAAGAACCCACAGATTCAGAAACTTTTAGAAAAATGTCATTAGCTTTTAGCTTATAAAGAAATTGCTCTCTGTTGGATTCCTAGTCTTATAGGTATCCAAGGGAATGAGATGGTAGATAAGCAAACAAAAACATCGCTTTCATTAGAACCAACTTCTTTTAAAATTCCATTTTCAAATTTTAAGCCATCTATTAATAAATATATCTTGGAAGAATGGCAAACTTCATGGAATAACAGCATTGGTAATAAGCTTCTTGACATCAAACCAACTATTGGTTAATATCAATCAGTTGTTCGAAACATTAGAAGAGAAGAAGTAGTTTTAGCTCGACTCCGCTTAGGTCATACAAGAGTCACTCATTCATACTTACTACAAGGTGAAGAGCACCCACAATGTGTTGGTTGCGACGCACCATTCACTGTACGTCACTTCCTCTTGGAATGTGGCGATTTTGCACAAGTAAGAAATAATTGCTTCCATGTTGATAACATGAAAGAATTATTTCAAGATATACATATTGATAGTATTATGACATTTTTAAGACATATAAATCTTTTTAACAAAATCTAATTGCTATTTTTAAAATCATGTTTTGTTTTACATTTGTATCAGACCATAATACAGATTTTTTTTTAATGTTGTATTCTGTTCAGTTAAAGAACATGTACAGTTATCTGAAAAGCTCTTTGAAACTGTCAGATATTGTACGTGGTCTCTCCTGTCAACAATTGTATTGCAACTAATTATCATTATACAAACTCGTTATCATCTTTCCTTTTATTTTATCCTATAAATTTTTACTTTTTCCATCTTCATCATGTTTAGTTTAATACCGACTGACGCTAATGACCCACAAGGGTTGATGCGTCGTTAAGAACCAAACAAACAAACAAACTGTCGGTTGGCATTTATACTGTACAGTTGCTGTAAATTCGGGAATTTTCGCGAGGGTTTTATTTTCTCTAAATTTCGCGAAAATAAAACTCTCGCAAAATGGCGAAAACTCTTTGTCCTTTACTGATGTAGGTAAATCATGCCTTAATCGCGATTTTTTTTACTTGGCAAATATGACTTTTAACGCTGTTCGCGAAAATTTCTGCATTTACAATATTTTTCTCACGGCCAGTTAAACATGTTCTTCGACTTTGTCGAGTAGTATCAAAATTTGATAAAATCTTCACATTCCCAAGATAGAATGAAAACAGCATAAGAAACTACCAATTAAACTAAGGTGAACATGACTGTATCTACACATTCCAAAGATAGTGTGAAAGCAGCATAAGAAACTACCAATTGAACCAAGGTGAACATGGCTGTATCTACACATACCCAAGATAGTGTGAAAGCAGCATAAGAAACTACCAATTGAACCAAGGTGAACATGACTGTATCTACACATTCCAAAGATAGTGTGAAAGCAGCATAAGGAACTACAAATTGAACCAAGGTGAACATGACTGTATCTACACATTCCAAAGATAGTGTGAAAGCAGCATAAGAAACTACCAATTGAACCAAGGTGAACATGGCTGTATCTTCACATTCCCAAGATAGTGTGAAAGCAGCATAAGAAACTACCAATTGAACCAAGGTGAACATGACTGTATCTACACATTCCAAAGATAGTGTGAAAGCAGCATAAGAAACTACCAATTGAACCAAGGTGAACATGGCTGTATCTTCACATTCCCAAGATAGTGTTAAAGCAGCATAAGAAACTACCAATTGAACCAAGGTGAACATGACTGTATCTACACATTCCAAAGATAGTGTGAAAGCAGCATAAGAAACTACCAATTGAACATAGGTGAACATGACTGTATCTTCACATTCCAAAGATAGTGTGAAAGCAGCATAAGAAACTACCAATTGAACCAAGGTGAACATGACTGTATCTACACATTCCAAAGATAGTGTGAAAGCAGCATAAGAAACTACCAATTGAACCAAAGTGAACATGGCTGTATCTTCACTTTCCCAAGATAAAGTTAAAGCAGCATAAGAAACTACCAATTGAACCAAGGTGAACATGACTGTATCTACACATTCCAAAGATAGTGTGAAAGCAGCATAAGAAACTACCAATTGAACATAGGTGAACATGACTGTATCTTCACATTCCAAAGATAGTGTGAAAGCAGCATAAGAAACTACCAATTGAACCAAGGTGAACATGACTGTATCTACACATTCCAAAGATAGTGTGAAAGCAGCATAAGAAACTACCAATTGAACCAAGGTGAACATGACTGTATCTACACATTCCCAAGATAGTGTAAAAGCAGCATAAGAAACTACCAATTGAACCAAGGTGAACATGGCTGTATCTACACACTCCCAAGATAGTGTAAAAGCAGCATAAGAAACTACCAATTGAACCAAGGTGAACATGACTGTATCTACACATTCCCAAGATAGTGTAAAAGCAGCATAAGAAACTACCAATTGAACCAAGGTGAACATGACTGTATCTACACATTCCCAAGATAGTGTAAAAGCAGCATAAGAAACTACCAATTAAACCAAGGTGAACATGGCTGTATATTTACACTCCCAAGATAGCGTGAAAGCAGCATAAGAAACTACCAATTGAACCAAGGTGAACATGACTGTATCTACACATTCCAAAGATAGCGTGAAAGCAGCATAAGAAACTACCAATGGAACCAAGGTGAACATGACTGTATCTACACATTCCCAAGATAGTGTGAAAGCAGCATAAGAAACTACCAATTGAACCAAGGTGAACATGGCTATATCTTCACATTCCCAAGATAGTGTGAAAGCAGCATAAGAAACTACCAATTGAACCAAGGTGAACATGACTGTATCTACACATTCCAAAGATAGTGTGAAAGCAGCATAAGAAACTACCAATTGAACCAAGGTGAACAGGACTGTATCTACACATTCCCAAGATAGTGTGAAAGCAGCATAAGAAACTACCAATTGAACCAAGATGAACATGGCTGTATCTTCACATTCCCAAGATAGTGTGAAAGCAGCATAAGAAACTACCAATTGAACCAAGGTGAACATGACTGTATCTACACATTCCAAAGATAGTGTGAAAGCAGCATAAGAAACTACCAATTGAACCTAGGTGAACATGACTGTATTTTCACATTCCCAAGATAGTGTTAAAGCAGCATAAGAAACTACCAATTGAACCAAGGTGAACATGACTGTATCTACACATTCCAAAGATTGTGTGAAAGCAGCATAAGAAACTACCAATTGAACCAAGGTGAACATGACTGTATCTTCACATTCCAAAGATAGTGTGAAAGCAGCATAAGAAACTACCAATTGAACCAAGGTGAACATGGCTATATCTTCACATTCCAAAGATAGTGTGAAAGCAGCATAAGAAACTACCAATTGAACCAAGGTGAACATGACTGTATCTGCACATTCCAAAGATAGTGTGAAAGCAGCATAAGAAACTACCAATTGAACCTAGGTGAACATGGCTGTATCTACACATTCCCAAGATAGTGTAAAAGCAGCATAAGAAACTACCAATTGAACCAAGGTGAACATGGCTGTATCCAGCAACTTATTAATTAATCGCACAGAAACTTCATTACTAAGAGTATAACAGATTAGGTTAATCCTTTTTATACGAGACACTTTTACAGTGAAGACCCAGATGAAATGTTACATAATGCAGCATTTTATCGGGCTCTACACTGTTTGTTTAGAAGAAAAGCAATCTTCAGACAAAATACAGTTTTAGATCATACTCTGACATACCTAGAAATGGATAAAACCAAATGTATAAAACCAGAAGGAAGAATCCATTAGTATAGAAAGGGTTAAAGGTCTGTAACCCACCAACTAGTAAAGGTGTCGTACGTAAATATTTATAAGTTCATGAAATTGTACCAACTGTCCTGCCAGCCAAGAGTGACAGTGACGTCATGTTTTGTTTACAAAGTTACCAGGGACTTAGAATCGATATATCACTTGTGTATTAATCCTATCCTGTATTCATCCTATCCGCAGGATAGAATTAATACACAAGTGATCTATCGATTCGCGTATGCTCATGTCAAGCGTACACGTTAGCGTTTACTTAGCAATTATAAACAAAGTATTAAGTCACTGTCACTCTCGGTTGACACGACAGTAGCTAGCGTCTGAGGCGAAGCAAATGATAATAAGGATACAGATTCGCAGACATAAATGAGCCGCGACATGTGATTTCCAACAATGTGGCATTTTGACCTGGATAGACTAAGACAAGTCCGTGCAGCTTTCTTTTAAGCTTAGAAACTCAAAATGATGTTCGGTCAGTGGCCTAAGAGTCTTAGAATATTCAAGCGACTGGCAAAAGACTGCGCGTATGCGCAGGCTGGCCTGAGCCCTTGCTGGTCACACATACCTTATTGTTGGAAATCTTCATAACAGTATGCCACAAACATACTAATCGGTTAGGTTCAGTAAAATAGGCAAAAAGTAAGTGAGAATGATCAGAAAATACCATTATCACAAACTGCAAACCAACCAACGGCACCACGAGGAAGAGCCACAGAACACTAATAGTCACAAGACACCAGGAAGACAGTTAAAGCAAAGCAACCAGCTCTCTCTCTCTCTCTCTCTCTCTCTCTCTCTCTCTCTCTTTCGTCATGATGATTGCAAAAATAGAAAGAACACAAAGAAATGCATAACAAAAATCAATGAATCAACAACAACAACAGAACCCCCGCCGTAGAACAGACGTCAACCTAAGCAACTAGGGGGGTTAATACATTTTACTGGCACCAAATCTTCGCGCTAGATTCTGCCAAGATGGCATATTATAAAACTGGACTGGTCTTGTACTAAATAAATCGGCGTTTGACAACAATTGAACTTACAGCCTATCATATATCCCATAAGAAAAGCGCTTAGTAAGTCAGAAATCAAAATGCCTCAACGGCCAGTTTAAAATAAAACAAAAAGATCAATTGTAGTTTGTCACATATCTATTCTGGATAATAGAAGGGTTGCAGAGCCCTCAAGAGACAGATTTGTGATATCTATTAGCGAAACCATGCTGACAACCAAACACGCTTTGGTCGTCTAAGTTTAACATTGAATAACCAATTAATGTGTCAGTTATGGGTTTTCTACCTCGATTTCATTTATCAACTTCCATATAATTTGGTTTAGAAGAAGTCAGTTGGACTCAATTTAGTAAGACTCAAGAATCAAAATGACGAATTTCTGCCTTAATACTTTTCTCAAAGGGGGACGTGCATTAAGGGGCATTTTTGGCCCCCTCTGGAGCCAAAAACTGAAAGTTGCTTTTCACCAATTTCACCCGATTGGTTTATTAGAAGAATGGTCCAAGTGTAAAGTTCTGGCATTTATTTTACTTTTTTCGTTGCTATGGTAACAAAAATGGCCAACAAAATAGGCTTAAAATAGAGAAATTGTCATTTTTAGCCAAATTTAAGGCTTTTTCAGACCGATTTTTAAAGAATTAGATATCAGCACAAGCGAATACCAAAAAAACCTTTTAATCTATTGTGTGCCATGATAATTCTCACCCTCTGTTAAAATATCTTTTTGGTATTTGCTTGTGCTCTATGTTAATTTCTCTATCAAATGTCTTAAATTTGCTCCAAAATGGTCACTTTCCTATTTTCAGCCTACTTTGGAAGCCATTTTTGTTACCATAGCAACGGTAAAAATAGATTCAATCGCACACTTTTACACTTGGGCTATTGTTCTAATAAACTAATAAGAAGAAACTTGTTAAAAGCAATTTTCATTTTTTGGCCTGATAGGGGGGCCAAAATAGCCTCTTAATGCACGTACCCCGTTGTGACCTTGAAGCTACTTGGAATATTGAATGGATTGCATTTGCATTTGATACACACGAAAATGATTGTAAAGTATAAGTCTAATTCATCACACACTATTTTTGACAGTTTTGATCTTTAATACATGTACATGAAACCTGGCTTTAAGCCTTTGTTATGCACCATCCCCCTCAGGGCCGGGGACATAGCGGGTATTAAGTGCCAGGATTTGACCTACAATGTGTCCTTGCAGTGCCGTGAATGTGCCAGGGTTTTAATTTCCCGCTGAAATATCTGTAAAAACAGTGAGGCGTATTTGCCGGGACTTAATTCTCGCGAGAACCTGAGATTTCATCATTCAGGACAGAAATAGTGGGAAATCTCATCTTTTGCAGACTTAAACTGGTATCTCTAGCTGAGTATGCCAGTTTGAATTGTTATAGGAATTCTGAACGCCAAAGACAAGATTACTCATGGCTCATGATGTGGTATTGACATTTGTTTGGTGTGCCTATTTACCTGCATTTTACACATTTGAGCCGCGACATGAGATTTCCAACAATGTGATGTGTGCGACCAGCAAGCCTCAGATCAGCCTGCGCATACACGCAGTCTGATCAGAGCCTTTGCTAGTCGCTTGAATATTCTGTGAATATTAAGCTGCTGATTGAACATGATTTGGAGTTTCTAAGCTTAAAAAGAAGCTGCACAGACTCGTCTGAGTCTATTCATGTCTAAACACCACATTGTTGGAAATCACATGTCACGGCTCATTTTATGTTAAGGTCCTTATTCAATTTTCATATGTATACATACATGTAAAAAGCAACATAAGCCACTCCAAAAACTTTTTCATTTGGAACAACTTCTATTTGTTGTGTTCTGGTGTTCAACAATACAGGGACATATACACAGTTTCATTATTGTATGCTTAAGACTCCCAAGTGAAAGTGCGTGTGTGTGTTCATATTTTCTGAAATCACTGGACCAAATGAAGCCAAATTTCATTTAGCACCACCATGGGTTTGGTGAAAAGATGGAAAGCTTATTCAAATGATTTAGGTCATTTGTTGTTATTCATTATTGTCAACCCCCGGGGGCGGTGGCATTTAGCTGGGATTTTACCACAAATTGGCCTCGCAGTGCAGGGCTTTGAAAATTGAAAAGTTAAAAGCCCTGCTATTCCACGGCTAACTGCTACTCAATTACACATAGCAATCAATAGTCTATGAATAACAACAACAATAATGATAATGATAAAAATAATAATAGTAAATAATACGATTTATAATCTTAAGTATGACACATGTTCTTTCCTTAAGTACAGATGGCGACTCAAGGAACAAGGAGATTGGAGTGTAATCAGTGCACTGCAAGATATGCCCAGGCGGGGAAAAATGCAGCCCATAAAAAGAAAGTGCATGAAGACTATGATGCGACAATTATGGTGCAAAGTTAAGCAGCAAATATATGAAACTCAGACACCACAGAGTCATCCACGAAGCTTTGAAGAATTTAAGCTGTTCCTTTTAGCGATCAGAAACTTGCTACCAATTTATCTCTGCGTGGTCATAGGCTAAAGGCTCACTCATTTTGTTAGCAAAGACTGGCGTAGGCCTAAGGAAAATTAATTCTCTAGCATATGGGGTCAGCTCTTAGACTATTAAAATCCATTATTTTGTCAACAGGATAAATGGAGTTAATATTTTTTCAATAGTAAATCGCTATTTTATTGAAAAAAACACCCTAAACTTCATTTATAGCATCTTGTGGAATGTTGTAACCGCTTGTTTTGCTACAATCGAACTTGTTATTGTATTGGTGTGGTTTCTGTGACGTCAGTGTCACGTTATGTGACGTTAGCATCACGTTAACAAAGTAGACACCCTATATGTACATCCGAGGTCTGATTCCAGGAAATCTACTGAGGTAGTTCCAATTGGCTCTGACCCACAGCACGAGAGTAAGGAACATGGCAATATGTTCAGCAAGGAGAAGCATGAAGCAAAATCGTTTGTGTGGATGTTTTCTTAATTAGATCACAAGGACTACAGTGTATTTTGGTTATAAAATTTTAAGGATTTGCTGAAATTTTCACTTTTTCTACTCCTGCTCCTATGTGTTCAGTTTTGGCCTTCATCGCACATTATGAAACGTCATCATTATTATGACTTAATGTGCGAACGTGTATGCTCATTAGTGCAAAAATCAGCCACGCTCAAATTGTATATTATAAAAAGAAAATTCAATTTTTTAATGAATATGCCATTTATTTCATCGAGTGAAGTGAAAAATGCATATTTCATGAGTGTTTGTTTGTTTGGTGCTTAACGACGCATCAACCCTTGTGGGTCATTAGCGTCAGACGGTATTAACTAAACATGATGAGGATGGAAAAAGTTAAAAATTTATAAGATAAAATAAAAGGAATGGTGATGATGAGTTTGTTTTATGATAATAAGTTGCAATACGATTGTTGACAGGAGAGACTACGTACAATATCTGACAGTTTCAAAGAGCTATTCAGATAACTGTACATGTTCTCTAACTGAACAGAATACAACATAATATAATCTGTATTATGGTCTGATACAAATGTAAAATAAAACATGATTTAAAAACAGCAATTAGATTTTGTTAAAAAGATTTATTTGTCTTAAAAATGTCATAATACTATCAATATGTATATCATGAAATAATTCTTTCATGTTATCAACATGGAAGCAATTATTTCCTACTTGTGCAAAATCGCCACATTCCAAAAGGAAGTGACGTACAGTGAAAGTTGCGTCACAACCAACACATTGAGGATGCTCTTCACCTTGTAGTAAGTATGAATGAGTGACTCTTGTATGACCTAAGCGGAGTCGAGCTAATACTACTTCTTCTCTTCTAATGTTTCGAACAACTGATTGATATTCACCAATAGTTGGTTTGATGTCAAGAAGTTTATTACCAATGCTGTTATTCCATGAAGTTTGCCATTCTTCCAAGATGAAATATACATTTTCTCGCTCCACAAGATGAAATATTTGGGAGAGCAGTGGCTCAGTGGTAGAGTGCTTGACTCGAGACCGAAGGGCCGCGGGTTCGAGCCTCACCGGCGTCACTGCGTTGTGGTCCTTGAGCAAGACACATTTATCCTAGTTTAGTACTGGTTCAACCCAGGAAGACTCGTCCCTATATAACTGAAAGATTGTTGATGGGACGTAAAGAATCAAATCAAACAAAAACAATCCAACAAGATTAAATAAATGGCATATTCATTCGAATATACCATTTATTTCATTGAGTGAAGCAAAAAATGCATATATGGGTCATCATCAAAAAATGGAGTAATCTGTGTCTTTGCTGATTTTCTCACATCCTCGACTTTCTCTCTGTTGTTTTTCTGTCAATAACACTTAATGACGGCATGTGCCACAAGATTAAAATACTTTGTCAGGTTCTGGACGATTTTGTTTGAAAACTATAGCTGACATAATTGCACTTTCTCCGAATTTGCCTGTGCCCCAATTTGAGGGTGGTTTGTTTCCATTATCGTTAATTGTTACAGAAACAATATTAAGTTGTTTATTATTTAATGGGTTAATACATTTGACTGTATAGAAGTAAAAATCATAACGTATATCAGCAATTAAGAAATAATTCAGAGCGACAGCATGTGTTTACATCCGTCCCTTGAGAACCTGTCAGTGCAGTTGCAGTTATAGAAAATGGGTTTTGGGTGGAGTAACCCAATATTCTGAAAGTTTACGACCCCTGGAGGGGACACATAGGATCACTTTTTGGTTTATTTATATCCTTCATATTTTAGGTCACACAAGTGTGTCAAAAATTGAGTGTCATTTCCAAAACTGTCAGTGCAATCAAGAATATATTGACACGTTTCTGGATGCAGTGTACATTTCCACTGCTACGTTTCAATTTGCGTTAAGGGCGGGTTGAAGCAGACATATGATTTGGTTAACTTCGAAGAAATCCTTTCTTTCAAGAATCGAATAATTGTGTGAATGTCAGTGCCGTCACGGTCAGTGCAATCACGTTCCATATTTTGACAGCACTGACATGTTGTGTGACAGCACTGACCATGACTCACTTTGAGTTCAAAAATGTAAGTACTGTTGCTAATATTTAGGATTAAGTTGAATTTTCAATGTCCTACCCTCTCCCTGCCGGTTTATTCGGGGCAACTGAGCCGCTTGACAAGAAAAAAAAAACTAAGGAAAATAGGGGCACTGACTCACGATAATGATTTGACGAGTTAAAGATTTGGTGCAAGCCTTTTTACTAAAATATATTATGCGACCACTGCTTGCATGACGTACATCTTTACATTCGGAAAATGTTGACTAATAGAGAAATGGAAAACTTTAAAAAAATGGGACTTTTTATGCCCTCAAAGGAACTTTGGAGGCATATAGTAATCACATTGTCCGCCCGTCTGTCCGTCTAGCTTCGTGCCCGGTGCATATCTCCTTTATTATGTGAGACAGGAATCCAAAGTTAAGTATGTTGATGTATATTTGGTGTCGCGTACCATTTTTTGGTCACTGTGACCTTGACCTCTGACCAAGTTGTTAGAATATTCGTGTCCAGAGCAAATCTCCCTTATTATTTGAGGTATGAACACCAAATTTGGTGTGTACATGCAGCTTGGGATGACAAAGTGTGGCGTACCATCCTTGTGTCACTGTGACCTTGACCTATGACCTAGTTTCTAGAATCGACATTGAGTCTGGTACATATCTCCTATATTCTTTGAGGTAGAAATTCCAAATTTGGTGTATGAACGTATCTTGGGATGGCAGAGTGTCGCGTACCATTTGTGGGTAACTGACCTTGGCCTCTCACCTAGGTTTTAGAATAATCAAGTCGGGAGCATATCTCTTGTACTATTTGAGATAGGAATCCTAAAGGGGTACGTGCAATAAGGGGCTATTTTGGCCCCCTCTTGAGCCAAAAATTGTTGCTTTTCTTCAATTTCATCTAATTGGTTTATTAGAAGAATAGCCCAAGTGTAAAATTCTTGCATTTATTAGCTCACCTGAGCCGAAGGCTCCGAGGTGAGCTAATAGTATACCAGTGACTCCGGCATCCGTCGTCCTTCCGTCCGTCAATATTTTCAAACATCTTCTCCTCTGAAACTACTGGGCCAATTGAACTCAAATTTCATATGGAGACTCCTTAGGATAGGGGAATGAAAGTTTGTTCAAATGGTCCTGGTCACATGACCAAGATGGCCACCACGCTCATATATAATAAAAACCCTTCAAAAATCTTCTTCTCCAGAACCAGAAGGCTGATGACCTTGGAACTTAGTATTTAGCATTGGGGATGTGAGGCCTACCAGGTTTGTTCAAATGATGATCCTAGGTTGACCTTGACCTACCTAACGTCAAGGTTAAATTTGCTTCCTAATGCATTTAAATGGGATTTTTTTTTTTGAAAAGTTGATTTTTAGAAAACTGTTCAAGCCAAAGTCATAATCATCACTAGATATGTTTAACCTAATGGGGCAATGGCTATAAATAAGTCCCAAAGGTCAAGGTTGACCTTTCACTTGTGGTCACTCATATTGGATACCCATCGATATATAAAACACATTTTTCTCAGAAACCATTCAGCCAATCAGACTCAAATTTCATATGAAGACTCCTTTTGATAATGTAGCCAAAATATATACAAATTGTTTTGGTCACATGTCCAAGATGGCAGACATGCCCATATATGGTAAAAACCCTTTAAAAATCTTCTCCAGAACCAGATAGTTGATGACCTTAGGATTCGGTATGTAACATTTGGGATGTGGGGCCTACCAAGTTTGTTCAAATGATGTTCCTAGGTTGACCTTGACCTAATTAAGATCATGGTCAAATTTGCTTCCTAATGCATTTAGATTGGTAATTTTTTGAAAATTTGATTTTTTGAATACTGTTGAAGCCAAAGTCATTATTCTCACTTGATACATTAAACCTAATGAGACAATAGTTGACCTTTCAGCCAAGGTCGCTCATATTGGAGTCCCGCCAATATATTAAAACGTAGTTTTTTCAGAAACCACTCGGCCAATTGAACTCAAATTTTATATGGGGATTCCTTAAGTTCAGGGAGTAAATTCATAACAAATTTTTATTGTCACATGACCAAGATGGCCACCACGCCCATATATGGTAAAAAAACTCTTAATTCTCTTCTTCTCTAGAACCAAAAGGCCAATGGCCTTGGGACTTGGTATGTAGCATTGGGGATTTGGGCCCTACCAGGTTTGCACAAATGATGAATCTGCGTTGACCTAGACCATTTTTACGGCAAGGCCAAGTTTGATTCGTAATGCATAATTCATTTTTCTATAACTGTTTAAGGGGAAATCATAATACTTGAGAGAAATGTTAAACCGAATGAGACACTGGTTTTATATAAGCACCAATGGTCAAGCTGACCTATGACCTTTCATCCAAGGCCACTCATTTTGGACTGCCATATACATATCTAAACATCATTTTCCCCGAAATCACTAGGCTGTTTGAACTCAAATTTCAAATGGAGTATTCAGTAGATATAAATAAGATACTTGACCAAAATGGCCACCATGCCCATATAGGGTAAAACAAAATATGTTTGAATAATAAGCCTTAGTTGACCGTGGCCTATTTTAATATTATTAAGGAGATCAGGTGAGCGGTTCAGGACCTTCAGGTCCTCTAGTTTTACTTTTACCGGTTGCTATGGTAACCAAAATGGGAGACAAAAAAGGCTTTAAATAGAGAAATTGCCATTTAAGAACAAATCTGTGGCTTTTGGAGACCGATTTTTAAGAATTCGATATCAGCACAAGCAAATACAAAAAAGAACTTAATATATAGTGTGCCGTGATAAATCTCATCTTCGGGGGGGGGGGGGGGGGGGGGGGGTTGCTAACAATACAAACATAGAGCAAGCCATGCATCCACGCAGCCTGATTAGCGCCTTTGTTGTTCGCATTTTGGAAAGTACCATATGTAAACTTGCTATAGATGGAATTTCAATTTTCTAGATATTCTCTGTACCTGAGGAGACTGGTTTGAAACTCATTTTGTCGAATACCCAGAAGACAGGTTTTGTCGTGATGAAGCCCAATTGCTCTCCTTTACCTGCTTACTGTTGTGTGCATATAGAGATTTGGGTGCACTTCATACTCTGGTGAAGATATAATTTTGGTGCACATTCCAATTAGGGTGTAAAATAAACTCCTTGGTCAAACTGGATATTTGTGTACCTCTTGTATGACAGTTTGAATATTAATCCAACTATACCTGAGTCTACCTTGTCAAATTACCTAATCTATTTGGTTTTAGAAGAGAACTTTGTCTTAAAAGATAACCCCCTTTTTTAAGACCAGTTACACTCATAGAACAAATATGATACAGGAATGTTCAACTATTGCTATATATGTGCGTACTAATATCACTATCTATCTAGTTTCATCCTTGTATGCATAAGGTTTTACCACTGTATCTATAATGTTTCAGCCCTTTTCTTTGTATCATCATAATGTGTACATTTGATTTGATTGTTTCACAGTGATGATACATTGCATTAGTTAGGAGGCCTCCATGCGAGATAAACAACTTTGTTTTAACAACAACAGAATCTAGGGCGAAGATTTAGCGCTAGTAAAATGCATTTAAACCCCCAGTGGCTTAGGCTGCTCTCCGTTCTAAGGCGGTGGTTCTGTTGTTGTTTATCTATTTATTGTTTAATGTACTTACCATTCATTGTGGGAGTTCTGTGTTTGTCTTTTGTTTTGTTATGCATTACTTTGTGTCCATTTTAGTTTTGCAATCATCTTGAAAAGGAAGAAAAAAGTTGGTTGCTTTGCTATTATTGTCTTACAGATGTATTGTTACTATAAATGTTCTGTTGCTCTTCCCCATTGTGCCGTGTGTTGGTCTGCAATGTGTTATTGTGGTAATTTCCGAGTTCTGTGGCTCTTCCTTACGGTGCCGTGGGTTGGTCTGCAGTGTGTGATTGTGGTATTTTCCGTTCATATTCACTTTATTTTTTGAAGGCTTTGGCAGACCCGATTTTTAAGAATTAGATATCAGCATAGCTAAATACCAATAAAACCGATAATTATGCAGTGCACTGTAATAAATTTTTATCATCTGTAATTTTTTATGTCGGTATTTGCGTGGCATCTGTGTTAATTTCTCTGTCAAATGTCTCAAATTTGTTCCAAAATAGTCATATCCTATTTTCAGCCTATTTCGGTGGTCTTTTTTGTTTCCATAGCAACGGTAAAAGTCAAATTAATACCAGACTTTGAAACTTGGCCTAATGTTCAAATAAACTAGTAAGAAGAATGGTCTCATAAGGGGGGGGGGGGAATAGCTACTTATTGCACGTAGCTCGTTAAGTATGAAAAATAAAATAAAAAAGCAATAACTCCTAAATTATGCAAGAGAGTTATGGTTCTGTATACTGCTCTCTTCCTCAACAAGATCCATCTAGCCATCAAGTTTCAAGTTGATACCTTTTACTTGTTGTGTAATACTCCACACTAAATAAAGTATGAAAAATAACAAAGGGCAATAACTCCTAAATTATGCAAAAAAAAAAAAACAGTTTGTTTTTTGTACACTGCACTTTTCCTTATCGAGATCTATATATTAATGAAGTTTAGTGTTGATGCCTCTTATGCTCTTGTGTTAAGCTCCGGACAAAAATGTGCCAAAAGGATGGACAGCCAAACGGATAAAGTTGCTACTAAAAGCTCTCCCTTTGGTAGTACAACTAGGCATCCCAAAAGTGTTGCGGATGGACAGATGACGTAGATCCACTTCTAAACCTGCGTTTAGCCAAAGGCATGTAGGTATCAAGACGCAAGTTTAAAGTCTGTGAGAACTTGATACACTTGAGAATATTTAGTATTCAGTATGTGCGAAAAAGATAATCGTGAGATAAGCAGACATCTAAATTAAGCACCTTAAGAAACAATTACAGGACCCAAAGGAAAAGTTTGTCGTACACTAATTGCCTCCATAAAGTAGACTTTAGATGTTAGTTTGGCTGATAAGATGGTCTGTAGACAGGAAAGGCCATCAAATAAATTAACAACCTAGACACTTAGCAGAATGTAAACAGGCATTATACACTCGCCACATCATTACTCTATTTTGAATAGAAATAATTTGGAAACAGAGGAGCTGCATAAGCGTCAGTAGATAAGCAAGTTATACCATGGTTTGCCGTCATGTAAGTGGGGATAATCCACAATTTTTAGTGAGTGTATTATCTTATCTTATCTTATCTTAGGTGGTCAACCTTGGTATAATAATTTTATACCTACCATCAACTTCTCAGAATCTTGCTAAGGGTGGTATAAGGGATCGTGGAAGATGAAACATCCATCAATATAATCTGCAAATCCAGATCCTTAAAAAACTAGAAATGTGTCGATGGGACACAGAAACTTAAAATGTGTCCATAAGACTCATAATCAAACCAAGTTCTAATCGGTAACTTTTCAAACTCATTATTTCTGACCAAACGCTAATAAAATTGAAATGGTTTTTGGCCTATATATGTGTATTTAAATGGGCAAACGTTTAGCAGTGTTTTTGGACAATTTTCTTTTACTTCAACGTTTTTTGGGTTAAAAATGCAAAAATTGACTTTTTTTTAAGAAAAAAATGGTTTTGAGAGTAGTTTTTTTTATAAAATTGACGTTTAGATGGTTACAAACTGGTCTGTCCTACTTGAAAAACACCAAACAATTGAAATTTGGCTTATGGTAGATTTTTTACGCATTTTTAAAATGTTGCATTTTTCAAAATTTTTCCAGATTTTTAAAATTTACCAGTATTTCCTGGTAAAATTGTTAAATGCACTTAATTTTATTTGAACACTGTAGGCCAAACACAGTAGAACTGGATTAGCCTATTTTTGGCGATTGTTATTTTACGACTACTGTACGCTTCCGGTTTCAAAGTGAGAGTTTAAAAATCGATTTGGTAGCATTTATTTTTGTTTTTTCAATTTTCAAAGAAGGACTGTGACGTCTTATGATAATGAATAATAGCGGAAAATTTCAATGCTGTATCGCTGATAATAAAGCGTACAGAGCAGTGCAAAGTCTCTATGTAAATTGCAAGCTTGAAGCTGAATTTCAATGATTAACCTGCTAAAAGTGTTTGTCCTATGTTGTTGAGTAGCAAAAAGGACGAGTTCGATGGAATCAAAACTTTTGATGTTTTTTTTCTTTTTATATCACGCTAGCCAATGACATCTTCAAACAAACAAAAACGTTAATTTGTGTTATTGTTTATATCATAGAAAAAGTGTAACTTTTTGAAGTGAAGGTACCTTTTCTCTAACTTAGTCCGTGCAAGAAGTACACGTCATTTTTATATGAAATAACTTGCAGAGTCTCGGCAAAGTATTGCTTCACTTAAAAAAAAAACATGAGTTTTGTATACCCTACGTTTCACTTGCTGAACTGGCGTAAAATTGTAAGGTGACCGATTAGCAGTTGGTTTTAGTATATGTCCATGAGGTTGTAAATTTTGCATATTCTCACAATGTCAAAATAGCATATTTTTATGATCAAATGGCAATAATAACTAAAACTACAAGATGACATGGATCATTTTGGTACATCAGCAAGGCATTTTGATGTTCAGCATTGTCTTAAGTTCATAAAATTCCATTAGAAATTACCTGAGTTAGAGACTAAACATCGCAAATAATGGCCTAATTTCACAAACAAAGGACAATAACACATGAAGGAATATTGTCATATAACACTATGTTAGAAGTCGGGAAAATATTAACATTACTTAACATTGTGAATAGGTTTGATATAGTTCGGATCAAAATGATTGGATTTAGAGAGCATCCATCGTAGAAAATGTTGTCTTACATCAACAAACGGCAATATAACTCATGATTGCATATTGAGATACAGACCACTATCGACCTTGAGAAAAGCAACATTATGATAGCAATAAACATTGTTACCAAGTTTCATAAAGTTGCTTTCAAATTTATCTTGTCTTTAAGCCTAGACACCATCAAAAATGGTGAATGTTCATGAACAAAGAGCAATAAATCCTGAAGGCATTGTGCGATATAAACCATTATCAAACTAGAAGACATTACAATACCAACAAAATATGACCAAGGCTAATGAAATTCTGACCAAAACTATTCGACTTAAAGAGCAGACGTGGTTGATGTGATATACGTATGGACGGACTGACAAACAGGGGTGGAACTTAATTTCCAGGCAAATATGATGAGCAGACTCGGTTTCACTGAGTTTGTTTATGATAATAATGGAAAAAGAAACAGATCTCGAGCCCCCTAGCACTGGCTTCTGCTTTCTACCAAAAACAAATATTTCCAAAGGACAATATTAGAATTGTCAGAGAATCTGACTAGTATAGCCCCTCCTCAGTGTTTTTGCTGCACGTTTAAAGACCAATTAACTGTGCATAAAATCCCAATCAACTTAAATCAAGAGCCATAACTGTGCTGAAAATTTTCAAAAATACAGCTAGCACTTGTCAATATCAATGCATAAGGCCAGATTATTTTTATTAATTGATTTACGGGAAATTTTTTTCAGACCTAGGGTCGGGGGACGAAGAAAAATAAATAAAAAAGCTTTGAAAATGAACAGTTGACTGGCCATTTTCAGAGCTTTTTTTTCAGAGCTTTTTTTCAGAGCTTTTTTTTTTCTTTGTTTTCTTTAATATCTCCAGAAAAACAGTAAAACTAGTAAGGTAATCTTTAAATATTTCATCATTTTCCTAAAAATCTGGACAGGACAATCACTTTTAACAGTGTCATTCTCAAAAATGCACAGACAGAACCTCAAAAAAATATTATTTTTTTTCAACCAAACAAATAATATTTAGGGTCGGCGGATAAAATAAAAAAAAATTAGATATTAAGTTTTATTTTTTACTACTTTCCGGAAAATTAGAGAAGGGTTCGTAAATAAACTAATAAAAAAATTCTGGCCTAAACAACGTTTGGTTAGGTTCTGTCCATTCTTTCTAAAGATATTGTGCGGAAACGAAAACATTACATCAAAGAACGGCCTTAACTCGGTTACAAATTTGCGAAAATGACAACTCAGATCTTATCAATATCATTACACCTACAAAATTTGGTTAACTTCTATCCATTTGTTCTGAAGATATTGAGCTTAAACAAATTCTGACATCAATCAAGGGCCATATCTCTGTACGAAATGTGAAAAATGACAGGGAACAATGTCAACCTGGATCTTGTCAAAACTAATGTACATACCAAACTTGGTCAAAATTTTTTGATTCGTTTAATATATTGAACAGAAGCTTAATTCTGAACAAAATTCTGACATCAGTCAAGGGCCATAACTTTATTTCAAAAGTGCAAAAAACAATGTGCAAACAATCCCATCTGAATATTGTCATTTTTAAAGCATATACACTGAAATGATGTTAAAAGTGGCCACCTTACATTTTTTGCGCCTGTTCAGAAAATAAAAATTGCTCTTGCAAAATTTAATACCATGAAAAAATCCAATTACAAAATGTCAGGTCGATCTTCCACAGACAAAGTCCCAGAAAAGGTACCCTAATTTCAAAAAGTCACACTTTTTAGTGTGATATAAAATATTGCTCATACACGTTATCCATTTATATTTTAATTAGTTTGAAACTGTTAATAACAGCTGTTATAAAAGATGAAAAAGAATCAAAAGTTTTGTGACAATTAAACACTCCATTTCTCTTCTGCGTTAACATGAAGAGAGCCACTATCACAGCTTATCCAAAGTTTTAGCTGTAACAATGCAATTTACATACAAACTTTGCATTGCTCTGTACACTTTGTTATCTGCGTCACGCCATTGAAATTTTCAGCGATTATTTATTATGAATAGGTGTTACTGCTCTACATAAATTAAAGAAATTAAAAAAACTGTTTTAAATATGCCATTTAAATGACCTTTAAAGTTTCACGTTAAAACCGGAAGTGGACACCACTTTTGGAAAAGTTATCGTTAGAAAATTGGTTAATCAAGCTATATTGTGTTTGATCTAACATGATCACATTAAATAAAACACTTGCTACGATTTTAGTATATGCAGCTGATGATTTTCAAAATATCAGAAAATGCAAAAATTGATTTTTTTTAAAAAATCATTAAAATCAGTCATAAGCAAAAAGTTAATTGTTTGGTGTTTTTCAAGTCGGATAGACGTGTTTGTAACCACCTGACTTTCAATTCGATAAAAGCTGCCCTAAAAACGCTTAATTTCTTTAAAAAGTTGATTTTTGCATTTTTTGAACCTAAAAATTGTGAAGTGATAGAAAACTCTACCAAAGCACCGCTAAACGTCAGTCCATTGGAATGCACATATTTGGGCAAACAAATTCTTTCAATATCATTAGCGCTTAGACAGAAAAAAAATGAAATTGAAAAGTGGCCACTAAGAACTTCGGTTCAGTGTAAATAATTTGGTAAAATTTTACTATTTGTTCTCAAGATATTGAGCGAAAATGAAATTATTACGGACTGAATGACAGACGGACAGAATCACCGACAACCCAAATCCAGCATAGCCCATAAAAGCTATTAACACTAACTTATTGCGGTGCTGTCCATGCACATAGCTGTATGAAGCTATTATCAAATGAACGAAAATCCATGTTCAAACAATGAGATTCATGTGATTTTTAACATGTGTTTAACTTGACAATACTTAGGATTACGTTGACTCCATCCGACGTTTACTAGCTATGCTACAATTTATGTAGATCTGGGCATAGTTCCAAATTTTTTTTGAAACTCTGGTATTTCATTTTTTCGGAAAAGTAAATTGTGGAAAAAACGTAAACATATGATAATGAGATTAGATAAAGTAATTAACATGTGTCTAATAACTAGGCTTAATCACAAGAAAACCGGAGTTTGTTCCATGTATATCTCATCTGGTGATAAGGTTTTCAAAATGCTTGGACCTAGATCTATGGTTGACAAAATGTCGGACCTTAACTCGATCTAAACTGCTTAATACTCTGGTAGTATGTCTGAATGTTTTTTTCTACTGTTATAATTTTGAAAAACAACACCACAAACAGCGACAATACTTCGTATAGGAAAAGGTTAATGACAAAAGCCATTCGTTAAACGTGTGGCATCTGATCGGAGCCTGCCTATTTGCTGAAATGTCAGCATTAGCAGCAATAGCTCTAATGCGTGTCCATCTAAAAATTTAAGCAGACTGTCCCATAAATGGGACATCATACAAACAGTGCGAACCCAGATGAGACGCTGCTTAATGTGGTGTCTGGTCAGGGCCTGCACTTTTTTGTGAAATGTCATAGCAGCATTAGTTGTAACATCATGTCCATCTAGCCTATTTGAACAGAGTGTAATGGGACATATACAAACAGTGCGAACCCAGAATTGAGACACCGTATAATATGGTGTCTGTTTGGGCCCACACCGTCTGCTGATGTGTCAAGAATAAAATAACAAGTTTGAGTAGATCGTCCAATTAACGCTCATCCACAAAACAGTACTGACCTGGATGGTGCGCCCCATAATATGGTTATGCATAAAATCTCATTTTAACACTCTACTCTTTAATGGAAAGTCTTTTTTCAATTAAAACCATTCAGCTTTTTGGGGTCCCCTATGACGCTTTTAAGGGAAAAAACCCCATGATGGGTGTTGGTGCTTAGAAGACACCGTAGAACCTTATCAGAACTATCAAATGGAATTCTGACACTTCATTGATCAAGGAATTATATGTATATTATCTTTTTTCTTTTGAATAAAATTATGCATGAAAACCGTCACCGA
The DNA here is from genome assembly GCA_964019695.1 of Loripinus fragilis. Taxonomy (NCBI): domain Eukaryota; kingdom Metazoa; phylum Mollusca; class Bivalvia; order Lucinida; family Lucinidae; genus Loripinus; species Loripinus fragilis. The sequence goes on along the minus strand of OZ026514.1, from coordinate 97,617,774 downwards.
AAAAAATGTTCGTGTGGTGCATTACTTTTGACGCTGTGTATACATAAAGAAGTGTCCATTTCTCGCATTGAAATGATATATAAAACCTTATAATACAAAGTTTTTTAACAATCTGAAATTATAGATGAAACTGTTTCCAACTATTCCTAATTTTTCTAATATCACGTTTGCATGAAGGTTGCGTTTGAAACTCCTTATGAATATCATCGATGTCTTATGTTAAATATTTCTGTTTGTTCTCTCTCAGCAGCATAAGAGTTGACTTGTACGCAGGCATAACTTTGCTGGAAGCTCGATAAATAGCGAATAGACACAACGCAAAATTGAGGAGCCTGGATATAACATTTCAAGTAAGTGTGAGACTAACCAGGCAAGAACTTAACAAGAATGAAGTATACTCAATTGCAAAAGAAATGCAACACTAACTACAGTGGTAGTTCATACTTTTTGACCATTATAACGTCAGAAGGGAAATTGTTATCAAAACTATTATACGACAAGTCATTACAAATTTTGCAGGAACAAATGCCATAACTAAGAGATTATCCTACAGTGGTCAATGTAGATAAAAAATGAATTTAAAACGGTTGCGTTTTTATTACATTTAAATATATACTATTTTATACTAACACACCTTGCCTATATAGCCAATGGTTAAACCCAGTGATTTATTGGTTGATAAGTCACTGCACGGACTGACGTGACGTCATTTGGTCGCCAGTTTGATTTTCATGACGTCATCTATCACAAACAGACTTGTAACGTTGCCAATTGATTGCAAAACGTCGTTTTCACAGCTAATGGACGTTCAAAGCCACATTAACGACTGACCTCCAGCCAGTGATATATTAAGCAACAAATCATTGCAAGTTAATCAAGTTAACTCTGGCAAATCAGTCAAAATGTGCGTAATGTTGAGCCTGTATCAGCTATAACAGCAATATACCCAACACAAGCAAAACAAGAACGCAGTCGACCATACACATCGCAAACTACCGCTTTTTTAATTTTGACCTTACCTTGGGGTCAAGGTTACACAAAATGTTGCCAAGTACCCTCCACATCATGTGACCCTTTTACCTGGGAACGTAAAACGGATAATGAGATGCATTTAAAAGAAAATACATTTTTTGACCTTGACCTTGGCATAAAGATTGCATTTAATATTGCCTAGCACCCTCTACATCATGTAACCGTAGCTTTAAGTTGCAACGTCCAAAGGTAAAGGAAGAAAATACATTATTTGACATCTGACCAATACCCTCTACATCATATGATCTATGCAGCTGCAAAGTTTGAGGCTGCTACGTCTAACGGTTTAGAAGTATGTGCATTTACACGAAAACCCTCAGATTCAGGTTCACTAATCAGGTACAAAGTTGCTAACTCTAGCAGTTTAGGAGTAGGTGCATTTAAAAGAAAATACAATATTTGACCTTTAACTTTGACCTACATGAATGTTGCTCAATACCCTCTACTTCATGAGACCTAATCAGGTACAAACCTAGACGTTGCTACGTCTAATGGTGTAGTAGATGCATTTACAAGAAAATACAATATTTGATCTTTGAGCTTGTACTCTCTACATCATGTGACCTATCTAGACACAAAGTTTGAAGCTGCTACGTCTAACGGTTTAGGAGATATATTTACAAGAAACGGGATGGACGGACGCACATACGGATGGGCGGAGAGACGGACGCACAGACAGACTGACATTGATAAAAATTGAATATACCCTTTTTTCTAAAAAGAAAAAACGGGTATGCTTAATTGACTTTCCAATCAGCTCTAATGTGTATTGTCGGAGAAAATGTATACCCTTTAGCCACAAGTGACTAAAGCCTTTAAATCATGAAAGGAATCCGTGATTATTGTACATTGACATCTTTTTTGCCCTGAGGTGCCCAGTAATTATAAATGTATCAAAAAGTATTGATCATTAATGATTAATAAATATTTGACAGTTTTTACTACATAAGATAATGTTATGTAAAGAAAGGTGAGTAAACTGGTCTCAGAGCGCTCATTATATCTGTATGCCAAAAAAAACGCTGAAAAATAAGATTTTAATTCTGAGTAAGTAACATGTGTTTCTATGCCATAATTTGTGTTAAATTTACTGTTTTAGGACAAGGTACGTCAAGCTAGATGGCTTAAGGAAAATGGGGCTCAACACTTAACAACAGAGACAGCCAAGATGCTCTCAGATGTGACTTTACAAGTACGAACTTAGAAACCGTCAATTCCTATAGACGCATATGGACCATGTATTGACTAAAAGTGTTATTCTGGCTCGTTATTTCAAAACTTAGATGTCAAAAGCAAATGAATGAAATGGCTTTCCTGAATATTTTCAAAAAATTTGAAGAGTGCGTCTGTTTGTTTTGCCTTGTGGTCACCTGCTGGGAAAGGGCTGACCTCTTGGCTCTCGTTTGTGATGGCTACTTGTGAAATTGTTACTTTCCCACTGGTATCCTGGGTCAGGTGTGGTACCTGATTGTATCGATTCCTGATTTTGCCCTCTTTCGTATTTAGAGTAAAATGTTATGGATTTGCCCTGATCTTGTTTGTTTAATATGATTATGATAACAATATCTTTTGATTGTTTGTTTAGAATAATAAGCTAAGTGGAATAGCTAGGGATTAATTCAACTTTTACCGCTGCCATAAATTTTTCTTTGATTTGATTCTTTACGTCCCATCAACAACCTTTCAGTTATGTAGGGACGAGTTTTCCTGGGTTGAACCAGTACTAAACTAGGATTAATGTGTCTTGCTCAAGCACGGCCGATCGGTCCCGAGTCATGTACTCTACCACTGAGCCACTTCCCTCCCTATTGCCATAATAACAAAAAAATGGCCACTATTATAGGGTAAAATAGAGAAATTGCCATTTTGGGCCTAATTTAAGCCCTTAAAACTCTGATATAAACTGGGTTGGCCTTAGCTGATTTTGCGACAATGTCAATAGTAAGCCCAGATATCAGTTGAGCATTCAAAATACCATTGGTTCTCTGGTTAGTGTCAGACTAGATCTCACAAATGTTTTTTCCAAGCATTAACATTTCTCAAGGGAACTGTTTGAACACAAGATAGATAGGCCTTTTGCTCAAACATCTCCTGAGGGGCCCCGCAAGTGTTAATAAAATGAAACAAACATGTGTGATCATTATCAGTGATAATTTTTCATGTGCGATTTGCGCGTATAGCGCATATTTTTCCTAAATATCGCATTATTCATTAAGATGTGCGAGAAAAAATCGCACTCATATCCAGAGTTGTTGTAATCCTTCAGTGAGCGTATCCTGCCTAGCGTGTAATATTTACAGTAACACCGCTTCACAAAATCGCTTACGTCACACATTTTGTTGCACATTATTTGGATGGCTCCCAACTCGCGAGAATGTCGTACTTTGACACAGTTACGAAGCAGGTAAGCATCTCAATTTTAACACCGCTTAGCAAAATCGCATACGTCACGCATTTTGTTGCACATTACTTCGATGTCCTTCAGCTCGCGAGATTATTGTATTTAGAACAATTACGAAGCAGGTAAGCATCTCAATTTTTTTCGCATGGTTCCGGTTTGAGTAGTCAGTCAAATAATCGTCTGCAATGCCACCAAAGAAGAAACTTTGTCGATCAAAAGATCAGCGTTCAATTATTGAGGTATTCCGCGGTAGTTCTGATGAATCAGAAAATAGTTCAAATGACCAAACAAAACCAGCCCCCCTGGAAGATACGCCGAAACAACCACAGACCAATAAATTTATTCCTAAATGGTTTAAATTATATTCATGGCTTAAATACAACCAAGAAAAGGATTTTATGTTCTGTAATATCTGTACCGAGCATGGGAAAAGAAACGGCATGGTAGAACATTGTCAAAACAGAAATTTCAAAAAAACAACGCTGGACCGACATGCCGTTCTGCCTGACCACCAAGCAGCAATTCAGGCACCCATTTTGAAGGAGGATTTCCAGGCCTGCCAAGCAATTTTGACGAAGGGCAGAAACAGGCTGCTGGTAGAGAACCAGCACAAACTGATGAGGGTGAAAATGACAGCTGACATTGACTACGAGCAGGTGATTCAAATTTGGAGGCAAAAAAATAGGAGGCTTTATAAAGCAAAGTAAGAATCACTTGCTCGTAGGCAATGTCATCTTAAGGGTCATTCTCACCCTCATGTTTGTGCACATCTAGTCAGAGAAGGCCTTTTCACAACCAGTTGTTTTATGACGAATAAATTGTGCAAATTCTGAAAAAATCTCATTGTTATCCAAAAAATCCCATTGTTTCAAATCATGTGCACTTGAAAAACCCATTCCTTCAAAATGAAAAATTATCACTGATTATTCTTGCTTATTTTACCCGATTTATTAAATAAACATGTGCGATCATTATTCTTGCTTATTTTACCCGATTTTATACTGAAACCGCTGTTGAACCCTAAAATTAGCCATTTTACCCTGAATTACTCGAACAAAGCGGCGCCGCTGTAAAGTTCCGAATGTCATAACGAAGTCTAAACGTCATAACCAACGTTTTCGAGGGAAAAGCAGCAAATAAATGACCAGTCTAGTCTGCAACGGTTTCTATATTACGTATTATAAATAACTACGAGCTCATTATTTATACCCATAATCGACTTCTGATTTGACTTATTTGAGCATGGATTTTCGTCCATTTGACATTACGAGTAGGTATCTATATGGAATCTCTTGGAGTCATTACAAGAGGATGTTAAAATAACTGCTACATGAACGTTTACAATTTTCATTCTAGGAAGTACACAAAAAATAGTAAGTGTTGCCAACTATGGTGATGTTGCATATCACTTAGCTGAAAAGCTATTTGATCAATACAAAGATTCTTACGGGATCCTGAGAAGTGTTCCTGTCAAGGTGATGAATAGCCAAAAACGACTTCTGTTACATATGTAACCTATAATGCAGACTATCACAGTCGTAAGCACCGCTGACTACGAGCCTAGTGGTTATTATTAGCTGAGTCCCGAGGAAGTTGATGAACATGAGGTCTATCCATGTACAAACATCAGCTGGAGGACCCACTAATTGTTAATGCAATGAAATAAATGTGTGCTAGTTTTTCTAGCATATCATACCTGATTCAACATTTACCGCACTGAAAATGTCACTAAAACATTTAAATATCTATTTTCTTATGCTGGAGGTCTTAAGCGTCAAACTTTCAAATACCATAGACGCATCCAACCTTTTCACCAAAACAAAAATCGACTGCATTTAGCTCTGTTCATCATATCTTCTGCTTTGTAAACATTTTTAAACACCTAGTTATAATGAAGCAGCATTATTGATTTCTGAACATAATCCATCTGTATTTTGTTTTCAAAGAGACATTTCTTTAACCAGATGATTACGGTCAGTTGACCTAACCACACTTTTTCCTGGGCATTCTATGGTCATTCTCCTCCCTTCCGCTGATTCATTCAAGAAGGGTTGTTGTCAGTTACAAGCGAAAGTATGTGCAAAAATTACTGGTTAACCGCTTATTCAAGCCTGCCCAGGAAAAAGTGTGGTTAGGTCAACTGACCGTCCCGCAATGACCATAGCTGTTGACTTGGGACGTAAAGCAACAAAACCAACCAACCAACCAACATCTCCTTGAAAGGTTTTAATATTATTTCTTGGTTCGATTACCTTTCAACTGGATGTTATTATAAAATCATTTTCATCAAATTGGGTTCCTAAGGATTTTGTGTCAGGTTTTTTAACTTGTGCTGATTGCGCTATTTTAGAAAACGAGAACTCTGGTTGTTTTTAAAGTTTTTTTTGTTTTGTTTTGTTTGATTTGATTCTTTACGTCCCATCAACAATCTTTCAGTTAAACAGGGACGAGTCTTCCTGGGTTGAACCAGTACTAAGCTAGGATAAATGTGTCTTGCTCAAGGACCACAACGCAGTGACGCCGGTGAGGCTCGAACCCGCGGCCCTTCGGTCTCGAGTCAAGCACTCTACCACTGAGCCACTGCGCTCCCCTTTTGCTTCTGTGTAGGTAATGTTTTGGTTACTTTAATTCTGAGCATTTCTCTTTTCCATACCTCACATTCACTACATATTGATAGATGGCCTAGACCACAGTTGACACATTTTGGTGGGCCTTTACATCTTGATGTAAGTTGGGCATGTTCGCTAGCTCCACAATTTTCACAGACAGAGCCTATATTTGCAGAACAATTGTCTTCGTGGTGTCCAAACTCCTGGCAGTTGAAACATTTCATTGGATTTGGAATATTAATTTCAAATGGTATTTTATGGTAAAAGATTCAGAGATGTTCTGGTAAGTTTATCATCTTGAAAGTCAAAAGAAGTGTGTTTGTTTCAATATTTCTATGGTCTTTTTAATGGTTAAACGCTTAACTGCAATGACACCTTGATCTTTTAAGTATTCAGGAATATTTTGTTCAGATTCATCCCTCAAAGTTCTGTCTCAAATGATCCCTTTTAATGTATTTAAGGTGTGATGTTCCGAAACCGTTACTGGTAAGTTGAAAGTTGTCATTTTAATAGATTATCTTTTTGTATTTTTCTGCTGGTCTTAATAAGGTGTGTTTTGTTCTTTAACTTTTTAACTGTTTTTGGAGTTCCAATGCTGGCTTTTATTTGTTTTTCTATCACAAAGGGTGATAGTGAAGTGATTGTTTTTTCCTGAATATTTGATTTGATAACTATGAATCTAGAATGATCTGCAGTCTTGAAAACTGTGGAGTCATCTATCTCTTCATCTCAATTGGGCCTTTGTCGTGTTTTTTGAACGTGTTTGGGAAAGGGGAGTAAATGATGTAGGATTGGGGGATAAACCCAAGCCTAGGCCAAGGGAAGAAGGGGAACCATGGTAGAATTGAATTCAGCATGATGTTTGGTTTAATAGATAAGCGCTTCATCCACCGTGGAGCCCAACAAGGGAATGTAATATGGAAATGGCTCTCCTAGTTCCTACATAAAAGCTACATATCTACTATACTCAGGTTCATATTTCCCGGGAGTGACTCTACCACCTTGCCGTGGTCTCTGGGGCACACTTCACATTTGGGGACGATATTGACTGTAATACTTGTCCCCGTCCGGGAGTGCAAAGAGTAGAGTCCCACTTGTTCACCGTGGGTGGCTTTCTCGTTAACTCGAAGGGGATGGCCTGGAAGACTGAGAGCATGCAGAATATGGGCGTATAAAATTCTGTATGACTCAACACGTCTCTTTGGCCTCTTTGACGGGGTAGACCCTAGGGGAAACACGGCCCGGTGTTTCTAATCGGTCTTGTCATGCTGAGCCCCAGGAAGCTGAAAATGTAAAAAAAACATTTCTTATATCTTCAATCTATAGTATCGTTCTGATGCCAACCACGTGTCCATTATCTTATATATTCTTTCTTTTATAAAATATTCCTGGAAGGCAGTGGCTTAACGGGTCAATTGCGCAGATTTTATTTGTGCAAGTATAACTTCTATGTAACCCTAGCACTGGAGGTCGGAAACCCATTCCATCAAAGTGCTCCCTTGTTGGACTCCACGGTGGGTGGGGAGCATGGAGGCTGAATCTTAAAACCAAACACACATGGCTACAAAATCTAGAAAACGCCACGCACCGATTACAGACACAGATTCTGATGAATCATTAACAGCTTCTCAATCTCAATCTAAGTCTTCTGTACCAAAAAAACCTTATGTACCTAGATTTCTAATCATTCATTCAGAAGTAGAGGGAAAGGATATTTCTCTTCTTTCTCCTTTTCTGATAGAAAAAGCAATCATGAGTATAGCAGGTGAGCCTAAGAGCATCAAAAACTTACGATCTGGTGACTTACTTATACAATGTACAAAACAACCCCATGAAGCAAATCTTCTGAAAATGAAAACATTTTGTGGATTGAAATGTACTGTAAAACCCCATAAATCCTTGAACACATCAAAGGGTATTGTTCGCTGCCCTGCCTTAAGCAAGCAGAGCTGCGAACATATTCTTGAGTTCATGGGTGAACAGGGTGTTACAGATGTACGTAGAATTAATGTACACCGTGATGGAGCACTCAAACCAACCAACACTTTTGTTTTTACTTTCGACTCACCAGTGTTACCAGCTAATGTCAAAATAGGCTTTATTCAGGCAAAAGTTGACGTGTATATCCCAAATCCACTTAGATGTTATAAATGTCAAGTGTTTGGCCACCACGAAAATAAGTGTGGCAGACAAGCGATATGCGTCAACTGCAGTATGCCTGAACATTGCGCATCTGGCCAGTGTCAAAGACCTGCCAAGTGTGCCAACTGCTCAGGTGATCATTCTGCTAACTCAAAAGATTGCCCGCAATGGGAGAAAGAGAGAAAAATTCTTAAAATAAAATGTGAAAATAACTTGTCATTTCCAGAAGCTCGTAAGCAATTCGAACAATTTTACTAAGCTAGGACATATGCAAGTGCTGTGAAACCAGGCACTTGCAACAAATCTACAGAAACTCACAACAACAGCACACAGACGGACGACAGTTTTACAGAATATTTAAAACAACAAACACAAGAAAAACAACAAGAACCCTCTAAAGGAAAACCCCAAGAAAAGGGTAATCCATCTCGTCCAGGGCAAACCCTTAAGCCAGCAACCCTGGAGATGATTAGGAAAGATGAAGAGAAGAAGAAAAAAGAAGCGAAAGACAAACTCAAAAAACAACAAAAAGATGAAAGACGACAACAGTATATCAAAGAAAAAGCACAGAAAGATAAAGAAGAAGCTGAAAAAGCAATACTAGCTCAGAAGAATCCATTTTCTGTGTTTAAAAAGGATGATGAGGAAGATGACATGGACGATGATTCTGTGGTTTTCACAGACTCTTCCTCCAGTGATCACCTCCCTAAAGGCACACTTTCACGATTACCAACAACTTAAACAATGGAAGGTGTCAATCTAACCATTATTTTAGTATCTCTTTTAATATTATTTTCAAGTATGGATTTTAAACATAAAATTATTCAATGGAATTGTCGAGGTTTGAAACCTAATTTTAATGAAGTATCTCTATTGATTTCCGAATATAATCCATCTGTATTTTGTTTTCAAGAGACATTTCTTAAACGAGATGATAACATCTTATTAAAAGGTTTTAATATATATAACTATGTTCATACTGATTGTCTGAGGCCCTCTGGTGGTGCCTCGGTGTTTGTAAAATCATCTTTCCCACAAAGAAAGATTGATTTACAAACAGAACTACAAGCAACTGCAGTATCTGTCACTCTTGACAAAGAAATAACCATATGTTCTGTATATATTCCCCCATCATTTTCTCTTAATTCTCAACACCTGGACAGTTTACTACAACAACTTCCTTCTCCTTATATCATATTAGGTGACTTCAATGGTCACAATATCCTCTGGGGTGGTAAAAACAATGATTCCAGAGGTGAGCTTATCGAAAATTTCTTAACAAAAAATGATATATGTATTATGAATGATAAATCATTCACTTATCTTTCTACAAGTGCAAAGTCCTTTCCTCTATTGACCTTTCCTTCTGTCACCCATCACTCTTTCTTGATTATAATTGGTCTGTGTGTAAAGACCAACATAATAGTGATCACTTTCCTATCATCATTGAACAGAACACTTTTTCCACTGAGGACCACAATCTAAAGTGGAAATTAAATAGAGCCAACTGGGATCTATTTAATACTCTATGCACTGGTGAATTAATACCAGAAAACTTCAAAGAATCTTCTGATCCCATATCTGACTTTACTTCTTCTCTTATAGAAATATCTAAAGAATGTATTCCTCAAACCTCGACAAATCCAACTAAAAGTAATCCATGGTACAACGACGACTGTAAAGAAGCAATTAAACAACGTAAACAAGCGCTATCTAAATTTAAAAAATCTCCAAATTCCAACAACTTGAATGACGTTAAAGTATTTAGAGCTAAAGCCCGCAGAACAATTAAACTTTCGAAACGTAAGTCATGGAGATCTTATGTTTCGAAAATCAATCATAAAACACCTATTAAAAAGGTTTGGGATATGATAAGAAAAATCTCTGGAAAAAAAATCCCCCAGTTACACACATCTAAACATGGTGGGTACTGACAGCAAAGCAACTTCAAAAACAGACATTGCTGACACTTTAGGAGAAACTTTTTGTCACAATTCATCATCATTTAATTACTCTGAATCCTTCAGAAAGATTAAAACTGAACAAGAGAAAGTTAAATTGAATTTTAAATCACAAAATAATGAAATTTATAACAAAGATTTTAATTTAGATGAATTAGTTGAAGCTATTCAACTATCACATGACTCAGCCACGGGTCCTGACGAGATCCACTATCAAATGCTTAAACATCTCCCAGAGAATTCTCTTGAAACCCTTTTGAATATATTTAATTACATTTGGACTACTGGTAAATTTCCAGAAGATTGGACCTTAGCAACCATAATCCCAATTCCCAAACCTGGGAAAGATCCTGCGGAACCTAATAATTATAGACCTATAGCTTTAACAAGTTGTCTATGTAAAACACTTGAAAGAATGATAAATAAAAGACTTACTTGGTTTTTAGAATCCAATAATCATATATCGCGGTTTCAGACTGGTTTCAGATCTGACCGCAGTACAACTGATAATTTAGTTAGATTGGAAACCTTCATACGTGATGCCTTTATTAAAAAGGAACATGTAGTTGCTGTGTTTTTTTATTTGGAAAAAGCTTATGATACCACGTGGAGATATGGCATTTTAAAAGATATCCACAAACTAGGATTAAGAGGTAGACTTCCTATATTCATTGAAAACTTCCTTGCAGACCGCACCATGCAAGTCCGAGTTGGCTCCTCTCTATCTGACTATTATGACCAGGAGCAGAGTGTACCTCAAGGGGGCGTTCTATCTACAACACTTTTTAGTATCAAAATTAATGATATTGTGAAATGTTTAGGTAATCTTACTGATTGCTCATTATACGTTGACGACTTCTGTATGTGTTATCGCTCAAAAAGCATGGCGACAATTGAACGTCAACTACAACAAAATTTGAATAAGATTGAAAATTGGGCAACAAGCAATGGCTTTAAGTTTTCCAAATCAAAAACACAGTGTGTACATTTCTGTCAGTTGCGCAAGCAACATGATGATCCGGTTTTACATTTATATGGATCACCTATTCCAGTTGTTGAGGAATCTAAATTCCTTGGCATTTTATTTGATAGAAAACTCAGTTTTATACCTCATATTAAATATCTCAAAGCTAAATGTTAAAAAGCATTGAATCTTTTAAAAGTGCTTTCCCACACTTCTTGGGGTGCAGACCGAACTACACTTCTAAAGCTGTATCGGTCTCTAGTCCGGTCAAAATTAGACTATGGCTGTATTATATATGGCTCTGCACGAAAATCATATCTTGAAATGCTTGATCCTATACATAACCAAGGACTTAGATTAGCTGTAGGGGCTTTTAGAACTTCTCCTGTTGCTAGTCTCTATGTGGAAGCAGATGAACCATCACTATACTCACGAAGAGAGAAACTCTCTTTGCAATATGCTATAAGACTTGCTGCTAACCCATCAAATCCTGCTCATGAAGTTACATTCCCACCAAATTATGTTAATTTATATGAACAAAAACCTAAAGCTATTAAACCATTTGGCATCAGAATTTCACCACTCTTAGAATCTGCCAATATCAAACCACAAAATATTGAAAAACATTTTACACCAAATATTCCAGCTTGGTGTATGAAACCACCTGAAATACTTTTTGATTTACATTCCGAGAAAAAATCTGAATCAAATCCACATATATTAAAAGATGATTTCAGAAAAATGCAAAGTCGTTATAAGAATTACCAACAAATTTATACTGATGGGTCAAAGGAGGACTCAAAGGTTGGTTGTGCTGTTATATCAGACAACCATAGTAATATGCAACGTATACCTGACGATTCATCAATTTTCACTGCTGAAGCCAAAGCAATTGATCTAGCTTTAGATTTCATTAGCACTTGTGATGCTAACAATAAATTTATTATATTTTCTGACTCGCTTTCTGTATTGAAAGCAATGAACCATACCAGTTCAAAGAATCCACAGATTCAAAAACTTTAAGAAAAATGTCATGAGCACTTAGCTTATAGAGAAATTGCTCTCTGTTGGATTCCTAGTCATATAGGTATCCAAGGGAATGAGATGGTAGATAAGCAAGCAAAAACATCGCTTTCATTAGAACCAACTCCTTTTAAAATTCCATTTTCTAATTTTAAGCCATCTATCAATAAATATATCTTGGAAGAATGGCAAACTTCATGGAATAACAGCATTGGAAATAAACTTCTTGACATCAAACCAACTATTGGTGAATATCAATCAGTTGTTCGAAACATTAGAAGAGAAGAAGTAGTTTTAGCTCGACTCCGCTTAGGTCATACAAGAGTCACTCATTCATACTTACTACAATGTGAAGAGTTGCTACAATGTGTTGGTTGCGACGCACCATTCACTGTACGTCACTTCCTTTTGGAATGTGGCGATTTTGCACAAGTAAGAAATAATTGCTTCCATGTTGATAACATGAAAGAATTGTTTCAAGATATACATATTGATAGTATCATGACATTTTTAAGACAAATAAATCTTTATAACAAAATCTAATTACTATTTTTAAAATCATGTTTTGTTTTACATTTGTATCAGACCATAATACAGATTTTTTTAATGTTGTATTCTGTTCAGTTATAGAGCATGTTCAGTTATCTGAATAGCTCTTTGAAACTGTCAGATATTGTACGTGGTCTCTCCTGTCAACCATCGAATTGCAACTAATTATCTTTATACAAACTCAACATCATCCTTCCTTTTATTTTATCTTATAAATTTTTACCTTTTCCATCTTCATCAAGTTTAGTCTAATACCGTCTGACGCTAATGACCCACAAGGGTTGATGCGTCGTTAAGAACCAAACAAACAAACAAACAAAGACATTGCTGACACTTTAGGAGAAACTTTTTGTCACAATTCATCATCATTTAATTACTCTGAATCCTTCAGAAAGATTAAAACTGAACAAGAGAAAGTTAAATTGAATTTTAAATCACAAAATAATGAAATTTATAACAAAGATTTTAATTTAGATGAATTAGTTGAAGCTATTCAACTATCACATGACTCAGCCACGGGTCCTGACGAGATCCACTATCAAATGCTTAAACATCTCCCAGAGAATTCTCTTGAAACCCTTTTGAATACATTTAATTACATTTGGACTACTGGTAAATTTCCAGAAGATTGGACCTTAGCAACCATAATCCCAATTCCCAAACCTGGGAAAGATCCTGCGGAACCTAATAATTATAGACCTATAGCTTTAACAAGTTGTCTATGTAAAACACTTGAAAGAATGATAAATAAAAGACTTACTTGGTTTTTAGAATCCAATAAATATATATCGCGGTTTCAGTCTGGTTTCAGATCTGACCGCAGTACAACTGATAATTTAGTTAGATTGGAAACCTTCATACGTGATGCCTTTATTAAAAAGGAACATGTAGTTGCTGTGTTTTTTGATTTTGAAAAAGCTTATGATACCACGTGGAGATATGGCATTTTAAAAGATATCCACAAACTAGGATTAAGAGGTAGACTTCCTACATTCATTGAAAACTTCCTTGCAGACCGCGCCATGCAAGTCCGAGTTGGCTCCTCTCTGTCTGACTATTACGACCAGGAGCAAGGTGTACCTCAAGGAGGGGTTCTATCAACAACACTTTTTAGCATTAAAATTAATGATATTGTGAAATGTTTAGGTAATCTTACTGATTGCTCATTATATGTTGATGACTTCTGTATCTGTTATCGCTCAAAAAGCATGGCGACGATTGAACGCCAACTGCAACAAAATTTGAATAAGATTGAAAATTGGGCAACAAGCAATGGTTTTAAGTTTTCCAAATCAAAAACACAGTGTGTACATTTCTGTCAGTTGCGCAAGCAACATGATGATCCGGTTTTACATTTATATGGATTTCCCATTCCAGTTGTTGAGGAATCTAAATTCCTTGGCATTTTATTTGATAGAAAACTCAGTTTTATACCCCATATTAAATATCTCAAAGCTAAATGTTTAAAAAGCATTGAATCTTTTTAAAGTGCTTTCCCATACTTCTTGGGGTGCAGACCGAACAACACTTCTCAAGTTGTATCGGTCTCTAGTCCGGTCAAAATTAGACTATGGCTGTATTATATATGGCTCTGCACGAAAATCATATCTTGAAATGCTTGATCCTATACATAACCAAGGACTTAGATTAGCTGCAGGGGATTTTAGAACTTCTCCTGTTGCTAGTCTCTATGTGGAAGCAGATGAACCATCACTTTACTCACAAAGAGAGAAACTCTCTTTGCAATATGCTATAAGACTTGCTGCTAACCCATCAAATCCTGCTCATGAAGTTACATTCCCACCAAATTATGTTAATTTATATGAACAAAAACCTAAAGCTATTAAATCATTTGGCATCAGAATTTCACCACTCTTAGAATCTGCCAATATCAAACCACAAAATATTGAAAAAACATTTACACCAAATATTCCAGCTTGGTGTATGAAACCACCTGAAATACTTTTTGATTTACATTCCGGGAAAAAATCTGAATCAAATCCACACATATTAAAAGATGATTTCAGAAAAATACAAAGTCGTTATAAGAATTACCAACAAATTTATACTGATGGGTCAAAGGAAGACTCAAAGGTTGGTTGTGCTGTTATATCAGACAATCATAGTAATATGCAACGTATACCTGACGATTCATCAATTTTCACTGCTGAAGCCAAAGCAATTGATCTAGCTTTAGATTTCATTAGCACTTGTGATGCTAACAATAAATTTATTATATTTTCTGACTCGCTTTCTGTATTGAAAGCAATGAACCATACCAGTTCAAAAAATCCACAGATTTAGAAGCTTTTAGAAAAATGTCATGAGCTTTTAGCTTATAAAGAAATTGCTCTCTGTTGGATTCCTAGTCGTATAGGAATCCAAGGGAATGAGATGGTAGATAAGCAAGCAAAAACATCGCTTTCATTAGAACCAACTTCTTTTAAAATTCCATTTTCCAATTTTAAGCCATCTATCAATAAATATATCTTGGAAGAATGGCAAACTTCATGGAATAAAATCATTGGAAATAAACTTCTTGACATCAAACCAACTATTAGTGAATATCAAACAGTTGTTAGAAACATTAGAAGAGAAGAAGTAGTTTTAGCTTGACTCCGCTTAGGTCATACAAGAGTCACTCATTCACAATTACTACAAGGTGAAGAGCAGCCACAATGTGTTGGTTGCGACGCACCATTCACCGTACGTCACTTCCTTTTGGAATGTGGCGATTTTGCACAAGTAAGAAATAATTGCTTTCATGTTGATAACATGAAAGAATTATTTCAAGATATACATATTGATAGTATTATGACATTTTTAAGACAAATAAATCTTTTTAACAAAATCTAATTGCTATTTTTAAAATCATGTTTTGTTTTACATTTGTATCAGACCATAATACAGATTTTTTAATGTTGTATTCTGTTCAGTTAAAGAACATGTACAGTTATCTGAATAGCTCTTTGAAACTGTCAGATATTGTACGTGGTCTCTCCTGTCAACAATCGTATTGCAACTAATTATCATTATACACACTCATTATCATCTTTCCTTTTATTTTATCTTATAAATTTTTACTTTTTCCATCTTCATTATGTTTAGTTTAATACCGTCTGACGCTAATGACCCACAAGGGTTGATGCGTCGTTAAGAACCAAACAAACAAACAAATCAGGTTCATATTTTCCAGAAGTTGTTTTGGCTTAAGATAAACGTCATATTCCCTAAATAAAAAAATGACATTTATTGGAAGTCCCGACCCAAAAATTGTAAGACCCCCCTCAACGCTCTCAGAAGCCTCGTTAACGCTAATCTATATGCCCAAAGATTAGCCCTTGAGCAGTCACTCTTGAAACCAAATAGTAAGATATAAATGAAGAAAAAATAAACCCGGTTCTTTACCTAAAAGCTACTTTAAAATAGACAGAAGGAAGAAAAAATAAGATGGTTTCTAGAGATGGACCACCCAGCTGATTGTTCCAACGCCGGAACTAGCACTGGACTCACGCCTAGCTGAATCCGAGACCAAAGCAATGTGTTGGAAAGCTGGAGATCCCTGGGCTTCCTCATTTGCCAGGATTCTCTTCTCCCGTTCATGTGTCGCAAACCCACGCCAACTGGCAGCGACTGTTTTAATAAGGATTTTCACCTTATCTACTACAGCAGTAAAGCAATCGATATATTTTAACCATAGAGACACAGTATAAGCCCAATTGTGATGTACATTTTAGAAAAAAACTGTAATTGGTTATTTAAAAAGTTTGAAATTGAAATGATTGTAGTACACCTGGTTATCCTAACAATACAGTACTTTAAAGCTGTACAATACAAAACTGTAAAACAAAATATAAGAGAGAATGTAACTTAGGTACTGGACAGTTAATTATGAAAACTGTCCTATAGATAAAGAAGGAGTTTACAAATAAATGTTCAACAAGATTCAGAAATCATTAATTAAGACGATAGCAGTTATAAGATATAAAACTGCTTTATATGACTTTTATATTCTTTACAGTTTTACTAGTGTAAGAAAGTTTTTTGATAAATTTAAGCTTTTGGTTATTTATGAAAACAGATTGCTATAGTTGCGGTTTTAGGGACAGTTACCACTGGAATTTGTGAGGACTTTAACCCCAACCTGTCACCTCTCAAGTATGCAAAAACAAGAGACGCAAACAGGCCTGCTTAAGTACGAAGGGACCTACAGTCTGTCCCCAGTGGTGCTGGGCAGCCATCTATATTTCTAGGGCGCCAGAGGGCGAGCGCCTGGCTTACCTTTAGCTCTAAGCAGAGGGTGTCAGTTATTCAAAAATAAAGTCCTCCATGCGAATTAAGTCTCCAAACCACAGCAAGGCGGTAAGCAAACTCATGGGCCCTTGTGACATAAGTTAATATAACTAAATGCAAAATTTACCCCTTGCGTACGTTCGTGGGTCTGTTAGTCACAAAAAAATAGTGTCCGCTCTATAACTTAATTGCCGTTAAAGATATTTCAACGAAACTTCATACATTTGTAAAGAACATTCAGACGATGTGTCATGCACAAAAACCATTCATGTTTATTTTTCAAATTATTCCCCTTGTAGCATAACTAAATGCATTTTTTTGTCCAGTCTCTAAGTTGAATGTTATAGCTATTCGGTTGAAACTCCATACACTTCTAGAGCACAATCAGACAATCTGTCATAAACAAGAACATTAACTCTGCTTTGCATAGTTTAGGAGTTGATCGTTTGCAGTGCCATTTCATGTCCGCTCTATAACTCGCTTTCCGTTAGAAGTATTTCAAAGAAACTTCATAATTTGTAAAGCACATTCAGATGACGTGTCATGCACAAGAACCATAACTCTTGCATATACATTTTTCAAATTATTTCCCTTGTAACGTAACTAAATGTAATTTGGTGACTCTTTTATTCCTAAAAGGGGGAGACATTGTGGGTTTTTTCGTAGATAAAACAATTCTAGTTTCATTTAGTTTCATACATGTCTTATCGTATTTTCCAAATCCATTGACCAAACCACACAAGAACAGAAATGTATTGGCAATGGTGCAGAAGAATCTCTACTTTGATCTACTAAATAAATGCAATCTTCTTCCTATCTGAAACTGAGGAGCACATGTGGTGCTGACTTTATTAACATGCAATAATTAATATGATCAAATGTTAGAGCTCGTTGTGTTCTTCATCGAATCAGAAATGTCTTGGCAAAGATGCATACCAATCTCTACTTTGAACTCCAGTCTATAGACATAAATACAATGTACATTATTCTTCCTGTCCAGTTCATAGGGACATATAACTGAGGAGTCCATGTAGTGCTGGCATTATTAACATGCAATATTCAATTTGATAAAAAATCAGAGCTCGTAATGTTCTACATCAAAACAAAAATGTATTGGCCATGGTACAGAAGAATCTATATTTAGAGAGAGTTGAAACTAGTAAAATGTTATATAGTCATGAATACCTATCAATATTGATACTGAAACACAATGGACTCTAGACGGTAATCAATTGAATGTTGCATATGCAACGTATTGCATATGCAACGTTAGAGCCCCATATCGTAGAAGGAGACGAGTGGTTGACGAAAAGCTAAAAAAGTATGTGATAAACTGACTGTCAGAAATGTGACATCAGACGAGGTCATTTGTAATAAATGCCACACCAAATACTACCGATGGTCACAAAATGAATTGAATAAGACGCGCCAACTTTCACTCAATGTAGATGAGAAAACATCTAAACAACTAGCAGTTGAAAGCCCAAAATCAATTAAGTTAAATATCAATACATCTTGTAAATCGCATAAATACTGTTTTGTGTGCCATAAGAAAGGTTCAGCCAGACATCAACTGGTGGTTTTACCAACCAAAGCTCAAACTCAGGCTCTTATAGAAACGGGGATATACGTGGAGCCCAAAAGTCGGTGTTGTAGGTCACATCTGGAATGTTCTTTTCTCACAAGAGATGCATTACAATCGTTAAGTAACATAAAAACAAGTAATCTCTTTTCAAAGACCAAAATTACTAAATTGATTGGAAATATAAGAAATCTCATGAAAACCTCAAACCGGCTTAACTTTGATACACCTTCTCTCCTTTCAGATGAAAGTTATTTTGATTTGACAGGACTGACTAAAGCCCAATTCGCAGATTTATGCACTGAGGTACCCAATCTGAAACAGTCAAATGTTAGGTCAGTTCGCACCACGGTTGCAATATTTCTGCCAAAAATGAGGACTGGCCTATCCAATAAGTTTTGTCAGTCATATTCGACTTTAAGAAAAATCACATTCAGCGAGCAATTACTTGTAGAATGTCACTTATGAAAAAAATTGTCACCAAAACTTGGGTTTTGGGCACATTTTGCATAACAATTAATGTTCAGGAATCTTTCTCTTACCTAACCTTGATGACGATAATGACCCAAAAGGGTTGATGCGTCGTTAAACTTCAACACATCATCATCATTTCGAAAGTATCTTAATTATGAAATTCGCACTAAACAACCATTTCTAAATAGTCCACAGAAGCAGACGACAGGGACATAATGGTCACAGTGTAAAAGTATATAAATGACAAGCAATACAATAACAAAACATGTGACATATTTTTCAGTGCTCTTTGCAACGCCATGAACATGAAAGTTGTCGTCATTCGAGAAACAAATGACAGCAGCACTCATATTTATGGCATCAGCGAAATAGTTTTGTTCCCTAGCCGACCAGGGCAGTACCTCAGACATCTATATGTTTGATTTTGACAGGCTCCGATGTCAATGCGCACTACAGTGGTGCTGTTTGTAAAATAACAGCAACCAAATCTGAAGGAGACCAATGAAAGATGATTTCATTTAATTCGTGTGTCAATACATAGGTAGATTCTGCATCTGCCAATATAAGTAACCCTAATATTGCAATGTCATATCCCACGATGGTATCTACGCCCATTTCAAAGAGAAAGAAATTTTCTCCCGATTCAGTTAAGCCCCATCCAAATGCACCAAAGCGTAAGATTTCATCCGGAAGCAGGAAACGCAGAAAGACATGTATCCTAACAGATACCCCTGAAAAAGAAGCCCTGAGACTTGAGCAAGAAAATCGTAAATCTACGTGTAAACAAAGGAACTCACAGCAACAACAATGTGGCATTTTGACAAGTGTAGACTTGTACGGACCTGTGGGCCTTATGCATAGGCTGATCTGAGCCTTTGCTGGTCGCACATACCATATTGTTGGAAATCTCATGTTGGGCTCATTTGTATCTTGATTTGAGATTGCGTCAGACGCGCCTACCAGACGCTTTGATGCTTAACCGCTAGTTAGATATGAAAAACATTCGCCAAAGGACTGAGAATCAAAAAAGGGATATAGGCATGTCTTGCAAAAGCGCCCATGGATTCCTGCGTTTGTGCTATAAACATGTTCTTTTTCCGTAATAAGCACCTTCCTGCAGGAAATTGCGCAAAAAGTGAATCTGACAAACAAGAAAACTCTTATGCCTTGTTTTTTTACCATAAAGAAGGAATCCAGAGGCTAAATTGAACGACATACCCAGATTTTCATCCTAGGGCAGTTTTTTTACATATTCGACCAGCGGTTGGGCATCAGAGCGTTTGGTAGATGTGTCAGAGGGTTAACATTTTTTTAAAAGAGAGTTTAATTTCAGAGTCAGAACTAAAATTACAAGTGGGTTGAGTTATATATCTGTACTACTTCTGTCCTCCATAGAGGTTTGTTTTGGTTGATTTGTTGCTTAACGTCCCAGTCAACAGTTATAGTCATGTCCCGTAGGTCAGTTCACCTAACCACATTTTTATCTGGGCAAGCGGTTAACCAGTACTTCGTGAACGTTCTTTCGCTTGTATCTGAGAAAATTCTTTCTTGAATCAGCGCAAGGGGCGAGAATGGCCATAGAAACCATTTCAGGATCAATCTTGCTGAATGTATGGGACTGGGCTGGGATCAAATCGCAATCCCTGGTTCTGCAGTCAGACAAGAGGTACTGAGCTTCTATTGATAGCACAGCTACATTACACATTGGTATCAGTTAAGGACATGTAAACAAACCATTGATAAAAGCATCATAGAAGTTTAATACATAATTTGGGCAATTATATTAATTAACTAGTTTACACATTGAAATACTTAACTTCATGCTTGATGATATATCAATAGTGTGTATTAGAATATATGCAGGCAAATTAAGCTTACCAAGATGTTAGTTTCTTATTGTCTGCTGACTTTTTTCAAAAACAAAATAAATAAAATAACTTTCTGGAACACTTCAGGGTGGCAAACAATTTGAACCAACTTACATCACCCAGGTGATCCGCATGTCTAGATCTCGGAGGGTATTGGCTATCGGAGGTAAACATTGAGATCATGGATGGATAGGGTCTGTTTTTATCCATTTTTATTTCATATGGAAAGTTTCTTGGGGACGAATGCAGCAAACATGTTGCTTCTATATTGAGTAATAAGGACTCTGAATCTGTTAAATACTTTTGATCCATGTCCGTAGGATTCAGGGCGACTTTTCAAACGGAGAATGTGATTTTTTCAATGAAAAAAGGCTAGTGGTTTGATCATAGCTGGACTTATATCAACCTTTGACAATAATTGCTTGTGCCGCTGCCATTTTATATCATTCTCCTGCATGGCTTGTAAGTGGCATGTCCAAAACTGCTATTAAAACTTCAAATTATGAAAATCGCTTGCGTTGCTATCATGTTGATGGTTAGCAAAATGTTCAGAGGACTTACCTCCGAATAAAACGCTATCCATAAACATGACACCATCGTCATAAAATTGCAAATAAATAAGTGTTGTACACGTCTGTTTGAATTATATTGGACTGATACATTTTCAAGAGAGGTTAAACATTGCAGCGGTAGTTATGAATCAAGAAAAAATAAAATAATACATCTAAATATTAACTGATGAATTCGAAATATTCGTTCAAATCACCGCATTTCCGAATTCAAATGCGATTTAAACTAAAAAAAAATCAGTTTAAAAACATGCACTGCTTTCAGAACTCTTTGTCATTCTATATACTATCGGCTTTTATGTTGATTTTATTCCTTAATGTGGTTTATTATGATATAAAAAATCCTTAATGTGGTTTATTATGATATAAAACCATCTCAAAGCAGACCATGTGCAGCCCAAAACTCCTTTGTTTACCTCCGATAGCCAACGCCCTCCGAGATTTAGACATGCTGTTTACCTGGGTGTACATATCAGCAGACAACAAAGGCAAGGAAATAATTTAGTGTAGGTACCAGAAAATGTCAAAGATCAGAATGCTCTATGAATACTTCATTGGCCGACATGTGCAGATGCAGTGTTTTCATTATACATATACCCAGTAAAAAATAACATTAACAGTGCCGCCAATCGGTAAGCCAAGTCCAATTGTGATATTTTCTTGCGTCATAGCCTCCGTGCACTAACCGTTTGTATACCTGGTAAGTTTACAAATAGTATAGACCCGAATGAAATGCCGCATAATGCATAAATGCGGCATTTTATTTGGGTCTATGCTGTTCGTAAAGTTAAAAAAGATCTCACTACTGTATTTTAAAACTATAACCAGACACCCCTATAAATATGTACAATGGACTATCCCAAGTTTATTGTGTCAAAATAAAATCAGAAGGAAGAATCCATTAGTATGCAAAGGGTTAAACATGTTATCTGGGTTTTGTGCAAGAAAAGACACAAATAAAAGACTTATGAGTCTAAGATTGAAAAACAAAATGCAGATCAGACAGGGATGATGCGCAGGCTGATCTATCTACAGCTATTTATTCGAATATGTACAGCAGCTTTTCTCATAACGCAACTCATTAATACAACACCGTAGTGAGGCATCTGTGATCAACAGTGCACAGATTGATAAGACTACACTGTGCGGCTTACATGCTCTGGTCTTATCCTACCATGCAGCAGCTATTCACAATTATTTTTTGTTTTATTGCATTTAATTCCTGCAGTTTCTCTGATAGTTTATATGGGGATGACCTCTTTCTAAAGTTGTCTATTTGTAGGTTACGGTTAACTAAATTCTTCTGTTGTTTTCGATTTTTTGCACCAGCTACGCATGAAACTAGCTATTTAAATATGCAGCATTTGGGCGCAAGACATTCTTTTTCTTGTTCAGACTCGAGTTTTTGCGAGATTCCAGCATTCCTGTACCCTAGAAGCATCACTACAGATATTTTGTAATAAGCCAAACGCTTTACTAAACTCAGCTGACCGAAGATATAACAAAGTTTATTACCCAACTGTCTATATGGGGAGTAATTGTCTATTTTTTGCTATGTCATGAGTCACTGAACTATTGACCAGTCAATAAATTTGACTATTGACTGGCATTATACCAAGGCCTGGTTTCCCGCTTCGCTGTACAAAACACACGGACACTTATCGGCATGCGCGACAACGATGCGCGACAACCATGCGGTACGGTTCGTTATGAAAGGAGACATTGTGCAACAAAGATGAAAATGAGCCATGCTTTGGCAACTTTAAACTCCAATAACTTCGTTGTTTATGGTCAGAAACATAAAATGTGAGTACAAAATAATAAAATTTTCTTAGTTAGAATGAGCGGAAAATTTTGAGTCCAAAATTAAGCAGATTTGGTGAAATTTTCTGTTTTGTAACAAAACCGCATCGTCTACAGCAACTCCATCGATGATTCAAGAAACACTGTTAGTAATTTCACGAAAAGGGTTAAATAATAAAACAGTTATTTCATGCCTGTTTGTAGTATAGTCAAACTATTATCCCTCGATACCGTGCAATAGTGCATCAGGTCGTCGACGGACCTCGGGGTAATAGTTTGGACTATACTACAAACCTGCATGAAATAACTGTATAATAACACCACCCATTTTTGTTTCTTCTCAATTTCTTTAAAAACTCATCAAATATGTCTTGTGTCTATTCGTCGTATATCTTTTTGAAAGATGTTTCTTGTTTATATGCAATATTTAATGCAGGCAAAACACATTTAGCTTATATAATACTATTCTACCATGTGGCCCTCATTAACAAGCGCAACATATATATACATGACATATACAAATGATAAAACCTATTCTACTATAAGGCTTGATAAGCACAGTCAATAATTAAATTATCAGCACGCACCCTAGAGGTGTGGCAAGCTTCTGAACTCAGGCGACTGAGAATCCTTGCTCAGCAGATGGATGCAAAAAGACAACGAGTTTAGATGCAACCCTTGCCTTGTTCCAAGCCTGAGCTGTGCATCTGGTGTAAAAAATGCCATACATTATTAATGGGGCGCGGCGCAAAAAAAAAATGCCTTCGAAATTTCCGACGACATGAGATTTAAAGCAGCCTGTTCAGCTTCAAATACCTGCTGGAAAATTGAAATTTCGCTTATAGCAAGTCCAGATATTACTTTTCCCCATTTAGTGAATAATACAAGCGCTGATCAGACTGCGCGGATGCACAGGCTGGTCTGCGCCTTTGTTGTTCTCAACCACTGAAGGCTGGTTTTCTGGCGACGAGGCCCATTTAATGATTAAAGAGTATAGGCAAACGTTATGGACATCAAACTGGTCTGCTCTGGGTCTACGCTGTTTGTCCAAGTGGCTTCGAAAACATTTCAGCAGACGACAAAACACGTGACAATCATAGTGATATCGGCGCGCATAACATATGCTTAGTCAAGGGGGTACTCTCAATTTTTCTTCATATGTAGGCTTGGACCCAGCATCTATTGTTCACCCCAAAAAAATATCAGGAATCTCAAGCACCCCAAAAATATTTGAAATTTTGCAACCCCTAAAAATATCCATATTATGTACCTCGACGGTCGACCTTAAGAAAAGATCATAAGACGCATAGAAATGACACCTTAAATAGTCCAATTTTGTGATGACCCCCCAAAAATATCAACAAAATGTTCATACCCCCAAAAAATATTCATTTTTCTGACAACCCCAAAAATATAGTAATTCAAAATGTTGAACCCCCCAAAAATGAGCCGAGCCTAAGTATGATACTATCAGAGTCCCCCACCCTCCTCTGGGATGCTTAGATCAATCTAGTACATAAAATTAATCAAAGAAAACATCAATGAGCAACTTGTAGGCCAGGTCAGTTCTTTGGGCCGAACTTGCCCGGAGGGGGGGGGGGGCAAACTTGCCCCATCACGGGTAAAGTTCGACCATCATGACCCGATCTCCTTGGCTGAAGATTACCCTTTATTGTAAAGAAAAACATGAATATTATTTGGACAATTTCCACCTTATTGTGCCTTACCTGAATAGATGGTTTTCACAGACCTAGCTGCAATAGTCGTTCGAAAATTGCTCTGTTTATAATATGGGGTCGAACTAGCCCTGGTCTCCCCTATTATTCGAGCTTCTCGTTGGCGAATGCTTACAGCTAGAGATTTTTTCTGTTCTTATAGTTAGACTACTTAATGTTTCCAAGGCTATCTGTAAGGGCCTTAGCCAAAACCATGAAGGGGGTTATCAAAGTAAGTAAGGGTGCAAAGATCAGGAATCGCTACAATCAAGTACCACACCTGACCCAGGATACCAATGGGAATGTAACAAACTCACAGTTAGACACCACAAACGAGAGCCAAGAGGTCAGCCCTTTCCCAGCAGGTGACCAAGAGGCACATATACTGTGCTACTAAAGAAACCTGACACTTTTACTTGCTTCAAACTCGTAAATAACAAATTATAGAGCTAAGCCGATATGCTTATTTGAATAACAAGACATTGACGTTAGACACCACAAACGAGAGCCAAGAGGTCAGCCCTTTCCCAGCAGGTGACCAAGAGGCACATATACTGTGCTACTAAAGAAACCTGACACTTTTACTTGCTTCAAACCCGTAAATAACAAATTATAGAGCTAAGCCGATATGCTTATTTGAATAACAAGACATTGAAAAGTATTCTTCGAAAAACAATATTTATCAAATATAGAACATGACGTTACGACGTCAAAAATACAGTTTTAATCACTTTTGCCTCAGGAGTGATTGTCTAGATATTTTTGAAAACTTTTTTCATGTATACAAGGCCAATATCAGTACAGACATAAGTGCATTTTGAAAATTAGACATTTCTTGCTGTAACGTATGATATGGGGGTTTTAAGTTGTGTTTTTGACGTTTTCTAAACGACAGTGTTGTTTTCCTTTGTTTAAGCAATTTCTAGATACTGAAATGGCTTGGAGTCAACTAATCATTGTAAGAGGATGCATTTTCAAGAATTAGAACTAATTAATGTTTTGCGTCACGTTAAATGATAAAAGCGGAATAAACTAAATTTAACGTCAATTAAAAACAACGTAAACTATGGATAACACACGTTTTTTCTTTGTCAACCTTTGTCTCCGTTTAGTATGTGTTGCTTACTTTGTTATAGTGCCAATTGGCTACAGTTTACTTTTTCCGCGTATGAATTTTAAGCTTTGCAGTATACACATATCAGCATGTAATTGTAACGCTTGACAGCCACGGAGTTCAAAAGGACTGACACATTGTCAAAATGCATTCCAACCATCATACAAAGTGAAAAAAAATGATAAAGCAGCAGTGCTTTTGAAAAGCTGATAAAACGCTGATAACGTAAAATTGACGTTAAGAATATGAAAAAGGGCTTTTGAGTTGAACAATACAAGCATGCTTTATTTGAATGCCGAGAAGATGTCAATGAAATAACAAAGAATCACACTAAAGCGGTTTCTGGTGAATTTTTGCGTGATTTCTTTGTTCTTGCGAAATATATTTTAGTGGTTACGTGACGTTTTGATAGCTGACGTCTGAAATTAGTTCATCTTTTCAAATAATCTCAGTGCATCTTAGTCTACCTTTGTTCAACTTAACGCAATGGAAAGACAGTGTTCATCGTATTCACTTACTACCAAAAAATTGTTTCTTTAGTAGCTAAGTATGTAAACAGATGCGTACAAAGGCATAGCAAACACAAGACAGAAAAAAGCATAAAAGATCCACACAAAAAGTATCGCCTCGGAGCGGTCAGTAAAATATTTGACTGGAGGGCTTAAACTGGTTTAACGTTGCATCAACCTCACCCGTAATTCAGATGTGGATCAAGACACATAGATGTTTGGTTTGTATGAAAGACCCCTAACTTATCAATGCATCATCTCCTAGAACATATAAATCAAGATATAAAAAGGAGATAAAACAAAGATAAGGACTCAACAGTAAATTAAATTGAATACCGGAGCAAAAGAAATCCAATAGGTAAACCCCAGTGGGCCTGACAAACAGCCAAAGCATCAGGCTCCTACCATCTCATTAAAAGATAAGTCTTTTAGTCGGAACCGTCATAGAGTCTAAAGTCCGATCCACCGGCGTGCAATTAAAGAGGAAAGCAAAGTTGCCAACCTTGATTGGGTTGACCACCAAGTATGCAGTCTGTTGCAATACATTAATGTTATAGCCAATCTTTTATAATGGGAAATTATTTTAATAAACTGCGCTACAAAATTATTAGAGCCAACAATCTTCTTCAATTTATACACCAAGTCACCATAGAATTCAGGTTCCGAAAGTCCATGGCGTAAGAGAGATTTAAGTCCAACTTGGAATTTAGATATCAAATTATAGTAGCGTCTATAAAATTTAGAAAAGGTTGTGCGAAGTTTACGATACCAATAGCCTTGTTTTAGATGTTTCTGAGTTAACAATTTATTGCGAGTGTTGAAGTCAGTAATATAGCTAGATGCACGAGCAAAACGAATGAGTTGAGAAATATAGACTCCATAGGATGTAGAGCGAGGATCATCACCATCTAAAAATGGGAAATTGACAATTTCAAAATCAAAGTCGTCTCGTTTATCATAAATTTTGGTAGAAACTATATCATAAGCAATAGACAAATGCAAGTCTAAAATTGCAGCTTCGGTATCAGAGGTATTGATTTCATTAAGTTGGAGCTCTGAAGGGTATATTTGACGTACCATATTGTCAAAATAAACATTATTAATGTTTAAAATATCGTCCAAATATCTGGATGTAGTGTCAAACGCATCAATAACATCAGCCTGCTTATCATCAGAAAGAGACATCATAAATCATAACATAACATGAATAAATCTGCAACTAGGGGAGCACAATTGGTGCCCATAGGAATCCCAACTACTTGTCTATACAGCTTGGTGCCAAATCGAATAAAAATATTGTCCAACAAAAAGGTCAGCGCATCACATACATTTTGACATGACCATGCATGGTAATTTTTAGATTTTTCCGAAGTAAAAAATGTATTTCTGTCATTACATGCAAGGTAAGGAGAGCCTTCTCTCTGGAAGTTTCTTTCAATAAGATCAATAAGTTTATCTAAATAAATTATGAGGTAAAGTAGTGTAAAGTGTAGAAAAATTATAAGTAGACAAACTGGTTGCATTGAAATCTCTAGCTTCAAGTTTATCTAAAATTTCACCTGAATTTTTAATAGACCAAAATAGGTTTTTACCGGATCTCTCATATACCTTTTCACAGTACTTGACAACATGTTTTAACAGCTGTAAGACACGACGTAGGAACTTTGTCTCGATTTTCTTTAGCTTTGACACCAAAATGCAGGGCTGTATGACAACCATGCCCATCGACAATCAACCTCTCCCTCAAAGAAGGCTGCAGTTTATAGGCGTTAATGTCAATAAGCTCATGCTTAAGAGTATTAATACAATACAATCGTCAAACATCTACAACATTGTTAGCAGCTTTATCTGCTGGAACCAAAACATAGTTCATATGAAAATCCTGGATACCTCATTTAAGTTGACGAAAAGAAGATTTAGATTTAGGGGGTAAAAGATGTGTATTACGAGAGTAAAATGAAATACGAGTATCAATAATTTTAAAAATGTTAATCTTCCATTCCTTCAAGGCATCAGGTTCAACATATATATACTTGTCAAAAGTTCTAACTGGCCACGTGTGTTTTTACCAATATGCGGAAAAGCTATAAGGACTATATCAATTTCATTTGCACTCCCCAATAGGCCAGCCTCTCAGTCATTGATAACAGAAAACGGCTAAGCAAAACTCCTTAAGATGTATCCAGGAGGCTTTGCCGAATACACTTACCCTCAATTTTAAAATTCACAAGAATTTGCATTGGATGGTGGGGTAATTTTTAACATTTTAGCCAATAGCAACGAGTTTCATGCAGATGAAGTGTTCATTTCAGCACTTTAGTGTTCAATATGTGTTTGGCTTTTGAAATGAAAACGTTTTGCGTGTGAAATGGGGTTATTTCAAAAATTCATGACTCACAAATTGTGCCAAAATGCGAATTTTGAAAATGGGGGTACCACTATTCAAGTTAGCAGCCTGCATGTACTGTTGAACATTTTGTCAATATCTTCACTGCCAAGGGTACATGACACGTCTGTCAATTTCGAGAGACAAAAAGGATAGTCATGTCATTTTACGTTTTGAAGAAAATCAATAAAATGCAGGTGGACGGTTAGAACTTTTGGCTAGTATATGTATGTCTTTAGATCTCAACTTGACCTTTCTAGAGTGGTGGACTGTGGGCCGGGGGTACGGGTTTAAGGGGGGCAGAATCGGGGGTGGAGGGGGCGGAATTGGGGGTGGAGGGGCGGAATTGGGGTGGAGAGGGCGGGATGCGGGGGTAGAGGGGGCGGGAAGAGGGGCGATAGGGGGCAGGGAGGTTTGAAAAAATTGGGCCGAAAACTGCTACCAACTTCATAGAAAATGGTTCATAACTGATCATGATGATACCCTTTAAGCCCTATGGGTTATAAAAAGGCATAATGGGGAGCTACAAGGCTTCGAATCTCGGTTTTGATTATTATTGGGGACTCTAGCAAAAATTGTTTCGGCCAATTTCAGATCATTTGGTTTATCTCCGTACTGGATTGCGTCCCTTTGTTTCTCTTCAGCTTTGAAAATGAGAAATGGCGACCGTAGTTTCTGTGGCAATACACATTTATAAAAGTGGATCAGCTGCTGTCGACACCTACTTCATTCATACAGTTCTTGAAAGCGACTATTTTAAACTGCTTAAGAATTTTAAACAGCAACACGAGTTCACAAAGCACAGAATTTCCATATTTGATCTGGAGCGGTCGGTGTTGAAGAAAAGAACTAAAAAAATGATCGTCCTGACGGATCCTTAAATTTGGGACCATGCCAACCAACTGATAATCAAGGACGAAACTGACATCCATGGTATGCTAGTGCTGTAATCTGTCAGTATCGATAAGAAATGAAGAAGTCAAAGTTGGCCTATTTTAGATCATTTTACAATGATAATCATTCACAATAAACAAGTGTTAGATAAGTAAAAAGAGATTGCACCCCACAATGTTTGCACTAGAATAAGCACAATTTTAAATTGACTGGTTGTTATGCCTTAAGTTACAGAGAAAAGTCATTGCTTTTTACACAAATGTGAAAATAAATCATGTCCTTGTTTTGGCCTTGGACCCAATAAACACAGACTGGTCACTTAGATCACTTACATACTGGCGAAATGATCAGCATGAACGGTGGCCCAGCTTTGAAAACTGACGTATGTCGAAGATTAAATAATCATATCTCCGTTTTTTCTCTGCATTTCTTTGAATCTTCTTCAAAAAGCAATGGTTCAATAAACTATCTTTAAGACTGTATTGTTATAATTATTATTGTTATATCCATCTTTATGAACATCAGCAAGAAACCTAGGTATCCTTTTTAGCTATTTTTGGCGCTTTTAGCCGAAAATCGTCAGAAAATATAAAAAGATGAGAAAACTTGAATTATTTTTACTGTAACTCGTAATATTTCAGCTTCTCATACTTAGAGTAACCTCTTAATCAAAAACCTCATAATCTTGTGTATGTTCAGAATCAATTTTATTGATTGTATATAGTACTTTGAAATAGCGCTAAAATAAAGCCTCGACAACGTAACTTTGTATTTCCGTCAGTTAGCAGTCCAATACTGGGTCCGAGGTCTGGCTGAATCAAAATCATATATCCTATTTATTTTCTGTAAATTTTGAAAAGCTGGCGCACCTCTGGCTTACTTGGCACAGTTTATGACATAAGACTAAAATCTTAACATTCTGCTGGTTAAATGATTGGAACTGATTCAAGAAATATAAGTTTGATAATGCTACGTTTACACTATGTTCAAGGCAGCCCGAAACGTAGCTCGTCGTGGCGTTTGGGTCATTTTTGTCTTCATATTCAAGTTCTAACTGTTACGTCTTGTTATGTTCTCTCAAGGTCTAACATAGGTTTAGATAAACAGAATTTTCGAGTGTAAAATTTAAATATTTTCTAATCTGTCAGTTTGAACATATGTTTTGGGTGCTCAAAAGTGACGGTTCTTTTGAGTACACACAACACATGTTTCGGTTGAGAAATAAGAAAATGAATTTTTTAGTACTCACTCTTTAACTGGCCCCTGAGTGATATAACCCAAACAGGATGGAGACTGGTCTTTACAGGATGAAAATGACGTCTAACAACACTGGTAATTGTTTTTACTTTCAATGATAGAACAAGATACATGTAAAAGGCTAGAAGAGGCAGGCCTTTAGTTAAAGAGTGTGTAACAAAAAACTAAATTTCTTATTGCTTAACCAAAACATATGTTGTGGGTACTCAAAAGAACCTTTTCAATGAGACGGTTCTTTTGAGCACCCAAAACTTATGTTAAGACTGATGGTTAAGAAAATATTTACACTTTTACACACAAAAATTTTGTTTATCTAAACCTGTGATTAAGAGGGGTTAGGTTTTCAAATATTTCAAATTGGTTCCAGCCACGGACCAAAAGTAATTCTAAATTGTAAAATTTATTCTGTAGACTTCAGTATAAATTGGTGTTAGCATGAAAATTTAAGCTTCTTTTCAGGACTATTCCATAATTCAGGATTTTGAGGCTGAGTTTCTTTGGTAATATCATCATCAAAAGGCTGAATAAGGCAGATTATATTAGCTTCCCTGATATATTTTCAGTAAATCTAAAGACAATTGACCATTAAACTTTAAAATTGTTAGTATTTGTAGGCAAATTGCAAGTCTTAAGATTTGAATTTCTGAAGTTCAGGGTTGTGTAGATTTTGAACTTATACCCCTGTCTTTTAAGCTTTTAAACATGAAAATGCAGCTGAGTCTATGGTAAATCATTTTTAGAATTAATTCTGGTTCTTGACTTATGTATGTATACACTTCAGTTCTTGAGCAAGAACAAAATTTTATCAGGGGGAGGGAAAAATCTGATGGGGGGGAGGGAAGTGGTGGTGAAGGGGGAGGGAAGTGGTGGTGAAGGGGGGAAGTGGGGGAAGGGGAGGGAAGTGGGTGGAAAGGGGGAGGGAAGTAGGGATTTGGAACCCCCCTGTCCACCCCCTCTTTCTAGTGTCACTAAGCAATGACTGCATCTGCGTTACACTATCATCCTCGTTACAAATTAAATACATAATACCAATCGATATATGCGTAACGGAAGTAGAGCTGACCAATAATGCAATATACAGATACCAGCTGGGTGCAAAGATCAGGAATCGATACAATCAAGTACCACACCTGACCCCGGGTACAAATGGGAAAGTGACAAACTCAGTTATACACCACAAACGAGAGCCAAGAGGTCAGCCCTTTCTCAGCAGGACTCCCCTGGAAAAATTAGACCCCCCCCCCCCATGAAAGCGTCTTATCAACACAAGTGCCCTTTTTAGTTTGGTAGAGTTTATGCTATATAGGCCTACATTCAGGTGCCAAATTAAAGTTCACAAAGTGAATTTCAAGGTTAAAAATAATGCTTTTTTTCAACACTAATAATACTTTGAATCTAAAAGTAAAGATTTACAGCATTAATAAGGCTTATGTATGGATACAATAATTATGCTCTCTATCATTACAAATGTTCAGAAAATTTTACTCCATACTGGAGATGGTTGCCTAGTTACAAGACAAAAATGGCTAAATTTGCCCTATCTACAGTAGTTCATTAAAACAATTGCCATGGCAACCAGATATTTAAGAATTACTTGCGTTTTTGCTAACTTATTGATGTCTTTATGTGTTGATTTATTGCACTTTCTATCTATAACAAAGTAAAAAAAATCAACATTTCTTTATAAAATTGATCAAGAAAAGGGTGGATATTAGAGTAAATATAAAATATACTGCATCTTTGTTTCCATGACAACATCATTTTGAATGCAATACTGTAACTTTTTAAAGACATTTTATTGACAATGTATGTTTGTTTTAAAGTCTTAGGTATAGTTTGAAGTACATATGACTTTTAAATTTGTGTATTTATTAATATTTGTCTTCCATACCCACATTTTAGAAACTTTGAATCTTGTCAGATATTATTAACATTTTTTTGCATTTTATATTGTTAAGCTATAAAAGAAAGACGAAAGGCAATAACTTTGTGATAGTCAGTCAATATATAGAAAAATATGTTGTCTTGGAGTAACATTAAAAATAATATCAGAAATTCATTTATTGTAACCATGGCAACCACCAAATTGAGCATACTAGTGGCGTTTTAGCTATTTTTATTGGTTGCTTAGCAACAATATGCAAAACAGTGTACAAGTCAATTACATTGTAAATATTTGAAGGCTTGCTTATATCTTCCCATTCATGTATTTGTCAAGTCCATATTAAGAATAAAATTAAAATGAAGAAGAAATGAATGTCTAAATTTCCCATAAATTTAGGCTTTTTTTAGTTTGTGAACTTTAATTTGGCACATAAGTGTAGTTATGTACCAGTGATTAGGCAATTTTGAACATTGTATTTTTTGACAGCGAGAACGAAAACTTCCTGTCTAATTCTTTTCTAAGCTTCCGGGAGGGGGGTCCAATATTTTCTCAGGGGGTCCAACTTTTTCCAGGGAAGTCCAATAGCCAATTTCTATAGAAGCATATAGAACTTGTGATTTTCCAGGGCGGGGTAAAATATAACTAACCCTATAATTTTCCAAAATGGGGCAACATTTTCCAGGGTGGGGCTCGATGGGTGGGGTCTATTTTTTCAAGGAGAGTCCAATAGCGTATTTCTGTTGGATTCCTAGTCATATAGGTATCCAAGGGAATGAGATGGAAGATAAGCAAGCAAAAACATCGCTTTTATTGGAACCAACTTCTTTTAAGATTTCATTTTCTAATTTTAAACCATCTATCAATAAATATATCTTGGAAGAATGGGAAACTTCATGGAATAACGGCATTGGAAATAAACTTCTTGACATCAAACCAACTATTGGTGAATATCAATCAGTTGTTCGAAACATTAGAAAAGAGGAAGTGGTTTTAGCTCGACTCCGCTTAGGTCATACAAGAGTCACTCATTCATACTTACTACAAGGTGAAGAGCAGCCACAATGTGTTGGGTTGCGACGCACCATTCATTGTACGTCACTTCCTTTTGGAATGTGGCGACTTTGCACAAGTAAGAAATAATTGATTCCATGTTGATAACATGAAAGAATTATTTCAAGATATACATATTGATAGTATTATGACATTTTTAAGACAAATAAATCTTTTTAACAAGATCTAATTGCTATTTTTAAAATTATGTTTTGTTTTACCTTTGTATCAGACCATAAAACAGATTATATTATGTTGTATTCTGTTCAGTAAGGGAGCATGTACAGCTATCTGAATAGCTCTTTGAAACTGTCAGATGTTGTGCATGGTCTTTCCTGTCAACAATCGTATTGCAACTTATTATCAATATACAAACTCATCATCATCATTCCTTTTATTTTATCTTACAAATTTTTACTCTTTCCGTCCACGTCATGTTTAGTTTAATACCGTCTGACGCTAATGACCCACAAGGGTTGATGCGTCGTTAAGCACCAAACAAACAAAAAAAAACAATATTTATTCAGGTAAAGTGCATGATACACATAAATACAATGTTAAGATAATAGGATCTTACAGTAAGTCAGTGGCTTATTTAGATCACCTCCTAGACATGTTATAAAATCTGCATTTTATATGATGGTTTAAACGAGTTTAAACTCGCAAGTATAATAACGAGAGAGAGAGGGGGGGGGGGGGGAGAGAGACTCCTGTTTAGTTGTTCATAGGCAAAAAGCATAGTGCTATAGAATGACTGGCTCCAGACGTAGACGTATCAAAATTTTAACACTTTGAGACTGGGATCAACCAAACCCACCAGACCTTATCAAAAACTCCTGTACCTTTAGGAAAAGGGATTCGTTAAATTCATCTGATTGATTTTAGCATCCAAACAAAAGGTCATTGCTAGTAAGATTATAGAGATTGGCTGGCAGATATCTTAGTCTATTGAGTGACTAAAGCGGACAAGCAAAAAAGAAATGGTTACGACTCTCAAAGATACCGCACCGACAGAAGGGGTTAGGTACAACGTTTTTACGATTCAAGTCAGAGTTTAGGGAACTACATTCCATTCGTTGTCTTGCCTGTAGTATTTGACCTTTGCGTATTCCAGCATTATAGAATATTAGAGGAGATCTCAGGTTTTTATTGATTTTGTATTTGAACGAGCCTACAGATGGTGCATCCTTTATGTCGTTTGGTAGGTCGTTCCAGGCGCGTACTGTGGAGGGGAAGAGAAATTGGAGTATAAGTTAGTGTGCACTCTTTAATTCTGAATATTTCCAGCATTCGGTAGGTTAAATGTAGTTGTGTCTTAGATTAAGGGCGGTACAATGTACGAAAGATAGGTTGGGGGCAATGCCATGAAGAATTTTGTAAAATATTACAAGTTTGTGCTTATTGCGGCGTTTTTGGAGGGACTCGCATCCAAGGTCAGCAAAAAGTTTTTCGATGCTTCAGAGTTTAGTGGCTCCAGTTATTTCTCTTGCAGCTTCTATATGGATCGATCCTAGTTGTTTGTTCGATTCCGTGGAACAATTATCCCACACAGAGTCGCTGATTTCAATCAAAGGTCGAACATAAGAACTATACATTTTTTCCAGAGATCTTCTACTTACCCTGAATTTAAGAGTTCGCATAAGATTGAGTCTTGCCCATGCTTTATCACAAATGCTATTGATATATTCTCTCCAAGAACAGTTATTGGAAAGAATAAGACCCGAGTGTTTATGGTTTTGTGTTTTCATTTAGCATTGTATCGTGCCTGAAGAGGGAAGGGTGAACAACTGGGTTTGATTTACGTGAGAAGATTATTTAAAGTGTTTTGCTTGCATTGAATGCCACAAGTCAAGCATTTGCCCATTCAGAAATTGTTTTTAGATCAGTATTGAGAACTATAGCCGCTTGATCTAGTAGATCGACTATAATGTACAAGCTAGTGTCATCAGCAAATAGACAGATGGATGCTCCTATACATTTGACGATATGGGGAAATGAAAAAAAAAACTCTATTTAGCTACAAATAGATCTTGAAGAACATAAGCATGGGACATCGTTCAAAATATCCTTCATTACGAGATTCAATCATTGCCTTTCTTTCTACTTAGATCAAAAGGGGGGTTAGGCCAAATAAAAACAAATATGTGTGTTACGGGAAACACGTCTGAAAATTTTACGTAGGGTAGGCAAACATATTTTTCTACAGGAAAATATAATTTGATGCTTTTCAAAATGCATAAATTTATGTTATAAAAATCCAGAAAATCTGAAAAAATCTAGGTGCGAGGCTATCCTCATTCGCCCACTCGTGAATTAATATTACAAGATTCCCAATCATTGCCTTTCCTTCTGTACTTTGATAGAGGATAAAGTGGTCCGTTATGAGCTTGTACTAATCTTAATCTTCTAAAGAATGTGTAACTTGCTGCTAATTAAATCACACGAGAGTAAGCGAGGCTATCCTAATTCACCCACTCATTAATTAATATTACGAGATTCCAAATTATTGCCTTTCCCTCTGTACTTTGATAGAGGATGAAGTGGTCCGTTATGAGCTTGAACTAATCTTAATCTACTAAAGAATATGTAACTTGCTGCTAATTAAATCACACGAGAGTAAGCGAGGCAATCCTCATTCACCTACTCATTAATTAATATTAGGAGATTTTCAATTATTGCCTTTCCTTCTGTACTTTGATAGAGGATGAAGTGGTCCGTTATGAGCTTGCGCTAATCTTAATCTTCTAATGAATGTGTAACTAGCTGCTAATTTAATCATACGAGAGTAAGCGAGGCAATCCTCATTCACCCACTCATGAATTAATATTACGAGATTCCCAATTATTGCCATTCCTTCTGTACTTTGATAGAGGATGAAGTGGTCCGTTATGAGCTTGAACTTATCTTAATCTACTAAAGAATGTGTAACTTGCTGCTAATTAAATCACACGAGAGTAAGCGAGGCAATCCTAATTCACCTACTCATTAATTAATATTACGAGATTCCCAATTATTGCCTTTCCTTCTGTACTTTGATAGAGGATAAAGTGGTCCGTTATGAGCTTTAACTAATCTTAATCTACTAAAGAATGTGTAACTTGCTGCTTATAAAATCACAAGAGAGTAAGCGAGGCTATCCTCATTCACCTACTCATAAATTAATATTACGAGATTCCCAATTATTGCCTTCCCTTCTGTACTTTGATAGAGGATGAAGTGGTCCGTTATGAGCTTGTACTTATCTTAATCTACTAAAGAATGTGTAACTTGCTGCTAATTAAATCACACGAGAGTAAGCGAGGCAATCCTAATTCACCTACTCATTAATTAATATTACGAGATTCCCAATCATTGCCTTTCCTTCTGTACTTTGATAAAGGATGAAGTGGTCCGTTATGACCTTGAACTAATCTTAATCTACTAAAGAATGTGTAACTTGCTGCTAATTAAATCACACGAGAGTATGCGAGGCTATCCTAATTCACCTACTCATGAATTAATATTACAAGATTCCCAATTATTGCCTTTCCTTCTGTACTTTGATAGAGGATGAAGTGGTCCGTTATGAGCTTGAACTAAACTTAATCTACTAAAGAATGTGTAACTTGCTGCTAATTTAATCACACGAGAGTAAGCGAGGCTATCCTAATTCACCTACTCATTAATTAATATTACGAGATTCCCAATTATTGCCTTTCCTCCTGTACTTTGATAGAGGATGAAGTGGTCCGTTATGAGCTTGTACTAATCTTAATCTTCTAAAGAATGTGTAACTTGCTGCTAATTAAATCGCACGAGAGTAAGCGAGGCAATTTACAATTCACCTACTCATTAATTAATATTACGAGATTCCCAATTATTGCCTTTCCTTCTGTACTTTGATAGAGGATGAAGTGGTCCGTTATGAGCTTGAACTAATGTTAATCTACTAAAGAATGTGTAACTTGCTGCTAATTTAATCACACGAGAGTAAGCGAGGCTATCCTAATTCACCCACACATGAATTAATATTACGAGATTCCCAATTATTGCCTTTCCTTCTGTACTTTGATAGAGGATAAAGTGGTCCGTTATGAGCTTGTACTAATCTTAATCTTCTAAGAATGTGTAAATTGCTGATAATTAAATCACACGAGAGTAAGAAAGGCAATCCTCATTCACCTACTCATTAATTAATATAACGAGATTCCCATTTATTGCCTTTCCGTGGAGTGACTCTACCACCTTGCCGTGGTCTCTGGGGCACACTTTACATTTGGGGACGATATTGATTGTAATACTTGTCCCCATCCGGGAGTGCAAAGAGTAGAGTCCCATCTGGTCACCGTGGGTGGCTTTCTCGGTAACTCGAAGGGGATGGCCTGGAAGACTGAGAGCATGCAGAATATGGGCGTATAAAATTCT
Source organism: Loripinus fragilis (assembly GCA_964019695.1). Classification (NCBI taxonomy): domain Eukaryota; kingdom Metazoa; phylum Mollusca; class Bivalvia; order Lucinida; family Lucinidae; genus Loripinus; species Loripinus fragilis. Next base: position 97,579,290 of record OZ026514.1, on the reverse strand, counting down.
GTATGACTCAACACGTCTCTTTGGCCTCTTTGACGGGGTAGACCTGAGGGGAAACACGGCCCGGTGTTTCTAATCGGCCTTGTCATGCTGAGCCCCAGGAAGCTGAAAATGTAAAAAAAATATTTCTTATATCTTCGTTCTATAGTACCGTTCTGATGCCAACCACGTGTCCATTATCTTATATATTCTCTCTTTTATAAAATATTCCTGGAAGGCAGTGGCTATACGGGTCAATTGCGCAGATTTTATTTGTGCAAGTATAACTTCTATGTAACCCTAGCACTGGAGGTCGGAAAACCACTCCATTAAAGTGCTCCCTTGTTGGACTCCACGGTGGGTGGGGAGCATGGAGGCTGAATCTTAAAATCAAACACACATGGCTACAAAATCTAGAAAACGCCACGCACCGATTACAGACACAGATTCTGATGAATCATTAACAGCTTCTCAATCTCAATCTAAGTCTTCTGTACCAAAAAAAGCTTATGTACCTAGATTTCTAATCATTCATTCAGAAGTAGAGGGAAAGGATATTTCTCTTCTTTCTCCTTTTCTGATAGAAAAAGCAATCATGAGTATAGCAGGTGAGCCTAAGAGCATCAAAAACTTACGATCTGGTGACTTACTTATACAATGTACAAAACAACCCCATGAAGCAAATCTTCTGAAAATGAAAACATTTTGTGGATTGAAATGTTCTGTAAAACCCCATAAATCCTTGAACACATCAAAGGGTATTGTTCGCTGCCCTGCCTTAAGCAAGCAGAGCTGCGAACATATTCTTGAGTTCATGGGTGAACAGGGTGTTACAGATGTACGTAGAATTAATGTACACCATGATGGAGCACTCAAACCAACCAACACTTTTGTTTTTACTTTCAACTCACCAGTGTTACCAGCTAATGTCAAAATAGGCTTTATTCAGGCAAAAGTTGACGGGTATATCCCAAATCCACTTAGATGTTATAAATGTCAAGTGTTTGGCCACCACGAAAATAAGTGTGGCAGACAAGCGATATGCGTCAACTGCAGTATGCCTGAACATTGCGCATCTGGCCAGTGTCAAAGACCTGCCAAGTGTGCCAACTGCTCAGGTGATCATTCTGCTAACTCAAAAAAATGCCCGCAATGGGAGAAAGAGAGAAAAATTCTTAAAATAAAATGTGAAAACAACTTGTCATTTCCAGAAGCTCGTAAGCAATTCGAACAATTTTACCAAGCTAGGACATATGCAAGTGCTGTGAAACCAGGCACTTGCAACAAATCTACAGAAACTCACAACAACAGCACACAGACGGACGACAGTTTTACAGAATATTTAAAACAACAAACACAAGAAAAACAACAAGAACCCTCTAAAGGAAAACCCCAAGAAAAGGGTAATCCATCTCGTCCAGGGCAAACCCTTAAGCCAGCAACCCTGGAGATGATTAGGAAAGATGAAGAGAAGAAGAAAAAAGAAGAGAAAGACAAACTCAAAAAACAACAAAAAGATGAAAGACGACAACAATATATCAAAGAAAAAGCACAGAAAGATAAAGAAGAAGCTGAAAAAGCAATACTAGCTCAGAAGAATCCATTTTCTGTGTTTAAAAAGGATGATGAGGAAGATGACATGGACGATGATTCTGTGGTTTTCACAGACTCTTCCTCCAGTGATCACCTCCCTAAAGGCACACTTTCACGATTACCAACAACTTAAACAATGGAAGGTGTCAATCTAACCATTATTTTAGTATCTCTTTTAATATTATTTTCAAGTATGGATTTTAAACATAAAATTATTCAATGGAATTGTCGAGGTTTGAAACCTAATTTTAATGAAGTATCTCTATTGATTTCCGAATATAATCCATCTGTATTTTGTTTTCAAGAGACATTTCTTAAACCAGATGATAACATCTCATTAAAAGGTTTTAATATATATAACTATGTTCATACTGATTGTCTGAGGCCCTCTGGTGGTGCATCGGTGTTTGTAAAATCATCTTTCCCACAAAGAAAGATTGATTTACAAACAGAACTACAAGCAACTGCAGTATCTGTCACTCTTGACAAAGAAATAACCATATGTTCTGTATATATTCCCCCATCATTTTCTCTAAATTCTCAACACCTGGACAGTTTACTACAACAACTTCCTTCTCCTTATATCATATTAGGTGACTTCAATGGTCACAATATCCTCTGGGGTGGTAAAAACAATGATTCCAGAGGTGAGCTTATGGAAAATTTCTTAACAAAAAATGATATATGTATTATGAATGATAAATCATACACTTATCTTTCTACAAGTGCAAAGTCCTTTTCCTCTATTGATCTTTCCTTCTGTCACCTATCACTCTTTCTTGATTATAATTGGTCTGTGTGTAAAGACCAACATAATAGTGATCACTTTCCTATCATCATTGAACAGAACACTTTTTCCACTGAGGACCACAATCCAAAGTGGAAATTAAATAGAGCCAACTGGGATCTATTTAATACTCTATGCACTGGTGAATTAATACCAGAAAACTTCAAAGAATCTTCTGATCCCATATCTGACTTTACTTCTTCTCTTATAGAAATATCTAAAGAATGTATTCCTCAAACCTCGACAAATCCATCTAAAAGTAATCCATGGTACAACGACGACTGTAAAGAAGCAATTAAACAACGTAAACAAGCGCTATCTAAATTTAAAAAATCTCCAAATTCCAACAACTTGAATGACGTTAAAGTATTTAGAGCTAAAGCCCGCAGAACAATTAAACTTTCGAAACGTAAGTCATGGAGATCTTATGTTTCGAAAATCAATCGTAAAACACCTATTAAAAAGGTTTGGGATATGATAAGAAAAATCTCTGGAAAAAACAAATCCCCCAGTTACACACATCTAAACATGGTGGGTACTGACAGCAAAGCAACTTCAAAAACAGACATTGCTGACACTTAAGGAGAAACTTTTTGTCACAATTCATCATCATTCAATTACTCTGAATCCTTCAGAAAGATTAAAACTGAACAAGAGAACGTTAAATTAAATTTTAAATCACAAAATAATGAAATTTATAACAAAGATTTTAATTTAGATGAATTAGTTGAAGCTATTCAACTATCACATGACTCAGCCACGGGTCCTGACGAGATCCACTATCAAATGCTTAAACATCTCCCAGAGAATTCTCTTGAAACCCTTTTGAATATATTTAATTACATTTGGACTACTGGTAAATTTCCAGAAGATTGGACCTTAGCAACCATAATCCCAATTCCCAAACCTGGGAAAGATCCTGCGGAACCTAATAATTATAGACCTATAGCTTTAACAAGTTGTCTATGTAAAACACTTATAAGAATGATAAATAAAAGACTTACTTGGTTTTTAGAATCCAATAATCATATATCGCGGTTTCAGTCTGGTTTCAGATCTGACCGCAGTACAACTGATAATTTAGTTAGATTGGAAACCTTCATACGTGATGCCTTTATTAAAAAGGAACATGTAGTTGCTGTGTTTTTTGATTTGGAAAAAGCTTATGATACCACGTGGAGATATGGCATTTTAAAAGATATCCACAAACTAGGATTAAGAGGTAGACTTCCTACATTTATTGAAAACTTCCTTGCAGACCGCGCCATGCAAGTCCGGGTTGGCTCCTCTCTGTCTGACTATTATGACCAGGAGCAAGGTGTACCTCAAGGGGGCGTGCTATCTACAACACTTTTTAGTATCAAAATTAATGATATTGTGAAATGTTTAGGTAATCTTACTGATTGCTCATTGTACGTTGACGACTTCTGTATCTGTTATAGCTCGAAAAGCATGGCAACAATTGAACGTCAACTACAACAAAATTTGAATAAGATTGAAAATTGGGCAACAAGCAATGGCTTTAAGTTTTCCAAATCAAAAACACAGTGTGTACATTTCTGTCAGTTGCGCAAGCAACATGATGATCCGGTTTTACATTTATATGGATCACCTATTCCAGTTGTTGAGGAATCTAAATTCCTTGGCATTTTATTTGATAGAAAACTCAGTTTTATACCCCATATTAAATATCTCAAAGCTAAATGTTTAAAAGCATTGAATCTTTTAAAAGTGCTTTCCCATACTTCTTGGGGTGCAGACCGAACTACACTTCTAAAGCTGTATCGGTCCCTAGTCCGGTCAAAATTAGACTATGGCTGTATCATATATGGCTCTGCATGAAAATCATATCTTCAAATGCTTGATCCTATACATAACCAAGGACTTAGATTAGCTTTAGGGGCTTTTAGAACTTCTCCTGTTGCTAGTCTCTATGTGGAAGCAGATGAACCATCACTATATTCACGAAGAGAGAAACTCTCTTTGCAATATGCTATAAGACTTGCTGCTAACCCATCAAATCCTGCTCATGAAGCTACATTCCCACCAAATTATGTTAATTTGTATGATGAAAAACCTAAGGCTATTAAATCATTTGGCATCAGAATTTCACCACTTTTAGAATCTGCCAATATCAAACCACAAGGTGTTGAAAAACATTTTACACCAAATATTCCAGCTTGGTGCTTGAAACCACCTGAAATACTTTTTGATTTACATTCCGGGAAAAAATCTGAATCAAATCCACACATATTAAAAGATGATTTCAGAAAAATGCAAAGTCGTTATAAGAATTACCAACAAAATATACTGATGGGTCAAAGGAAGACTCAAAGGTTGGTTGTGCTGTTATATCAGACAACCATAGTAATATGCAACGTATACCTGACGATTCATCAATTTTCACTGTTGAAGCCAAAGCAGTTGATCTAGCTTTAGATTTCATTAGCACTTGTGATGCAAACAATAAAGTTATTATATTTTCTGACTCGCTCTCTGTATTGAAAGCAATGAACCATACCAGTTCAAAGAATCCACAGATTCAGAAACTTTTAGAAAAATGTCATGAGCTTTTAACTTATAAAGAAATTGTTCTCTGTTGGATTCCTAGTCATATAGGTATCCAAGGGAATGAGATGGTAGATAAGCAAGCAAAAACATCGCTTTCATTAGAACCAACTTCTTTTAAAATTCCATTTTCCAATTTTAAGCCCTCTATCAATAAATATATCTTGGAAGAATGGCAAACTTCATGGACTAACAGCATTGGTAATAAACTTCTTGACATCAAACCAACTATTGGTGAATATCAATCAGTTGTTCGAAACATTAGAAGAGAAGAAGTAGTATTAGCTCGACTCCGCTTAGGTCATACAAGAGTCACTCAATCATACTTACTACAAGGTGAAGAGCATCCTCAATGTGTTGGTTGCGACGCACCTTTCACTGTACGTCACTTCCTTTTGGAATGTGGCGATTTTGCACAAGTAAGAAATAATTGCTTCCATGTTAATAACATGAAAGAATTATTTCAAGATATACATATTGATAGTATTATGACATTTTTAAGACAAATAAATCTTTTTAACAAAATCTAATTGCTGTCTTTAAAATCATGTTTTGTTTTACATTTGTATCAGACCATAATACAGATTATTTAGTGTTGTATTCTGCTCAGTTAGAGAACATGTACAGTTATCTGAATAGCTCTTTGAAACTGTCAGATATTGTACGTGGTCTCTCCTGTCAACAATCGTATTGCAACTTATTATCATAAAACAAACTCTTCATCACCATTCCTTTTATTTTATCTTATAAATTTTTAACTTTTTCCATCCTCATCATGTTTAGTTAATACCGTCTGACGCTAATGACCCACAAGGGTTGATGCGTCGTTAAGCACCAAATTAACAAACAAAATTATTGCCTTTCCTTCTGTACTTCGATAGAGGATGAAGTGGTCCGTTATGAGCTTGAACTAATCTTAATCTACTAAAGAATGTGTAACTTGCTGCTAATTAAATCACACGAGAGTAAGCGAGGCAATCCTCATTCACCTACTCATGAATTAATATTACGAGATTCCCAATTATTGCCTTTCCTTCTGTACTTTGATAGAGGATGAAGTGGTCCGTTATGAGCTTGAACTAATCTTAATCTACTAAAGAATGTGTAACTTGCTGCTAATTAAATCACACGAGAGTAAGCGAGGCAATCCTCATTCACCTACTCATGAATTAATATTACGAGATTCCCAATTATTGCCTTTCCTTCTGTACTTTGATAGAGGATAAAGTGGTCCGTTATGAGCTTGAACTAATCTTAATCTACTAAAGAATGTGTAACTTGCTGCTAATTTAATCACACGAGAGTAAGCGAGGCTATCCTAATTCACCCACTCATTAATTAATATTACGAGATTCCCAATTATTGCCTTTCCTTCTGTACTTTGATAGAGGATGAAGTGGTCCGTTATGAGCTTGAACTAATCTTAATCTACTAAAGAATGTGTAACTTGCTGCTAATTAAATCACACGAGAGTAAGCGAGGCTATCCTAATTCACCCACACATTAATTAATATTACCAGATTCCCAATTATTGCCTTTCCTCCTGTACTTTGATAGAGGATGAAGTGGTCCGTTATGAGCTTGTACTAATCTTAATCTTCTAAAGAATGTGTAACTTGCTGCTAATTAAATCACACGAGAGTAAGCGAGGCAAACCTCATTCACCTACTCATTAATTAATATTACGAGATTCCCAATTATTGCCTTTCCTTCTGTACTTTGATAGATGAAGTGGTCCGTTATGAGCTTGCGCTAATCTTAATCTTCTAAAGAATGTGTAACTTGCTGCTAATTAAATCACACGAGAGTAAGCGAGGCAATCCTCATTCACCCACTCATTAATATTACGAGATTCCCAATTATTGCCATTCCTTCTGTACTTTGATAGAGGATGAAGTGGTCCGTTATGAGCTTGAACTAATCTTAATCTTCAAAAGAATGTGTAACTTGCTGCTAATTTAATCACACGAGAGTAAGCGATGCTATCCTAATTCACCCACGCATGAATTAATCTAAAGAATGTGTAACTTGCTGCTAATTAAATCACACGAGAGTAAGCGAGGCAATCCTTATTCACCTACTCATTAATATTATGATAGAGGATGAAGTTCGACTCTGCTTAGGTCATACAAGAGTCACTCATTCATACTTACTACAAGGTGAAGAGCATCCACAATGTGTTGGTTGCGACACACCATTCACTGTACGTCACCTCCTTTTGGAATGTGGCGATTTTGCACAAGTAAGAAATAATTGCTTCCATGTTGATAGCATGAAAGAATTATTTCAAGATATACATATTGATAGTATTATGACATTTTTAAGACAAATAAATCTTTTTAACAAAATCTAATTACTATTTTTAAAATTATGTTTTGTTTTACATTTGTATCAGACCATAATACAGATTTTTTAATGTTGTATTCTGTTCAGTTAAAGAACATGTACAGTTATCTGAATAGCTCTTTGAAACTGTCACGGACCCAACTCACAAAATCGTAGCCCAATCAGGCCCCAGATTATAAAACTGAATTAATCCAGCTCATAAATGTTAAAATGCCAACAATTGGTTGGAATTTAAACATTTTTCAGCATAATAAATACAATATCTGAGACTTGAATCAAGAAACTTCTTCATTTTTTGGTATTTTAGTTTGTATGAGCAGTTGAAATTTCGTGCTCAGTAGAGTTCAGCATGAAAAAAGTTTTATAACCTCGAGACCAGGCCCTGTGTTAAACTTAGACATTTTTCGGTCCGGAACGCTTAGATGGTGTCTGGTTTGTGTAATCTGTAACTCCAACAGTTCTAATGTCGTTACATTCAAACTTTGCACATTGAAGATATGCAGCAAATGTTTTGTTCACATTTGATATTTTTGGGAGTGTTTAACTTCTAAAGACATTATTATGTCTACACCACCTTTGGTTTACCCTGTTTAATCTAACTGCTAAGCATAAAATAAATATAGCTTTCATTCTTTATATTCAAACTTTGCATAATGATTGTTCACACATTCTAGATGTGCACCGGCGAAGCAGGTGCTGAGCAGAGTCTGGTCTTTTTAATCAAGAAGATGGTTTTAAGTAAAACACTTTTCAAACACAAGCTTTTGAAGAAAAAAATCAGCCACAATTTGGCAACAATGTCAATGGGGTGAATGCCATCTGTAGTTAGGTTAGTTCCCTGTAGTTATAAAAATATCTTGTTATTTTCGTGAAAAAAATGTGTTAAGATCGTTAATTTTTCAATTGTATGATTGTCTGTTTCATGTAACTGCAAACGGTTGCCATGACCTTTAATTGTTTTCCACATTTAAATGAAATACATGGGACATTCTAGAAAAGAGGTCAAAGAGCGAATTTTTTCTGCCATAGCAGTAAAGTTGGAAAACACAGTAGAAACATCAACAATTTCGCAAACCACTACATAAGGGTAATCAAGTCGTGTAGAATCGCATGTCCCAAGCCATATTAAGACAAGCGGGCTTGAAAGACCATGCATTTTTCCATGAATGTTATTCAAGAGACGGTCGGTTTTCATAGCGTGTGTCTGTCCATGACAACTGTTTGCACCAGATTCGAATACAAATTCAATCCCTTCATTTTCTACGTAGGGTAAAGATAGCATTCCTTGCTGTCTTTCAATAAAAACGCCTTTCTAATCTGAGATTTATCCATGAAATTGAGATTAAAGCGTTCATTCGAGAGCGGTTTAATTATGTTTGTCGACATCTTTAAAACGTTCCCACCTTTCTGGTTTTGTTTGTTTGGTAAAAAAGCCATGACTGAAGCGACCTGCACACAGTCATAAACACCGACTCTAGTGTCCGAAAATTCGGAATCAATATTTCACAAATTCAAGAAAAACAAAGATGTAGGCTCAAGGTAAAAGATATGTGCTATTTATTTACATTGTCCGTTAGAGAGCAGGATTTGGATTTTCAACTCGGCAGCTTGACTGGACCATAGCTATTATACCTGGCCTAGCATGAGTTTTCTGATAGAAATGGTTTTATGTGTATAATGACATTTGTCCATATTATTGTAAATGTTATATCCATGCTTAGCAGTAAATTCATTGCATAGCAAATGTGAATAAAATTGATATTTCCTATAGTGAAATGATATCAAATCAATTTACAAGTGAGTGATACGATTTATAACAATACATTGTAGCAACAAGTTTTTTTACAAATCTGGGACCAGGGAATTTTTGAAAAAGGTACTGTCAGAAATAACGCAACGCATGTTATGACGTCCATTTCAAACTAAATGACGCCAATGTTTTGCCTGTGATATATATTTCATCACATGAGGTGCACAGGATAATGGTATCATAGATTTTACGCTTATCTATGTTATGTTATATAACCCAGACTGTCACGTGAGGATTGTACATTGGTTGTATAGGAACTCACGCAAATGGGTGTCAAGTGACAACAGTGTTATAACGTCATCATATCATGCCATATCTCAGTGTATTCAGGTACTTTTGGGAGGCTTCCTTTAAAATAAAATCCCATGAAATGCAGCATTTAAAAGTGAACAAGAAAAGGAATCCATAATTCGTGTTAGATGGTGGGATATAAAAATCTGTCCCTTATGATCACACTTTTGTCATCACTCGTCAAGCTTGGTGGTACCAAATGTCGCTCTCCCAGAAGGATCTTTATATCCCACACATATAATACATTCTTATATTATTTCAACAAGTATCTTGATATTTTAAGATGACGTTGGTTGAAAATATAATTATTTATCACAGCTGCTCTTCTTTTATCTAGCCTTTTTGACAATTGTTTCATTTTTCTTAGGTGTTCCTCTGTGATGGAAATAGGGAAACGCCTTGTGAAATCGGCCACAAGTTGAAGAGAATAGTTCAGATGGTTGAAAAAGGAAATTAGCCTTGCAACGTTCTCATCTCTATTCTGTGCACGGCGCCTATGTCGATATATTTATTTTCGATGACCTTTGCATCAAACACTGTGTCAAGTAAATCCCCGAGTGGACCAATGATCTGGCTACAGCGTTGCAAAGTGTTATCTGTATATTAATCTTTAGCTGCATCCAGCGTGTCTTTGAAGAGTTTGGAGATAATGCATTGATAAGTTAGGGTTATTTCATGCAAACCAAATATCTATGTGTCTTGATCCACATCTGATATAAGGGTTAGGTTGATGCGTCGTAAAACCGGTGTAAGCCCTCCGGTGAAATATTTTACTGACTGTTCCAAGGTGGTACTTTTGTGGATCTTTTATGTTTTTTTCTGTCTTGCGTTTGCTATGCTTTTGTGTGCGTCTGTTTATATGTGCCTTGTGGTCACCTACTGGGAAAGGGCTGACCTCTTGGCTCTCTTTTGTGGTTTCTAACTGTGAGTTTGTCACTTTCCCATTGGTATCCTGGGTCAGGTGTGGTACTTCATTGTATCGACTCCTGATCTTTGCATCTTTACTTACTCTATTAAGAATTTCATTCATTTGGTCCATTGGGAGGTTTCTTCCAATCACGTCGCTATAGTTTACAATCCGGTTCCAGGTTTGTGTCGTAACTTCTCTGAAACCCAACTTTTCAGCGAAGCAATTAACCTATGTGCAAGGATAACATACTTTGGGTGAACTCTGGCAAAGAATTGTATTAAATCCAGTTTCCAGTGTGTCATCATGGCGTCTCCATCACTTTCTCTGACTGTATCCCTTTGACACAAGAGATTAAGTCCTGACCAAACCAAGGCATGACTGTGATTATATACATAATCACACACATCAACTTGGCTGGCCTTGCCAGTCCTAGAACTTTTTTTTGCTTTAACCCTTTACAGATTGGCGACAGGGTTCTTGGCAGAACCAATCTTCGTCGCCTACACTATCAAATGTCACATTAACACAATTCATATGGTACTCTAGGGCCAGAGCATTTTTCTGCTGCAGCACAACCTATCATATGCTCTTCTGGACCTAAATCCTCATGACAGTGACAAAAACGAAAAAATGATTTGCGATTTCTGCAATCATCACAGCAGTACCATATGAGGATCTGGATGGGGGGTCTCACTATTCATTAAAATTTTAGCCCATTATTCATCTTATTAAATTTTTTGGTTATTCATTAAAATAAGACCAAATAATCATTAAAAGTAAGAAAGGTGGCAAAGAAATCTGATTACTCACTATTCATTATTTTTTTCTTCAATTCATTAAAAAATACGTTTATTCATTATTTTTAGGCCCTCATTTTTCACTATTCATATCTTTTGGCTCATTGTTCACTATTCATTATAAAAAAGGCCATTATTCACTTATCATTATACCCCACCCAGACACTCCTGTAAGGGATACCTCCTCGTGGTGCTGGCAGGAAACTATGACTGCTGGCTGGAAACTATGATGGTGGGATGTCTCATTTGACGCAATTCTTATATATGTAAACATATTAGGCAAAAAAATGTCTTCTTTCCGGAAACGTCTCCAAATAAATGGGTCGGTAGGTAGGATATTTTTTAAGGTTGCGTTAGATTTATGATTACTAGAGCTTTAATATGTTAACAATAGTATGTAGCAGGGATGAGAATCTTTCTCTTTTGGCAAATTGCAGCTTTATTCATCAAAACTCTCGATTGCAAAATGTTGCAGGCACAGTCTGAATACCTTTTTATTTTTTTGTTTTGGAAGGGGGTATAGCGGGCTTTACTTTTACCACTGAAATTAATTCTCATCCCTTTTTTGGACAGACATACTGTACATAAGCAAACATTGTGGACCCCGATCAGAATGCTCCAAGAGAATATTTCTGTTCAGGGTCTACAATGTTTTCTGTTCTGTCTGCATCTTTTGTAATCCATTATTCTGCTGTCAAATCATGTTGTTCAAGATTAAATAAGGATGATCGTTAGTATTTTCAGCTGTCCAAATATTTAGGAAAATTACAGTATTTATGGTTTCAATTAAATGAAATAAAAAGAACACAGTAGAAACACAGACTTGAGTTTTATTTTTGATCCAGAGAGGTAGCCACAAACCCAGATAAAAAAATCAATACAAAGTTTCAGACTCTTTATGTGTACTTTTTAATCGAAACCCACTAAAAAGTGGGGGCATGAGGCAGGAAAGAGAAAATGTGTGGGTGGAGTACATTGCCAATATGCTGGAGCATGAGACAAGTGGGCCCTGGGTTGCTCACCTGAGAATGACTGATCAGTGGAGAGGAACCATTTGTGAACTTTTGGTAGAATGCATCATGAGGAGCAATTCTATGAAATTATTTTGAATTTGGGTCAGTGGTTCAGGAGAAGATGTTTTAATGATTTCTTATCTGGGGCTCTGGCAGTCCTCCTGTTTGGAGCAGTTAAACCATTTTTGAAGGAGGGCATCATGGGGAATGTTGATGTGAAGTTATATGGAATTTTGACCAGTGGTTCAAAAGGAGACATTTCTTATCTAGAGCTCTGACAGCCCCTTCGTTCAGCAGACCCTAACCATTTGTGCAATTTTGGTTCAAGGTATCATGAGAAACAATTCTGTGAAATTATTTTGAATTTGGGTCAGTGGTTCATGAGATGTCGTTTAAAAGATTTCTTATCTGGAGCTCTGGCGGCCCCTATGTTCGATGGAGCTGGACCATTTATGCAATTTTAGAGGGCATCATGGGGATCATTCATGTGAAGTTATTTGAAATTTGCACCAGTGGTTCAGAAAGAATTGTCGTTTAAAGATATTTCTTATCTAGAGCTGTGGTAGCCCCTTTGTTCAGTGGACTGTAACCATTTGTGCAATATTAGAAGAAAGATTCAGAAACTTTAGAAAAAATGTCATGAGCTTTTAGCTTATAAAGAAATTGTTCTCTGTTGGATTCCTAGTCATATAGGTATCCAAGGGAATGAGATGGTAGATAAGCAAGCAAAAACATAGCTTTCATTAGAATCAACTTCTTTTAAGATATCATTTTCTAATTTTAAGCCATCTATCAATAAATATAGTTTGGATCAATGGCAAACTTCATGGAATAACAGCATAGGAAATAAACTTCTTGAGATAAAACCAACTATTGGTGAACATAAATCAGTTGTTCCAAACATTAGAAAAGAAGAAGTCGTTTTGGCTCGACTCCGTTTAGCTCATACAAGAGTCACACATTCATACTTACTACTAGGTGAAGAGCAACCTAAATGTGTTGGTTGTGATACACCATTCACTGTACGTCACTTCCTTTTGGGGTGTGGCGATTTTGCACAAGTAAGAAATAATTGCTTCCATGTTGAGAACATGAAACAGTTATTTCAAGATATACATATTGATAGTATTATGACATTTTGGTAGAAGGTATCAAGAGGAACAATTCTGTGAAATTATTTTGAATTTGGGTCAGTGGTTCAGGAGGAGAAGTCTTTTAAAAGATTTCTTATCTGGAGCTCTGGCGACCCTCCTGTTCAGTGGAGCAAAATCATTAATGCAATTTTGAAAAAAGTGCATCATGGGGAACATTCATGTGAAGTTATATGATATTCGGACCAATGGTTCAGGAGATGTGGTTTGAACAAAAAGTTTACGGACAGACAAAGACCGATCACAATACCTCACCTTGAACCTTTGGCAGGTGAGCTATAAAAAAGGTGGGATAGAGTACATGGCTCATATACTGTGGGGGAAGGGCAAAAAAAAAAGAAGTCTAAATCTAAAAAAAAAATGGGCATAGGTTCCCCTGTATTTTGTACTCTTTTCCATTTAAATCCAACAATATAGACCAATAAAAAGTGGGGGCATGAGGCAGAATAAGAAGAGAAAAGGTGGGGGAAGTACATTCGCTGATAATGACTAGAGGAATACTAGAGTCAGCATCCAATGAACAGTCTTTCCTCCCATGTTACCTTAGACAGTAAATAAAACTAGAAATGTGTCCATGGGACACGGATGCCCCCCCCCTATTGCCAAATTCGCATAAATAGGGCATTGTCATTAACAAAGGGCCATAACTCTAAAAAGAATCGGTGGATTTTATCCGTAATCGAATTTTACTGTCTTTTATGATTACATACCTGTGTATGAGATATGAATCCAATACACCAAGGTATTCAAAAGATATTGCCCGGAAACCATTTTTCATACGGAGATCAAGGGCCATAACTCTGATAATAATTGTTTGATTTTATCTGTAATCAAACTTGACCTGTATTTAATGATTATATACCTGTGTATGAAATATGAATCCATTTCACCAATGTATTCAAAAGATATCGCCCGGAAACCATTTTTCGTACCGAGATCAAGGGCCAGAACTCTGATGATAATTGGTGGATTTTACCGGTAATCAAACTTGATCTGTATTTTTATGATTATATACCTGTGTATGAAATATGAATCCAATACATAACTGTTTTCAAAAGATATCGCCCAGAAACCATTTTTCATTCTGAGATCAAGGGCCATAACTCTGATAATAATTGGTGGATTTTGTCCATAATCGAAGTTGACCTGTATTTTATGATAATGTACCTGTGTATGAAATATGAATCCAATACACCAATGTTTTCAAAAGATATCGCCCGGAAACCATTTTTCGTACGTACGGACAAGGGTGATGCTATATCCCCCCCCCCCCCCCCGCCATTATAAATGGCGGGGGCATAAAAACATACCTGAAAGTCTTGTAAAGCGCCAGTTAAATCTACCATTTGTATGCGCTACATTACGATCTGCAAAATTGTTTACATTGATAATTTAAATGGAAAACGAAAGTATGAAACAGCAAATTTTCCGCTTACTGAACACATGGTCGGGACGTTAAAACCCATTTCTTAATGGTGGACTGAAGTTCCTCCTTGCACAAGTTGACTGATCTGGTATGCTTAACACTCTTAATTATAGATCTATTAGTCACTTCTCAACATGAATCACCAACATGGACGACGCCATATTGGATTTCTGCAGCAGTGTATAAAATCCAGACTTGTATAAAAAAAAAACGAGACTACCGGAAAGCAGTTACAAATTGTTTTTTATACCGATAGCTGTACACGGTAAGGAAAATTGAGTAGGGACCATAAAAAAGGGTTGGTTGGGTTCACAGAAACAAGACATTTTTTTTTTTTGCCTAAACAAAACGACATTGCACATCAATTTATTCTCTGGGACAGAATAGAAGATAATGGTGACAATATAAATAACTAAAATGGGATAAATGATTGCATGTGGTGTAAGTTGGACACTGCTCTAGAGGTTTCTTGCTTCATGCTATATAAATTGAGCCCGAGGGGGTACTATCGAAGGTCAGTGACATTTAATATTACCTTCGTAATACGATTGGCGAGACGAGTTTTCCGTGCTAATTTAGTAAATTATTATAATTATATATGTAACAACTACTGCCATACTGTAATTGTTGTACATACTACTGGACCCCGAGCAATTCCGCAGAGGGAGTCTAGGGATCCTGCACCAGACTCAGAGTCTAGGAGTCAGGTACCGGACTCCTAGACAATGCTTTGGCCAAAACGCCGAAATTACTCTGAAAATTGGCAGAAATGACCAACCTACCAAGGCCAAAACAACCCGCCCTATGAATTTGGATAAACAACCAAGGACAATACCACCCAGGGCCAAAACGACCCGCATTCTGCAGTAACTCATCATTTAATTCTCCATGGAATGACTGCATTGGAAATAAACTTCTCGAGATAAAACCAACTATAAGTGAACACAAATCAGTTGTTCGAAACATTAGAAAAAAAGTCATTTTGGCTCGACTCCGTTTAGGTCATACAAGAGTCACACATTCATACTTACTACTAGGTGAAAAACAGACGCAATGTGTTGGTTGTGATGCACCATTCACTGTACGACACTTCGTTTTGGAGTGTGGCGATTTTGCACAAGTAAGAAAAAATAGTTCCATGTTGATAACATGAATCAATTATTTCAAGATATACATATTGATAGTATTATGACATTTTTAAGACAAATAAACCTTTTTAACAAAATCTAATCATTATTTTTAAAATTGTGTTTTGTTTTACATTTATATCAGACCATAATACAGATTATTTAGTGTTGTATTCTGTTCAGTTATTGAACATGTACAGTTATCTGAATAGCTCTTTGAAACTGTCAGATATTGTCCGTGGTCTCTCCTGTCAACAATCGTATTGCAACTCGATATCACTATACAAACTCATCATCAACATTCCTTTCATTTTATTTATTACAAATTTATTCCATTCACATCATGTTTAGTTAATACCGTCTGACGCTAATGACCCACAAGGGTTGATGCGTCGTTAAGCACCAAACAAACAAACAAATAAGATCCTATCAAGGAAGCCCTTTCCAAATCTTTGTATTAAATGATTTTCACCTCTTCCATTGTTTATCTGTAGTCTAAAAATCTTCAACTCAAAGTCAGGAACCCCTAGTGATTGGGCCTGGTTTTTTATCCCAAGAACGGTAACAATATGCCTGCGAAAACTGATGACATTCTCATGTTCTTTGGAATGTAAACACATTCTTAATTAATGACATTGTTAAGTGCTTTTGCAATCTTACGGAATGCTCTCTCTATGTAGACGATTTTTGAATTTGCTTTCGTTCAAAAAGTATGCGGACAATAGAGCGACATTTACAACAAAATTTAAACAAAACTGAACTTTGGGCCACAAATGATGGTTTCAAGTTTTCCAAGTCAAAAACGCAGTGTGTGCATTTCTGCCAGTTGCAAAAGCAACATGAAGATCCTGTTCTTACATTATATGGATCACCTATTCCTGTTGTTCAGGAATACAAATATTTTGGTTTAATATTTGAAAAAAAGCTTATTTATCCTGCATATTAATTATATAAAGACAAAATGTCAAAAAGCTTTAAATATGATGAAAGTTTTGTCACATACCACATGGGGTGCAGATCGAACAACACTTTTACAATAATATCGGTCCTTAATCCAGTCAAAGTTAGATTATGGATCCATTGTTTATGGATCAGCAAGAAAATCTTATCTAGCTATGCTTGATCCTTTACATCACCAAGGCCTTAGATTAGCTCTAGGAGCTTTCAGGACTTCTCCAATTGCAAGTTTTTGTTTTGAATCTGAAGAGCCATCATTAACTACACGGAGAAAAAAGAGGGAGCGCAGTGGCTCAGTGGTAGAGTGCTTGACTCGAGACCGAAGGGTAGCGGGTTCGAGCCTCACCGGCGTCACTGTGTTGTGGTCCTTGAGCAAGACACATTTATCCTAGCTTAGTACTGGTTAAACCCAGGAAGAACCGTCCCGCATAACTGAAAGATTGTTGAGTGGACGTAAAGAATAAAATCAAACAAAATCAAACGGAGAGAAAAGCTTTCTTTACAATATGCTATTAGAATTGCTGAAAATCCGGCTCATGAAGTCATTTTTCCATCAAATACACAGATTTATATGAAAGTAAACTGAGTTATATTAAAGCATTTGGTGTTAGAATTTTACCACTCTTGGAATTGGCGAATATTAATCTTGAAAATATAGATAGAAACTTTACACCAAACATACCAGCCTGGTGTATGAATAATTCTCTTTTATTTACATTCAGGCAAAAAGTCTGAAACAAGTCCTATTATCATGAAATCCTGATTTAATGAACTAAAGTCTAATTATACTAATTGTACACATATTTATACTGATGGTTCAAAGGATGATATGAGAGTTGGTTGTTCGGTGGTATCTGACATCTACTCAAAACACATGCGAATTCCGGATGGCTCTTCATTTTTTACTGCCGAAGCAAAAGCTATTGATTTAGCATGATATTTTATTTCTGATTATAAAATTTCAAACAAATTTATAATCTTTATAGATTCCCTTTCCATTTTGAATTCTCTAGATCATACATCATCAAAAAATCCACAAATTCAAAAACTACTTGAAAAACAACATGATTTATCCGTATATAAGAAATAATTTACTGTTGGATTCCTAGTCACATTGGAGTACTTGGCAATGAAAATGTGGATCTAAAAGCAAAAGAGTCACTTAATTTACACCCTACAAACTTTCCAATACGGTTTTCAAATTTTAAACCCTTTATTAATAGATAGATATTAAACAATTGGCAAACATCATGGAATAATAGTGATGGTAATAAACTATATGATATTAAACCTAATATAGGATCATCTCAATCAGTAGTGCTTAATATTCGATTAGAGGAGGTTGTACTTGCACGTATTCGAATAGGCCACACAAGGAAACACGCTCATATCTTTTAAATAGAGAGGAACCACCACAATGCGTTGGATGCGATAAACCTTTTACAGTAGGCCATATACTACTTGAAAATGTCGACTTTTCTAATGTTAGAAATAAATATTGCCATGTTAATACAATTAAACAAGTGTTTAATGATGTGCCTATTGATAATATATTCTTATTCTTAAAAGAGATTAATCTCTTTAACAAATTGTAACTACTTCTTTACAAAAAATCATTTATATTTTAATTTGTGTTACATCATATCATCAATTTCTACAGTTCAGGCGAAGAACATGTTTATTCATCTGATTAGCCCTTTGTAGTTGTCAGATAGTGTGCATGATCTTCCCTATTTATAATCGTATTACATTTTAATGTCTTTCATATAATCATACGCTAATCGTGTTGAGTTGTGCATATTTTAAATAGTTGTGTCTTATTGTTTATCAGTACGACTTTAACCTAACCTTGATAACGCTAATGACCCAAAAGGGTTGATGCGTCGTTAAACTTTAACACATCATTAATCATCGAAACACATTCTTGAACGAGTTCTTTCTTTCACAGTTTTTACGATCAGCATCGTAAAATGTGACCATAACAGGGACCACATGATTATTTCCTGTGTCTTTTTCTTCATTTTTTTCTGAGTCTTCTGTTTCAATCTCAATTTCAGACGCTCCAAAATTCGCCTTTTTGTACTGATTCTAGCTAAATGATTATGTCCCTTAGTTGACTGAGTGGTTGTTATAATGTAGTTATTTCATAACAAGTCAATTACAAAGGGGGGGGGGGGGGCAATTAAAAAAACAACTGAGCCAATATTTAACAAGTATAGGCTTTAAGAAATGCATGTTTTTTTTGGTTTTTAGCATTATTCATTAGAATCTGATTTTTCTCTATTTAATATTTTTTTCTTCTATTCATTAAAAAATTAGGATTATTCATTATTTTTAGGCCCTCATTATTCATTATTTTTGGCTCATTATTCACTATTCGTTAAAAAGGCCATTATTCACTTAACATTATACCCCATCCAGACCCTCTAATATGGGCCTCGACGCGAGAAAACATGTCTTCGGGGGCTTGCAAACAACAAAGGCGCAGACCAGCCTGCGCATACACGCAGTTTGATCAGCACCTTTGTTGTTCGCTTAACGGAAAGTATAATGTCTAGACATCTACAAGCGATATTTCAATGTTCCAGCTTGTCGCTGTAGCTGAGTAGGCTAATTTGAATATCACTTTGTCAGAAACCCCAAAGACAGGTTTTGTTGCGACGGGGCCCATATATCAGGGAGGTTATTGGGATCCACTCCCACACAGGAGAAATGAAACAAATCCCCATATGGACAGTTTGCCCTCTCCTCGCATCCTATTATATCTTCCGCAATCTCCTCTCCTTAGCAGTAGAGAGGCTGCCCAGAGTCATTGTCGACTTTAAGCTGCTTAAATGTGTTCAACTCATGCCATGCTTTCTTGACAATTGATTTGCACAAAGTTCTTGAAAGTTGGCCTGTTTTTCTGCGAGATCAGCTGTTTCTAAATCCAATGAGACTTTTGACGGTCTGTTTTCCGGCGTTTCCATTTCAAGAAGTGTCATGGTAAGAAGACATAAAAAAAAACTCTGTTAGAAGGCACATAAGTTCCCATGCATGAGTGAAGTTGTCTTATATCAGCTTTATCGGTGCAGAAATTGAAAAGATTCTTTAGCTGACAAATAGTCCCCCTGTCTGATGCACTTGAATTCTTGAAGAATTCGTCAAAGAAATAATAGCTCGACTGTACTGACTAGCCCTTATAGCAGTTACTATTTTATCCTACTTGGAAGTCTGTTTTGCTTTTGCAGGAAAGTCTGTTTCGCTTTTGCAAGAAAAAGATTCTGATCCAGCTTTCTGTAAACATTAACAATTCAGTGATAATATACCTGTTTAGCCTTAAAATGATTAGAAGTCGCTTTAGTGTAACAGATAAGGCACTTGCCTTGTAAACCATGGCCTCATCTCCATGTAACCTAAGCTGTTGGTGGGACGTTAAACACAAACACAACAACGATATAAAATGGATGAATTGTTCGTGCAATCATGAAGTAAAAAAAAAAGTCATTTGTTGTTATCTTGTGCAAAATCCCCGAGCAGATAAAATAATCAAACCACACCCCGATTTGAGGATTGAGCTTTCCTTAACGTTCAGTGACCGACGGCTTAATAATACGAATGTCGATCAATCAGCAGTCACTCTTTGGTGCAACATTATTTCAAAAAATGCTCCATTCTACAACCCTGATCAGAGTAGCTATCACACCAGTACTATCATCAATTTTTGGAAAGCTTCGCATCATGAAACATTTCTTTTGCTACCAAGGGTAGAACGAATGACTTAATTCACGAGATATTTAAGGCAGGTTTATATTTAGCTTTTTTTTATTTACTGCACCGTTTCAACAAAAATGAACCGTATCGCATGAAAACCATGGAATGTGACTACGCCATAAATCACTCATTCTAAAACAAGTTGCAAAACCCCTGTCTTGGGATATTGCATCATAATCAAAGTTATTTACAACGGGTTAGTTGAACTTTTAAAGTCTGCTACTATCTCAGTTAAGACCAAACAAAGTTTGATGACAAACTATGGTTCTCATGAATTCAGATACCAGCGAACAATGTGTGACCCCCACAGAAAAGCCTTGTCACAATATGTGTATAGAAAATTTAACATGTATTTGTAATGTCTTTCAAGTGAAAAAAACGACGTAACAACGTCTAACGCAATGAATGACACCATTTTATAGCCGCAAATGACGTCAGCTAGCATCCGCTTCTTCGCGCTTTCAAACATGGAATAACTGTTTGATATATCACACTTATTTAGCATTGACTCTATAGGCGAGATGTGTTAGAACTCTGTATAGTTCATGTCTAGGGCTGACCAAATGAAGTATTAAAAGACATTTATATCCCTACAAAAGAAGCTATCTGCTACATTTTACAGTTGTGATAAAAGATGCATGAAGCTTCATTCTGTGAACATACTGTGCATTGTAACCGTTTCATAATTAGATAACAAGACCACAAATAATCTGAAAATAGAGAGAACCTACAATATAAGAAAACAGCAGACTCAGTTTAATGATCCCTGGAGAGTCCCTACCACCTTGTCGCGGTCTCTGGGGCACACTTCACACAGGGGACGATATTGATTGTAATTATTGTCTCCTCTGGGAGTGCTAAGAGTAGGACCCACCAGTCTGCCGTGGGTGGCTTTCTCGTAACTCGAAGGGGATGGCCTGGAAGACTGAGAGCATGCAGAATATGGACGTTTATAAATTCTGTATGACTCAACACGTCTCTTTGGCCTCTTTGACGGGGTAGACTGAGGTGGAAACACGGCCCGGTGTTTCTAATCGGCTTTGTCATGCTAAGCCCCAGGATTCTGAAAATGTAAAAAAAATATTTCTTATATCTTCGTTCTATAGTATCGTTCTGATGCCAACCATGTGTCCATTATCTCAAACTTTCTTTCTTTTATAAAATAATCCTGGAAGGCAGTGGCTTAACGGGTCAATTGTGCAGATTCTATTTGTGCAAGTATACCTTCTATGTATCTCTAGCACTGGAGATCGGAAATCCACTCCATTAAAGTGCTCCCTTGTTGGGCTCCACGGTGGGTGGGGAGCATGGAGGATGAATCAAACAACTAAACTACATGGCTAAACAAAAAGCAAAAAAACGTCACATAGCAAATTCAGATACTGACTCTGAAAACTCGTACCCAGTTTCTCAACCAACTAATTCAAGTTCGTCAAGTTCGTCAACCTCAACCAAAAAACCTTATGTACCCAGATTTTTAATAATCCATTCAGAAAAAGAAGGAGAGACTATTTCTTCTCTTTCTCCGTTTGTAGTACATAAAACTATTATGAGCATTGCAGGTGAACCAAAGAGCATAAAGAACCTAAGGTCTGGTGATCTTTTGATACAATGTGCAAAAGAGTCACACGAAAAAAATCTACTACAGATGAAGACATTTTGTGGTTTAAAATGCTCCGTAACACCCCATTCATCCTTGAACACATCCAAGGGTATCATTCGCTGTCCAGCCTTGAGCAGAGTGACAAGCGATGATATCAAGGAAGGCATGGTTGAACAGGGAGTTACGGATGTACGTAGAATCACTGTACGTCGTGATGGTGAAACAAAATTAACCAACACATATGTTCTTACATTCAACTCACCAAACTTACCTACAGTTGTTAAAATAGGCTTCATGCAAGTAAAAGTAGATGTCTATATACCAAACCCTCTTCGATGTTACCATTGTCAAGTGTTTGGTCACCACGAAAATAAATGTGGTAGACACGCTGTATGCTGTAACTGCGGTGAGCCCGAACATTGTGCACCATCTGGCGTGTGTGACAAACCAGCCAAATGTGTCAATTGCTCTGGTAATCACCCTGCAAACTCAAAACAATGCCCACAATGGGAGAAAGAGAAGAAAATACTGAAAATAAAATGTGAAAACAACCTATCATTTCCTGACGCTCGTAAACAATACGAGCAATTCTACACAGGTCAAACATATGCAAGTGCCGTAAAACCAGGCACTTGCAACAAATCTACACAAACTGAAAACAAAACCACACAGACAGACGACAGCTTTGACGAATACTTAAAACAGACAACAGAGAAAACACAAGGTACAAAGGAAAAACGTAACACATCTCCTAAACCAGGAAAAAGTAACTCCTCTCATTCTGGGCCAGCCCTTAAGGGGGCGACCTTAGAAATGATAAAGAAAGATGAGGAGAAGAAGAAAAAAGAAGAGAAGGACAAACTTAAAAAACAACAAAAAGAAGAAAGAAAACAGCAATGGCAAAAAGAACAAGCACAGAAAGAAAAAGAACAAACAGAAAAAGCAAAACAAGCTGAAAAGAATCCATATTCTGTGTTTGCAGAAAAAGATGATGAGGAGGTGCGTATGGAAGAGGAGTCTGTGGTATTTACAGACTCTTCTTCCAGTGACCATCTCCCTAAAGGCACACTGCCAAGATTACCAGTAACCAAATAATGGAGGGTTTCAATCTAACCATTATTTTAGTACTTCTTTTAATATTATTTTCAAGTATGGATTTTAAACATAAAATTATTCAATGGAATTGTCGAGGTTTGAAACCTAATTATAATGAAGTATCTCTATTGATTTCCGAATATAATCCATCCGTATTTTGTTTTCAAGAGACATTTCTTAAACCAGATGATAACATCTCATTACGAGGTTTTAATGTATATAACTATGTTCATACTGATTGTCTGAGGCCCTCTGGTGGTGCCTCAATATTTGTAAAATCATCTTTCCCACAAAGAAAGATTGATTTACAAACGGAACTACAAGCAACTGCTGTTTCCGTCACTCTAGACAGAGAAATAACCATATGTTCTGTATATATTCCTCCATCGTTTTCTCTTAACTCCCAACACTTGGACAATTTACTGCAACAACTTCCTTCTCCTTATATTTTATTAGGTGACTTCAATGGTCACAATATCCTCTGGGGTGGTCAAAACAATGATTCCAGAGGTGAACTTATCGAAAATTTCATTACAAAGAATGACATTTGTATTATGAATGATAAGTCTTACACTTATCATTCTTCAAGTACAAAGTCTTTTACATCTATTGATCTTTCCTTCTGTCATCCATCACTGTTTCTTGATTATAATTGGTCTGTATGTGAAGACCAACACAATAGTGATCACTTCCCTATCATCATTGAACAGAACACTTATTCCACTGAGGATCACAATCCAAAGTGGAAATTAAATAGAGCCAACTGGGATCTATTTAATACTCTGTGCACTGGTAAATTGGTGCCAGAAAACTTCAAAGAATCTTCTGATCCTATAGCTGATTTTACCTCTTCTCTTATCGAAATATCTAAAGAATGTATTCCTCAAACTTCGACAAATCCAACTAAAAGTAATCCATGGTACAATGACGACTGTAAAGAAGCAATTAAACAGCGCAAGCAAGCTCTATCTAAATTCAAACGATCTCCAAATACCAACAATTTCAATGACATCAAAGTATTTAGAGCTAAAGCCCGTAGAACAATTAAACTTTCGAAGCGTAAATCATGGAGATCTTATGTTTCGAAAATCAATCATAAAACACCTATTAAAAAGGTTTGGGATATGATAAGAAAAATCTCTGGAAAAAACAATTCCCCCAGTTACACACATCTAAACATGGTGGGTACTGACAGCAAAGCAACTTCAAAAACAGACATTGCTGACACTTTAGGAGAAACTTTTTGTCACAATTCATCATCATTCAATTACTCTGAATCCTTCAGAAAGATTAAAACCGAACAAGAGAAAGTCAAATTGAATTTTAAATCACAAAATAATGAAATTTACAACAAAGATTTTAATTTAGATGAATTAGTTGAAGCTATTCAACTATCACATGACTCAGCCACAGGTCCTGATGAGATCCACTATCAAATGCTTAAACATCTCCCAGATACTTCTCTTGAAACTCTTTTGAATATATTTAATTACATTTGGACTACTGGTAAATTTCCAGAAGATTGGATCTTAGCAACCATAATCCCAATTCCCAAACCTGGGAAAGATCCTGCGGAACCTAATAACTATAGACCTATAGCTTTAACAAGTTGTCTATGTAAAACACTTGAAAGAATGATAAATAAAAGACTTACTTGGTTTTTAGAATCCAATAATCATATATCGCGGTTCCAGTCTGGTTTCAGATCTGACCGCAGTACAACTGATAATTTAGTTAGATTGGAAACCTTCATACGTGATGCCTTTATTAAAAAGGAACATGTAGTTGCTGTGTTTTTTGATTTGGAAAAAGCTTATGATACCACTTGGAGATATGGCATTTTAAAAGATATCCACAAACTAGGATTAAGAGGTAGACTTCCTACATTCATTGAAAACTTCCTTGCAGACCGCGCCATGCAAGTCCGAGTTGGCTCCTCTCTGTCTGACTATTATGACCAGGAGCAAGGTGTACCTCAGGGAGGCGTTCTATCTACAACGCTTTTTAGCATTAAAATTAATGATATTGTGAAATGTTTAGGTAATCTTACTGATTGTTCATTATATGTCGATGACTTCTGTATCTGTTATCGCTCAAAGAGCATGGCGACGATTGAACGCCAACTGCAACAAAATTTAAATAAGATTGAAAATTGGGCAACAAGCAATGGTTTTAAGTTTTCCAAATCAAAAACACAGTGTGTACATTTCTGTCAGTTGCGCAAGCAACATGATGATCCAGTTTTAAATTTATATGGATCACCTATTCCAGTTGTTGAGGAATCTAAATTCCTTGGCATTTTATTTGATAGAAAACTCAGCTTTATACCCTATATTAAATATCTCAAAGCTAAAGGTTTAAAAGCATTGAATCTTTTAAAAGTGCTCTCCCATACGTCTTGGGGTGCAGACCGAACTACACTTCTCAAGCTTTATCGGTCTCTAGTCCGGTCAAAATTAGACTATGGCTGTATTATATATGGCTCTGCACGAAAATCATATCTTCAAATGCTTGATCCTATACATAACCAAGGACTTAGATTAGCTTTAGGGGCTTTTAGAACTTCTCCTGTTGCTAGTCTCTATGTGGAAGCAGATGAACCATCACTATACTCACGAAGAGAGAAACTCTCTTTGCAATATGCTGTAAGACTTGCTGCTAACCCATCAAATCCTGCTCATGAAGTTACATTCCCACCAAATTATGTTAATTTATATGAACAAAAACCTAAAGCTATTAAATCATTTGGCATCAGAATTTCACCACTCTTAGAATCTGCCAATATCAAACCACAAAATATTGAAAAACATTTTACACCAAATATTCCAGCTTGGTGTATAAAAACACCTGAAATACTTTTTGATTTACATTCTGGAAAAAAATCTGAATCAAATCCACACATATTAAAAGATGATTTCAGAAAAATGCAAAGTCGTTATAAGAATTACCAACAAATTTATACTGATGGATCAAAGGAAGACTCAAAGGTTGGTTGTGCTGTTTTATCAGACAACCATAGTAATATGCAACGTATACCTGACGATTCATCAATTTTCACTGCTGAAGCCAAAGCAGTCGATCTAGCTTTAGATTTCATTAGCACTTGTGATGCTAACAATAAATTTATTATATTTTCTGACTCGCTTTCTGTATTAAAAGCAATGAACCATACCAGTTCAAAGAATCCACAGATTCAGAAACTTTTAGAAAAATGTCATGAGCTTTTAGCTAATAAAGAAATTGTTCTCTGTTGGATTCCTAGTCATATAGGAATACAAGGGAATGAGATGGTAGATAAGCAAGCAAAAACATCGCTTTCATTAGAACCAACTTCTTTTAAAATTCCATTTTCCAATTTTAAGCCATCTATCAATAAATATATCTTGGAAGAATGGCAAACTTCATGGAATAACAGCATTGGAAATAAACTTCGTGAGATAAAACCAACTATTGGTGAACACCAATCAGTTGTTAGAAACCTTAGACAAGAAGAAGTCGTTTTGGCTCGACTCCGTTTAGGTCACACAAGAGTCACACATTCTTACTTACTACTAGGTGAAGAGCACCCACAATGTGTTGGTTGCGACGCTCCATTCACTGTACGTCACTTCCTTTTGGAATGTGGCGACTTTGCGCAAGTAAGAAATAATTGTTTCCATGTTGCTAACATGAAAGAATTATTTCAAGATATACATATTGATAGTATTATGACATTTTTAAGACAAATAAATCTTTTTAACAAAATCTAATTGCTATTTTTAAAATCATGTTTTGTTTTACATTTGTATCAAACCATAATACAGATTTTTTAATGTTGTATTCTGTTCAGTTAGAGAACATGTACAGTTATCTGAATAGCTCTTTGAAACTGTCAGATATTGTACGTGGTCTCTCCTGCCAACAATCGTATTGCAACTAATTATCATTATACAATCTCATTAATATAATTCCTTTTATTTTATCTTATAAATTTTTACTTGTTCCATCTTCATCATGTTTAGTTTAATACCGTCTGACGCTAATGACCCACAAGGGTTGATGCGTCGTTAAGAACCAAACAAACAAAAATCAGTTTAATGATTTTGTTCGTGAGAACTAATGGAATGCGCAACAACCAGCACACCCACGGCGCCCACAGTCCTGGCCCAAGCGGTATTCTACTTTCCATCAGAGCACAATATTCCTGAAAGACCAGAGTATGGAAAATATAAACACTATATTGATGTACAGGGAGACGTTTTAACAACTCCACACGGCACAACGACAGCTGCCACAACCTCTAAATAATCTGGAAAAATGGATCCCCAGAAATAGAGAGAACCTACGATATAAGAAAACAGCAGGCTTGGCAGAGTCTGTTCAAGAGAACTAATGGAAAGGGCAACAACCCCAATGCCCCCAGCTTATAAATATATCTTATTTGAAAGTCAAAGGAGAGTGAATAATACTGACTTCACGCCAATTACAATCTGCTGTCATGATGGCTTCAAAGTTAATTATTATGTACACGAATATGTCATTTTTTTCTTTTTTCAGTTTTTTTTAAGTTTGATGTTTAAAAGTGTTTCATGTTTCGTTAATTTTTCAGATGTATTGAGTATGGTGGCTGCAAGAGTAATTTCCAAATCAAAAACACAGTGTGTACATTTCTGTCAGTTGCGCAGGCAACATGATGATCCGGTTTTACTTTTATATGGATCACCTATTCCAGTTCTTGAGGAATCTAAATTCCTCGGCATTTTATTTGATAGAAAACTCAGTTTTATACCCCATATTAAATATCTCAAAGCTAAATGGTTAAAAGCATTGAATCTTTTAAAAGTGCTTTCCCATACTTCTTGGGGTGCAGACCAAACTACACTTCTCAAGCTGTATCGGTCTCTAGTCCGGTCAAAATTAGACTATGGCTGTACTATATATGTCTCTGCACGAAAATCATATCTTCAAATGCTTGATCCTATACAAAACAAAGGACGTAGATTAGCTTTAGGGGCTTTTAGAACTTCTCCTGTTGCTAGTCTCTATGTGGAAGCAGATGAACCATCACTATACTCACGAAGAGAGAAACTCTCTTTGCAATATGCTATAAGACTTGCTGCTAACCCATCAAATCCTGCTCATGAAGTTACATTCCAACCAAATTATGTTAATTTATATGAAC
The DNA here is from genome assembly GCA_964019695.1 of Loripinus fragilis. Taxonomy (NCBI): domain Eukaryota; kingdom Metazoa; phylum Mollusca; class Bivalvia; order Lucinida; family Lucinidae; genus Loripinus; species Loripinus fragilis. Next base: position 97,550,926 of record OZ026514.1, on the reverse strand, counting down.
AAAAACCTAAAGCTATTAAATCATTTGGCATCAGAATTTCACCACTCTTAGAATCTGCCAATATCAAACCACAAAATATTGAAAAACATTTTACACCAAATATTCCTGCTTGGTGTATGAAACCACCTGAAATACTTTTTGATTTACATTCCGGGAAAAAATCTGAATCAAATCCACACATATTAAAAGATGATTTCAGAAAAATGCAAAGTCGTTATAAAAATTACCAACAAATTTATACTGATGGGTCAAAGGAAGACTCAAAGGTTGGTTGTGCTGTTATATCAGACAACCATAGTAATATGCAACGTATACCTGACGATTCATCAATTTTCACTTCTGAAGCCAAAGCAATTGATCTAGCTTTAGATTTCATTAGCACTTGTGATGCTAACAATAAATTTATTATATTTTCTGACTCGCTTTCTGTATTGAAAGCAATGAACCATACCAGTTCAAAGAATCCACAGATTCAAAAACTTTTAGAAAAAATGTCATGAGCTTTTAGCTTATAAAGAAATTGCTCTCTGTTGGATTCCTAATCATATAGGTATCCAAGGGAATGAGATGGTAGATAAGCAAGCAAAAACATCGCTTTCATTAGAACCAACTTCTTTTAAAATTCCAATTTTAAGCCATCAATCAATGAAAATATCTTGGAAGAATGGCAAACTTCATGGAATAACAGCATTGGTAATAAACTTCTTGACATCAAACCAACTATTGGTGAATATCAATCAGTTGTTCGAAACATTAGAAGAGAAGAAGAAGTTTTAGCTCGACTCCGCTTAGGTCATACAAGAGTCACTCATTCATACTTACTACAAGGTGAAGAGCAGCCACAATTTGTTGGTTGCGACGCACCATTCACTGTACGTCACTTCCTTTTGGAATGTGGCGATTTTGCACAAGTAAGAAATAATTGCTTCCATGTTGATATTTTTAAGACAAATAAATCTTTTTAACAAAATCTAATTGCTATTTTTAAAATCATGTTTTGTTTTACATTTGTATCAGACCATAATACAGATTTTTTAAATATTGTATTCTGTTCAGTTAAAGAACATGTACAGTTATCTGAATAGCTCTTTGAAACTGTCAGATTTTGTACGTGGTGCCTTCCTGTCAACAATCGTATTGCAACTAATTATCATTATACAAACTCATCATTATCTTTCCTTTTATTTTATCTTATAAATTTTTACTTTTTCCATCGTCATCATGTTTAGTTTAATACCGTCTGACGCTAATGACCTACAAGGGTTGATGCGTCGTTAAGAACCAAACAAACAAAGCAAGAGTAATTTTCGTGGCTTGGGTGTAATTTACGTGACGCGAAATAAAAAAGGAATATTTAAGAGTATTTGATTTGACAAACTTCTGTTTACCTGAAATGTCATTTAGGGGTATATGGTGATTAACATCTGAGGTTTTCATACAATTTAATACTGCAGCTTGACAGTTGAAGCAGTCCAAAGAAGACACAGGTGAAATATCTAATTCTAAAAGCCTATAGTATAATTTTTTCTTGAAAAGTTTTCGTTAATAGAAAAGTAGGATTTGATTTGTGATTTTAGTTAATTAATACTGTTCTGAATTATAGAAAATAAAGTGTGTTGGTTCCAAATATTCAATGATTTTGATTTTTTAGTAATATTTCAATCATGCAAGCAAATCACATTTATAATCTAAATGAGAGTTTTAAGCACCGAGTTTCAAAATGCTGCAGAAATGGTCAGAGTGTTATCAGTGTGACGAAATTTTGCAAGATGATTATTGAATGATTAGGTAAAGTATTAACGTGCTTAAAAAGTCTATGTTTACAACTTCATTATTCATTTTAATTTTCTCCAGGATTTGCAACTTGTTTTAGAATGAGTGATATAAAGACCCTAGTCAGCCAAGGCCAAGTTTCACCGGGGTCTTCATTGCCTTAGTAAAAGAGTGCATTAGTTCCATTGACACTGCGGAGACTCCGATTAATCTGGGCCGATGCCCTTGTCGATCCAAGTCCTAGCTATGTGCGATCCACCCACTGGTCTCCAATGACACCGCTCACTTTTTAACCTAATGCGGCTTAATTTCATAACGGACTTGGTACTGGACGTTTACACAGCGACCCTGGAGAGTCCCTACCACCTTGCCGCGGTCTCTGGGGCACACTTTACATAGGGGAAGATATTGATTGTAATACTTGTCTCCTCTGGGAGTGCTGAGAGTAGGACCTGCCGTGGGTGGCTTTCTCGTTACTCTAAGGGGATGGCCTGGAAGACTGAGAGCATGCAGAATATGGACGTTTATAAATTCTGTATGACTCAGCACGTCTCTTTGACGGGGTAGACTAAGGTGGAAACAGGGCCCCGTGTTTCTAATCGGCTTTGTCATGCTGAGCCCCAGGATTCTGAAAATGTAAAAAAATATTTCTTATATCTTCGTTCTATAGTATCGTTCTGATGCCAACCATGTGTCCATTATCTTATACTTTCTTTCTTTTATAAAATAATTCTGGAAGGCAAAGGCATAACGGGTCAATTTTTCAGATTCTATTTGTGCAAGTATACCTTCTAAGTAACTTTAGCACTGGAGGTCGGAAAACCACTCCATTAAAGTGCTCCCTTGTTGGGCTCCACCGAGAGCATGGAGGATGAATCAAACAACTAAACTACATGGCTAAACAAAAAGCAAAAAAACGTCACATAGCAAATTCAGATACTGACTCTGAAAACTCATACCCAGCTTCTCAACCAACTAATTCAAGTTCGTCTACCTCAACCAAAAAACCTTATGTACCCAGATTTCTAGTAATCCATTCAGAAAAAGAAGGAGAGACTATTTCTCCTCTTTCTCTGTAGTACATAAATCTATTATGAGCATTGCAGGAGAACCAAAGAGCATAAAGAACCTAAGGTCCGGTGATCTTTTGATACAATGTGCTAAAGAAGCACACAAAAAAAATCTACTACAGATGAAGACATTTTGTGGTCTAAAGTGCTCCGTAACACCCCATTCATCCTTGAACACATCCAATAGTCTATGTCGAATGGGCATCCCGTGTAAATTTTCTGACGATTTTTGGTGACCTATACCAAAATAAACTTTGGGTCATATGTAACAATTTGAATCAGTTCGCCCATCTGAGTTCCGCGTCTGGTCCGAGTAATGACGTCATCAAAATGGCGGCCATAGTGCTACTTATGTACACATATAAGACATCTTATTTAAAGCAATAGTTGAGGGAGAATTTATTGCTAGAAATGATTTTTCGTCTTTATTTAACTTATAGGACGTCAAACAATTCGAAAAAAGATGTGTTCTATTTTTTTCAGATGCCTAGAGTCCATTTGGGGCTCCCAAATCGATAAATTTGACCCAGATCCCATTACTTTTGTTCTAATCCTGTAGAAAGTTCGTGTTAAAATTAAGTACTTTTTGTTCTGGTTTAGTTAATTTTGGGCCATTCTATGCAAAAAATGAAGTGAATTAGGTTTTATATCCCTATAATGGAAAAAAATCTAGTTTTGGGGTCCTTATTTCATTGAAATAGGCCTAGAGCCGAGTAATGGAGCTGTTATCGTACACGACATTTGATCTTATAGTCTATGTTGAATGGGAATCTCGTAAATTATGTGACGATTTTTGGTGACCAATATCAAAATAAACTTTGGGGCATATGTAACAATTTAAACCAGTTCACACATCTGAGTTATGCGTCTGGACCGAATGATGACGTCATCAAAATGGCCGCTTAAGTGCTACTTATGCACATATATACATAAGTAATTAGATTCAAAGCACTAGTTATGTGGGAATTTCTTGCTGGAATCTTTTTTTTTGTCTTTATTTGATCGATTTGGTGTCTTCTGATACGAAAATGACGTGTTTCTTTTTTTCTTATCCCTGGAACCCAATTTTGGGCTTCCGATTCAATAAAACTAACCCAGAACCCATTACCGTACTTGTTATTCCATAGGACATCATGCTGAAATTGAGTGTGTTTTTTTTGTTTCCTTTTGTTTTTATTATTGTTTGTTTGTGCCCTACAGCAGCTAAGGTCATATCGAGATAGGGCTACAGCTTAAATTCTCATCTGACAGACTAGTGAAGCCAGAGATCAAACACACGACCCCTGGTTTACAAGGCGAGGAGTTCAGCGGCTCATTTGTTTTGATGAATTTGAGACCATACTATATAAATATGACTGACCCCTGGAGCTATTTTGGGATACTTTTGTTTTGGGGTTAAAGTCCTAGTCAATTGTCATGGCCATGTCGAGATGGTCAGTTACATGTAACCTAACCATGCTTTTCCGGGGCAGGCTTAGACTAGGCAGTACTTTGTGCACACGCTTTTGCTAGTCATTGACAATATCCCTTCTTGATACACTGAAAGAAGGAGAATGACGATAGAAAATATTTCATAATCAACCTCCACAAAGTATTGGGCCCGGATCGAACTCACGATCCCTGTATCAGCAATCGAACTCACTTCCAATTGCTCTACAGGACCAAGGCATTTTGGAGTTCCTATTTTATTTAAATTGACCCTGAATCTATAAATTCAGTTTTTGCCCTATTTGATTGCTTTGGAGCCATACTTTATGAATTATTGATTGCGGGGCTCATTGACCTGGTCTATCAGGTGCATATGAGGCATTCGCAAGGGTTTTGGTGAACAAGGGAAAATGGCATTTAATTCAGGGGAACAGAGGAAGAAGTGCCAAATTTTGAGGGGAACAGAGCAATATTAGGGAACAGGGAATATAAGAAAACAAAATTTGAGGGAACAGAGGAACATGCCAATTTATTTCAAAGGAACAAGGAAACATGTTCCCCCCCCCCCCCCCCTGAGAGGGCTTCATACCTTAGGCAACAGAATACCACCAAAGTAAAGGCATACAATATTACTCGAAATTCGCCATTGTAATGCAAGCAATGATGTTAAAACAAATGATAGTGCATAAGTTATTTGTGGTGAGAAGAGCCGCAAGAATATAAAAATTTACTGCAACCATTTATTACTCCTTATTTGGAGGTAATGTTGTTATAATAGGAACATAAGTGTCACCTTATCAACTCCAACATGATTTTCGTGTTTATGAATGTTTATTGTATTCTTGTTACTTTCCCATGTGGTATCCTGGGTCAGGTGTGGTACTTGATTGTACCCTTTCCTGATCTTTGCCGCCTTTCTTACTTTCAAGCAACTGTATAGTGAGAGTTGGCTCCTTTGTGGATTTCCATATGATGCTCTGATACTGAGATCTTTTGACACTGAAGAAGAGAAAGTTTAGTTTCCTACGAAACATCCACTATCTTAACCTAGTAAAATTTCCAATGGTTGTTCCTGGCTGACAAGCAGGTATATATATTGTTCGAGAGCATTCTTAGTCCCGTCTTCCAGTGGGACATGAACAAGTTTCCTGAAAGCTTCATGGACAGAAGAATCAGCGTTACTGAAAGCTATCCAACATAAAATTTTACCTTGCCGGACATAAATCCAGTAAAATCGGCAACATCTACTGACAAAAGTGAACGTTAAGATCTTTGCATGCTGGCTTCTGCTGATCTAGATCTTAACCTTAACCATCGCATCAGCAAGTTCGTTTGCTAAGTATATCTCATCCTGACCTTTGATAGGCAAACCGAAACCCTTTTTTCAGCTACACACCATAAGCAATTAGTGTGCTATATATGAACACCTACCATCAAAATTGAAAGAAGTTCGTGTTACGAGCTGTAAGACAGGTTTCAAGTATACTTGACCTTGACCGTTGACCCTCTGAAATTATATCCGTAATCGGAAAACCTTCGTTGTCACCTAGACACCATAAGCAATCAGTGTGCTAAATACGAACACCTTCAGGCAAAACTCAAGAAAGCAGTTGGAAGGGCAGCTATATCCCTAACTGCAGAACGACAGAGTGGATTGACCTGTAGTTGTCGAAGTGACCGCGTCACCGAGCGATTAGTGCTCCCAAATGTGGATCACAGCGTGGCATCAGAATTTCACCACTTTTAGAATCTGCCAATATCAAACCACAAAATATTGAAAAACATTTTACACCAAATATTCCAGCTTGGTGCATGAAACCACCTGAAATACTTTTTGATTTACATTCCGGGAAAAAATCTGAATCAAATCCACACATATTAAACGATGATTTCAGAAAAATGCAAAGTCGTTATAAGAATTACCAACAAATTTATACTGATGGGTCAAAGGAAGACTCAAAGGTTGGTTGTGCTGTTATATCAGACAACCATAGTAATATGCAACGTATACCTGACGATTCATCAATTTTCACTGCTGAAGCCAAAGCAGTTGATCTAGCTTTAGATTTCATTAGCACTTGTGATGCAAACAATAAATTTATTATATTTTCTGACTCGCTCTCTGTATTGAAAGCAATGAACCATACCAGTTCAAAGAATCCACAGATTCAGAAACTTTTAGAAAAATGTCATGAGCTTTTAACTTATAAAGAAATTGTTCTCTGTTGGATTCCTAGTCATATAGGTATCCAAGGGAATGAGATGGTAGATAAGCAAGCAAAAACATCGCTTTCATTAGAACCAACTTCTTTTAAAATTCCATTTTCCAATTTTAAGCCCTCTATCAATAAATATATCTTGGAAGAATGGCAAACTTTATGGAATAACAGCATTGGTAATAAACTTCTTGACATCAAACCAACTATTGGTGAATATCAATCAGTTGTTCGAAACATTAGAAGAGAAGAAGTAGTATTAGCTCGACTCCGCTTAGATCATACAAGAGTCACTCATTCATACTTACTACAAGGTGAAGAGCATCCTCAATGTGTTGGTTGCAACGCACCTTTCACTGTACGTCACTTCCTTTTGGAATGTGGCGATTTTGCACAAGTAAGAAATAATTGCTTCCATGTTGATAACATGAAAGAATTATTTCAAGATATACATATTGATAGTATTATGACATTTTTAAGACAAATAAATCTTTTTAACAAAATCTAATTGCTGTTTTTAAAATCATGTTTTGTTTTACATTTGTATCAGACCATAATACAGATTATATTATGTTGTATTCTGTTCAGTTAAAGCACATGTACAGTTATCTGAATAGCTCTTTGAAACTGTCAGATATTGTACGTGGTCTCTCCTGTCAACAATCGTATTGCAACTTATTATCATAAAACAAACTCATCATCACCATTCCTTTTATTTTATCTTATAAATTTTTAACTTTTTCCATCCTCATCATGTTTAGTTAATACCGTCTGACGCTTATGACCCACAAGGGTTGATGCGTCGTTAAGCACCAAACAAACAAACAAACAGCGTCCAAGATTCGATTACTGCTTGACATCACCTCATTGCACTCAGCTTTTTAGCCATCCATCCATTATCAGAGCATGACTAAAATACTATTTTAAATGACATAAAATGGCAAGGCAACCATGCATGTCTTTGGTTGCTGAGAGCAAAAGTCATTCGCCTCATGACTGGTACCATGAACGGCGATGGACATGTGTTCTGCGCATTTTCCTTAACTTGGGTCAACATGTAACCAGAGTTAAATGAATATCCTCAAGGCTTGGCATGAAGTTAGGACACTGACCGTGAGCCCCTATAACGGAGACATGTATTCAGTACATCTTCTCACTGAAGAAACCATTTTAGTTTAGCACATTTAAAAGAATCATAATGCAAAGATGAAATCAAATGTTCAAATTATTGACCTTCAATCGTGACCTTGAGTTGACATGGATGAAACATAATGCTTGCATTCAGTCGCAATGAGTTGGATATTTGACTAAAGTTTAAATGAAAATTCTTCTGACATAAAGGAAGGAATTCAAAAGTTCAAACTTGTGACCTTAAATTTTTACACAGAGCTTTAGCCACAGTGGTGTCATACATTTTGCATATCCTCTCACTGAACCGAACATTTCACCTATATTTTATGAAATAATTTCAGGGTAAAGGCAATAGGGTGCGGACATTGAATTAAAGGCTCAAACTTGTGGTCACCACTGGTCACCTTGTGGTCATGGTTGAATTACACGCTTCGCACATCATCTGACTTAGACCAAATTCGACCAAATTGAAATATAGGGCGGACATGAAATTCAATGTTCAATCCCATTACCTTCAACTGTGACCTTGGTCTTGAATTTGTATGATTGAGCTATGTGTTTTTCACACCCTCGCACTGAGCTGAACATCTTATCAAAGTGTCATGATGATCCTTCAAGGGTTTGAGGAGATATGGAGTTTACGCGCAACTGAAGGCTAAATTCCATTGCCTGTAACTGTAACCCTGACTTTGTGTCTGCGTAATTAAGTCGTGGGTTCTGCACACCGTCTAACTGAGGTGAACATTTGACCAAAGCTTAGAGAATTTTTAAAGGTTTAATGAGATACAAGAGTTATGGATAAACGGATGAATAAACACTTCAGGTTGGTGGATTTATGAATGTGGAGTTTGTTTAAGAGCTGTTAGGCACATTTTAAATATATTTGACCCTGACCTTTGACTCCAAAGTCATATCGGTGATCTTAAAATTTTGTTGTAATCTTGACACCACAGGCAACCATTGTGCCAAATATGAATACCCTTAGTCAAAACATAAAAGAGGAGTTCGTGTTACGAGCTATAAGTCAGATAGATTCTAAGTATATTTGACTTTGATCTTCGATTCCAAGGTCACATCGATGATCAGATCTGAGACCTTTGTTATAGTCTACGCCCAATAGCCAATTACTGTGCCAAATATGAACACCCTGTTGTGTAAATGTACTTTCTATTAACAATCTGGAGCGGCGCGAGCGCTAAACTATAAAAAAAACTTTGTCTTGCTAACATACTTTAATACATATACTATGAATATTCAAACCAATAGCGCGGTGACCGCCATTTTGATGACGTCACTTTTTACCCCAGAAGCGGATCTCAGATGTGTGAACTGGACAAAATCGTTGCTAATGCCTCAAAGTTAAATTTGGTATAGTTCGCCGAAAATCGTCACGAAATTTATACGGGGCCAAATTTTGTCCTTTTCGACATATGCTACAATGTGACTCATGCCCTTTGCTCATGGGCAAGATGGCCTATTGCATTTCAAAGTAGAATTCTGTGTAAATATTGTCTCTGTTTAAAATATGGAGCAGTACTGGCATCAAATCTATTAACAAAAACGTTTATTTTGCCAACATACTTTGATTTTTTTAAATACATACGCATTATAATTGTGCGATGGCCGCCATTTTGATGACGTCATTACTCGGACCAGACGCCGAACTCAGATGGGCAAACTGGTTGAAATTGTTGCAAATACCCCATAGCTTAATTTCATATAGGTCGCCAAAAATCGTCACGAAATTTACACGGGACCATTTTTTTGGCCCATTCGACATAGACTATAAGGGTATTATTCGCTGCCCAGCCTTGAACAGAGTGACAACCGATGATATCAAGGAAGCATGGTTTAACAGGGAATTACGGATGTAGGTAGAATCACTGTACGTCGTGATGGTGTTACAAAATTAACCAACACATATGTTCTTACATTTAACTCACCTACCTTACCTACAGTTGTTAAAATAGGCTTTATGCAAGTAAAAGTAGATGTCTATATACCAAACCCACTTAGATGTTACAGTTGTCAAGTGTTTGGTCACCACAAAAATAAATGTGGTAGACACCCTGTACGCTGCAACTGCGGTGAGCCTGAACATTGTGGACCATCTGGCGTGTGTGACAAACCAGCCAAATGTGTCAACTGCTCAGGTGATCACCCTGCAAACTCAAAGCAATCCCCACAATGGGAGAAAGAGAAGAAAAATCTCAAAATCAAATGTGAAAACAACTTATCATTTCCTGATGCTCGTAAACAATACGAGCAATTTTACACAGGTCAAACTTATGCAAGTGCTGTTAAACCAGGCACTTGCAACAAATCTACACAAACTGACAACAAGAGCACACAGACGGACGACAGCTTTACAGAATACTTAAAACAGACAACAGAGAAAACACAAGGTACAAAGGAAAAACGTAACGCATCTCCTCATCCAGGAAAAAGTAACTCCTCCCATTCTGGGCCAGCCCTTAAGGGGGCGACCTTAGAAATGATAAAGAAAGATGAGGAAAGGAAAAAAGAAGAGAAAGACAAACTTAAAAACAACAAAAAGAAGAAAGAAAACAGCAATGGCAAAAAGAACAAGCACAAAAAGAAAAAGAGCAAACAGAAAAAGCAAAACAAGCTGAAAAGAATCCATATTCTGTGTTTGCTGAAAAAGAAGAGGAGGTCATGGACGATGATTCTGTGGTTTTCATAGTCATCTTCCAGTGATCACCTCCCAAAAGGCACACTGTCACGATTACCATTAACTTAAATAATGGAAGGTTTCAATCTAACCATTATTTTTTTACCCCTTTTAATAATATTTTCAAGCATGGATTTTAAACATAAAATTATACAATGGAATAGTTGAGGTTTGAAACCTAATTATAATGAAGTATCTCTATTGATTTCTGAATATAATCTATCTGTATTTTGTTTTCAAGAGACATTTTTTAAACCAGATGATAACATCTCGTTAAAAGGTATTAATGTATATAACTATGTTCATACTGATTGTCTGAGGCCCTCTGAAGGTGCCTCAATATTTGTAAAATCATCTTTCCCTTAAAGAAAGATTGATTTACAAACAAATATACAAGCAACTGCTATTTCTGTCACTCTAGACAGAGAAATAACCATATGTTCTGTATATATTCCTCCATCCTTTTCTCTTAACTCCCAACACTTGGAGAATTTACTGCAAAGACTTCCTTCTTCGTATATCATACTAGGTGACTTTAATGGTCACAATATCCTCTGGGGTGGTCAATACAATGATTCCAGAGGTGAACTTATTGAAAATTTCATTACAAAGAATGACATTTGTATTATGAATGATAAGTCTTATTCTCCAAGTACAAAGTCTTTTACATCTATTGATCTTTCCTTCTGTCAACCATCACTGTTTCTTGATTATAATTGGTCTGTATGTGAAGACCAACACAATAGTTATCACTTCCCTATCATCATTGAACAAAACACTTTTTCCACTGAGGATCACATTCCAAAGTGGAAATTAAATTGAACCAACTGGGATCTATTTAATACTCTGTGCACCGGTAAATTAGTGCCAGAAAACTTCAAAGAATCTTCTGATCCTATAGCTGATTTTACCTCCTCTCTTATTGAAATATCTAAAGAATGTATTCCTCAAACTTCGACAAATCCAACTAAAAGTAATCCATGGTACAATGACGACTGTAAAGAAGCAATTAAACAGCGCAAACAAGCTCTATCAAAATTCAAAAGATCTCCAAATACCAACAATTTCAATGACATCAAAGTATTTAGAGCTAAAGCCCGTAGAACAATAAAATTTAGAAACGTAAGTCATGGAGATCTTATGTTTCGAAAATCAATCATAAAACACCTATTAAAAAGGTTTGGGATATGATAAGAAAAATCTCTGGAAAAAAACAAATCCCCCAGTTACACACATCTAAACATGGTGGGTACTGACAGCAAAGCAACTTCAAAAACAGACATTGCTGACACTTTAGGAGAAACTTTTTGTCACAATTCATCATCATTCAATTACTCTGAGTCCTTCAGAAAGATTAAAACCGAACAAGAGAAAGTTAAATTAAATTTTAAATCACAAAATAATGAAATTTATAACAAAGATTTTAATTTAGATGAATTAGTTGAAGCTATTCAACTATCACATGACTCAGCCACAGGTCCTGATGAGATCCACTATCAGATGCTTAAACATCTCCCAGATACTTCTCTTGAAACTCTTTTGAATATATTTAATTACATTTGGACTACTGGTACATTTCCAGATGGTTGGCAATATGCAACAATTATTCCTATTCCCAAACCTGGTAAAGATCCTGCGGAACCAAATAATTATAGACCTATAGCTTTAACAAGTTGTCTATGTAAAACACTTGAAAGAATGATTAATAAAAGACTTACTCGGTTTTTAGAATCTAATAAGCATATATCGCGGTTTCAATCTGGTTTCAGATCTGACCGTAGTACAACTGATAATTTAGTTAGATTGATAACTTTCATACTGAAGCCAAAGCAATTGATCTAGCTTTAGATTTCATTAGCACTTGTGATGCTAACAATAAATTTATTATATTTTCCGACTCGCTTTCTGTATTGAAAGCAATGAACCATACCAGTTCAAAGAATCCACGGATTCAGAAACTTTTAGAAAAATGTCATGAGCTTTTAGCTTATAAAGAAATTGTTCTCTGTTGGATTCCTAGTCATATAGGTATCCAAGGGAATGAGACGGTAGATAAGCCAGCAAAAACATCGCTTTCATTAGAACCAACTTCTTTTAAGATTCCACTTTCTAATTTTAAGCCATCTATCAATAAATATATCTTGGAAGAATGGCAAATTTCATGGAATAACAGCATTGGAAATATACTTCTTGACATAAAACGAACTATTGGTGAACATCAATCAGTTGTCTGAAACATTAGAAAAGAAGAAGTCGTTTTGGCTCGACTCCGCTTAGATCATACAAGAGTCACACATTCATACTTACTACTAGAGGAAGAGCAACCACAATGTGTTGGTTGTGATGCACCATTCACTGTACGTCACTTCCTTTTGGAGTGTGGCGATTTTACACAAGTAAGAAATAATTGCTTCCATGTTGATAACATGAAAGAATTATTTCAAGATATACATATTGATAGTATTATGACATTTTTAAGACAAATAAATCTTTTTAACAAAGTCTAATTGCTATTTTTAAATCATATTTTGTTTTACATTTGAATCAGACCATAATACAGATTTTAAATGTTGTATTCTGTTCAGTTTAAGAACATGTATAGTTATCTGAATAGCTCTTTGAAACTGTCAGATATTGTACGTAGTCTCTCCTGTCAACAATCGTATTGCAACTAATTATCATTATGCAAACTCATCATCATCTTTCCTCTTATTTTATCTTATAAATTTTTACTTTTTCCATCTTCATCATGTTTAGTTAAATACCGTCTGACGCTAATGACCCACAAGGGTCGTTAAGAACCAAACAAACAAACAAAAGTTTACACAGCGATATACTCAATACTACATCGGTCATTTAGGGTTAGTTGAGTTTCATCGACTTTGCCAGTTCAACAACAGCATCATATCATGATCGTCTGGTGTATTGTTAATTTTACTTAGTTTCAAACATCATTTTCAACACCAAGCTTCTGTGCTATGTCATCTGTGATATTGGAGCCTTCTGTGGTCAATTTTGCTAAGATTTTCCCATTGGATGTCCAGCAACTGCTAATTTTTCTTGCTTTTCTCAACTCCAGTAAAGATTTGATAACTGAGTAGTTCTTAGACGTTAGGTCCTCTGTCAGAAAGACTCTATCAGGATGCCCTTTCAGTTTTGTTTTGCTGGCAAAAACTTTAGATTTAATTAGGTAGCTTGCAAACTTTACTATAATTTGGGGCTTTCTAGTTCCCACTTTCTTACCTATGGAGTGGCATCTTTCAATGTCTTCGGCTGTAATGCTATCTTCATTGGCCAGTAAAGATTTGTTTATGAATTGGGCCATATTATCTATCATCGCACCTTCTCTCAGACTTAAATCCATATTAATGTTATGAAACCTTAGTGAGTTCATTCTACCATATTGTTCAAGGTCATTTAGAGTCACTTTCAGGTCATCAAGCTCCCCACTCAGGAGTCTTTTCTCTTCCTCTAACTCTATAATGATATCATTATTGACACTGAGTTGCTTCCCTTGTTTTATTATAATGGTTTCTTGCTGCTCTATCTTAACACTTTATTTGTTTTTAAAATGTCTCTTGCATCTTGTTGTTTTTGTCAAGAATTGGTTAAAGAATTGTTTCTCTCAGGAAGTCTATTGCAGCAGCCACAGAAGATTTGATTGTCTCTTGAATTTGTGGAGTGAGCATATCACATAGTTCTGGGCTTATGGTTTGACTAAATGCAGGGTCATGTAGCATCAACTTCAAATTCTCGGAGAACGACTTGGGTGGCACTTTTTTCCTGTTCCCTGTTCTTTCCCACTAATTTGCTTATATCTGGGAATGATATCTGTTTTTAATTGGCTTGTCACCAAGAAGGTTTGTTTGTTTGGTTCTTAACGACGCGTCAACCCTTGTGGGTCATTAGCGTCAGACGGTATTTAACTAAACATGATGAAGATGGAAAAAGTAAAAATTTATAAGGTAAAATAAAAGGAATGATGATGATGAGTTTGTATAATGATAATTAGTTGCAATACAATTGTTGACAGGAGAGATCACGTACAATATCTGACAGTTTCAAAGAGCTATTCAGATAACTATACATGTTCTTTAACTGAACAGAATACAACATTTAAAATCTGTATTATGGTCTGATACAAATGTAAAACAAAATATGATTTAAAAATAGCAATTAGATTTTGTTAAAAAGATTTATTTGCCTTAAAAATGTCATAATACTATCAATATGTATATCTTGAAATAATTCTTTCATGTTATCAACATGGAACAATTATTTCTTACTTGTGCAAAATCGCCACACTCCAAAAAGAAGTGACGTACAGTAAATGGTGCATCGCAACCAATACATTGTGGTTGTTTTTCACCTAGTAGTAAGTATGAATGTGTGACTCTTGTATGATCTAAACGCAGTCTAGCCAAAACGACTTCTTCTTTTCTAATGTTTCGAACAACTGATTGATGTTCACCAATAGTTGGTTTTATGTCAAGAAGTTTATTTCCAATGCTGTTATTCCATGAAGTTTGCCATTCTTCCAAGATATATTTATTGATAGATGGCTTAAAATTAGAAAATGGAATCTTAAAAGAAGTTGGTTCTAATGAAAGCGATGTTTTTGCTTGCTTATCTACCATCTCATTCCCTTGGATACCTATATGACTAGGAATCCAACAGAGAGCAATTTCTTTATAAGCTAAAAGCTCATGACATTTTTCTAAAAGTTTCTGAATCTGCGGATTCTTTGAACTGGTATGGTTCATTGCTTTCAATACAGAAAGCGAGTCAGAAAATATAATAATTTTTTTGTTAGCATCACAAGTGCTAATGAAATCTAAAGCTAGATCAACTGCTTTGGCTTCAGCAGTGAAAATTGATGAAATGTCAGGTATACGTTGCATATTACTATGGTTGTCTGATATAACAGCACAACCAACCTTTGAGTCTTCCTTTGACCCATCAGTATAAATTTGTTGGTGATTCTTATAACGATTTTGCAGTTTTCTGAAATCATCTTTTAATATGTGTGGATTTGATTCAGATTTTTTCCCGGAATGTAAATAAAAAAGTATTTCAGGTGGTTTCATACACCAAGCTGGAATATTTGGTGTAAAATGTTTTTCAATATTTTGTGGTTTGATATTGGCAGATTCTAAGAGTGGTGAAATTCTGATGCCAAATGATTTAATAGCTTTAGGTTTTTGTTCATATAAATCAACATAATTTGGTGGGAATGTAACTTCATGAGCAGGATTTGACCAAGAGGGGAACCCTTTCTTTTCTTATCACTAGTAATTAAATATGGCTGCTATTAAAATCTTCAGCGTTACCATATTCACCCCCGCTTTCGCACAATCTATCATCCAAGCTCGCCATCTTGATTTATGTGATAAGTTTGTTTACAAGCTATATCAATGAGTCAGATGCTGTACTGTATTTGGATTAATTACGTAGTACTTTTGAACTAGTATACTTTACTGTTCTCTTCGCTCGCAACGCATGGAGTAAAAGTCATGAAATCAATAAAGCTGCGAAAACAACTTGCCAGCCCACATCAAACATCCATTTATCCTTTATTTGTCACTTATTTCAACACATTTTTCCACTTTTTATACCCCGCCACTAAAGTGTGGCGAGGTATTATGTTATACCCTTCGGTGTCTGTCCGTCTGTCCGTCCGTCCGTCCGTGCTCACCATTTCTGATCGATAACTTGAGTATTTATTCACGGAATTTTTTCAAATTTTGCATACATATTGTTATCGGCGATGAGTGGTATGGGATTGTTAATGGGCAAAATCCGTCCATTTTTAACGGAGTTACTGCCCTTTTTCGTATTGGAAAAATGGTTTCTGGCCTGTTATTCCTTTACTGTTCATGATATCTGAATGAAACTTCACAGATATGTTGCACATCAAAGGTTACATATTGTGACTAAGGACCGTCACTCTGACCTTCCCAGTTTGTGAGTTATCCGCCCTTGATAGGTCTGAAAAAAGGTTTTTGACCTATTGTTCCTTTACTATGTGGAATATCTGAATATAACTTCACAGATATGTTTCACATCAAAGGTAACATATTGTGACTAAGAACCGTCACTCTTACCTTTCCTGTTTGTGAGTTATCCGCCCTTGATTGAATTAAAAAATGTTTTTTACCCGTAGTTCCTTTACTATGTGGAATATTTAAATGAAACTTTACAGATATGTTTCACATCAAAGGTTACGTACTGTGACAAAGAACCATCACTCTTACCTTTCCAGTTCATGAGTTATCTGCCCTTGATTGATCTGAAAAATGGTTTTTGACCTGTAGTTCATTTACTATATGGAATATCTGAATGAAACTTCACAGATATGTTGATCATCAAAGGTTACATATTGTGACTAAGGATCTTCACTCTTACCTTTCCAGTGCATGAGTTATCTACCCTTGATTGATCTGAAAAATGGTTTTTGACCTGTAGTTCATTTTCTATATGGAATATCTGAATGAAACTTCACAGATATGTTGAACATCAAAGGTTACATATTTTTAGTAAGGACCGTCACCCTTACCTTTCCAGTTCATGAGTTATCCGCCCTTGATTGATCTGAAATATGGTTTTTGACCTGTATTTCATTTACTTTATGGAGTATCTGAATGAAACTTCACAGATATGTTGACCATCAAAGGTTACATATTGTGACTAAGGACGTCATATCACTGTCTATCTCAGTTCTGTTGCTATTTAGGCATTATATATCTCACAAAATAACTTTTGGTGCCCCCTGCAGTGGCGGGGTATTATGCAGTGCTTGCGGTGCTTTTATTTTCACTTCTGATAAATCACAAATTTAACACCAATAATTTGGTTTGAAACTCTGGGACATATTAGAAATCAAAATTCCACACACCGTCACAAAAACTAACCTAGAAACTAACCCGCCATGTTTACGCGCCAAAAATCTAATTATTTTTGTAACACTGCGAAGTCTTTTTTCAATCCACATCGTCTTACCCATACACTATTTGACGCTTATGCCCCACTAGAATTGATACGTCGTTAAACATCATCCAACCAACCAATCGTTAGCTCACAGCAGTCTCTGTTTTAGTTATACCCAGGCCCCAGGATAAGAGTGCGTAACAGAAAATTAGTTTTGTTATTAGAAAAGAATCTTTTTTTTTTTAAATTTTTTTTGCTTAACTGACCCTATGATACCTTTAAAAGACCCGAATACCGGTTTGTTCTCTTACAACAAGAATCATATAATGGGCATTTAACTCCAGATGTAATAACCCTTATTCTGCCAATTGTTTTGCCCCTGAAAATGTCTGCTTATTATGTCTGCTGCATAAAATTAAATGCACTTCTGACTACTTTTGAACATGGAAACGAACACTGTGAATCCTGATCAGATTGCTAATGGAGGAGTCTGACCTGGGTCCATGTTTTTGCATTATAGTCTATCAAAGTACTAAAGCACATGAGAAGTAGACGACAGTTTTCGTGGGTGGCGGGAAGATTATTTACGTATTGGTTTAAACATATTTCATTAAAATTAATTTGTACAAGATAAATACATCTTAAACCACCTTGTTAAAAGCAAACCTGTATTCGTAGGTATTAATTAGGTATAACTAAAACCGGGACTGCTCTGATCCAAAGATTGAAAATGACCTCTGACAATTTGATAGTGGTTCTAATTTACTTATTGCAGTGGGGACAATCTATTTGGCATCTTAATGTTCTCCTTGGCAGTTTGGTCAGCAGAAACTGAGACATTTGATTCCACTTAAGTTTTAAAGGCATCTCAAATTCCGTTAACAGCTCGTTTGAGAAATCTGTAATGTTTTCAGGTATATTCTGATAATGAGCTTTGGTTTCTCCAGTGGATAATGCTCTGATACTAATTATCTTGTCATAAGCATATTTGTGCAAAACAAAACTAAGGTCGGTAGTTAATGTATCATCTATGTCAAATTCGGAGATGGTCGTGGTAATGTCATCGGAGTGTGTTGTTAAATCTATTTGGACAATTTTTGACTCTGTCGTTAAATAAACACGATTATCAACAGCTGCTGAAACACATTTTGCGTTGTACAAATTGTAGTTAGAGAGATCTATAACAGTTATATTCTGTACAATTGTGGAGTAGATCAGCAATTGTTTCTTCCTTATTACTAGTAAGAATACAAGATTCCCAGTTACACAGAATGATTTAATTTCACTCTCAACTGATAGGATTGGTTTCAGACTAATTGTGCCACCTGCTATATTTTCAGCACTATAAAGGGTAGACACTGGTGTCGTATGCGTATATCTTTCATCAAATCCTCTTTTTTCCTGGATATCAGATTTATTCCTTCTAGGGGAATCGCATTCATTCCGTTTAGGAGAATCACATGTATTCCTTCTAGGGGAATCGCATTTATTCCGTTTAGGAGAATCACATGTATTCCTTCTAGGTGAATCGCATTTATTTCGTCTAGGAGAATCGCATTTATTCCTTTTAGGAGAATAACATTTATTCCTTTTAGGAGAATCACCTGTATTCCTTTTAGGAGACGATTTTGCTCTTCGTGGGGAAGACAGTGCAGGATTTATTGCCATTGGCTTTAGAATTTCAACTTCAGAGACACAAACACCATATACAACTTTTGTTGTGAATTGTATAATGTTCAAATGTGATGTTCGACTGTCTTTTCTTTCATCTTCAAGTTGGATTCGTTTGGTTGAGGTTTGAGAATTAGCGAGTTCGTAAAAGCATAGCTCTCTACCACTTGGCGTCAGCGCAACTATAGTACCAGTATCACGGATGGCTACTACATTTGTTACGTTAAGATGTCTTTTCCGTTTGATGGGGAGTTTGTACCACAGGGACGTATCTAAATTATATACGTGAAATTCATCAAAATCTAATAACTCATTGGGTGGGAACAGCACAAACACGTTTTGTGGTTCGCTTAATCTTTCAGATATCATTCCCTTTAGTTCATTTACAGCGGCTAGACTTTCAACATCTTCTATATTTTCAAAATTTATAGATTTTAATGTATTAACTTTAGTTTCGTCTTCAACAAGATAAGACAATAGTTCATATATACAAGATGTTCTATCAGGAATATAAGTCACCCACTTAAGTACAAACGTAAGGTAATTATCTTCTCCTACATATGATAAACTTTTATCAGATAATAAGGCACATAGTGAGTCCTTGTCGATTTTAAGCATATCGTCCATTTGTAGCATTTCTGGTACGTGAGAGCGATAAAACTTGGCTACCTTTTCTATTGTGAAGCTAAACCGACTGGACAGAGATTTCAGAAACAGACAGTTTTTCATTGTAATCTGGACAGTTTTAAGCTTCTCAATACAGTAGGCTTTAAGTTCGTCAATCATGAGAAATTCTGCAGTTTCAAGGATACTCTCAGCATTGTTTTCATCTATCATTGGAAGTTGACCATACAGGAAATGTAACGCAGACTGCACTGCCGTCCAAGAACCAGTGGGTAGTTTCACCAATCCTGGGAAAAGACAAAAAAGTTCCATTGACATATTTCTGTTCCAAAAAAATACAACAGATTTTGGTTAGCCAATTGTATACATAACTAAATAAGGACATCTGCAAAGTGATTATGACTTTCCACCTCCCTCCCACATACACACACAGGTGCATACACAAAAATAGTTCAAGTATGTCCTCTATTTTCACTTTCTAGCTTTATTAGACCGACCAATCACCATACATTAAGTGAATTCATATATCAGTTCATAAAACAGTGCATCTTATGACCGGAAATATTTAGATTACATATACTAGACGAACCTATGGCACGGCCGGAGGAAGAAACACTAGAATGCAGGAAAATGCACACACACACACACACACACACACACACACACACACACACACACACACACACACAGACATGACTGCAATAAGCCAAGCATCCGTGTCCCAATGTTAAAAAACTTCTTTGCATGCTCAACTGAGCTTGAAATTTATTCTCATCTGAGCATGAAATTTATCATGCTCATAAGTGTTTAAATGCCAGCAACTGTTGGCATTTTGATGTTTATTAGCAGGATAAACACATCTGAGAGTTTTGAAGCAGTAGTAAATATATATTTTCATCATTTTAGTAGTTTTTAAGAGCAGTTGAAAAGTCATGCTCAGTTAAGTTCAGCACGAAAAGTTTATAACCTCGGGACCCCCACCTCTCTCTCTCTCTCTCTCTCTCTCTCTCTCTCTCTCTCTCTCTCTCGCTCACTCTCTTAAGCATTTATTGTAAAGAATAATAAACGATTATATGCTAGCAGACACTATTAGTGGGTCTTAATTATCTTTGATTTGTCTTGTCCAGGTGGTTGGTTGGTGTTTAATGACACATTAACCCTTGTTGATCATTACAAATGTAGCTTCATACGGTCAAATGATTTAGAAGGGGAAAACTAAATACATGTATAATGTGGCAATTAAATATTGGTATGACACATACTGTTAAAATCACTAATCTATTTACATGAGTGTATTTTATTATTATGTAAGTAGTTTAGTGATTTTAACAGTCCAGATGAGAGATGACTGAATGCAAGAGAACATGACGGGTAAAGCACCGAAGTATATTTTTTCGATAGTTAAAATATGCAGACTGCCATGAAAATTATGTTTTATTTCGGTTACTTTGGTGCATCATCGTGAAATTTGAGAATCCATAAGAGCAGAAATATGATGACATCCCCCCTTCGTTCTCTTTAAATCCAAAGGATGACCTTTCAGATCATTTTAAAAATGGATTGGGTTGTTGTTGTTATTGTTGTACATGTTCCTGACCACTGTCGCATTGCCTGTTCTGAATATGCCTTTAAAGCTGCATAGTCTGTAACTTTTGATCTTTTAACTTTAGAATTTTCTATATTTCAAGAATACAGTAACAAACTAAAATTCAGGTATGCATTTACCAATTGCGTAAATCTTAACAAATTATCAGTATCAAAACAAAAGCATTTATGTTAAAATTAACTGTCTATAATTATTGGAGGGACGCAAATAATTACCAACACACCTATTTTTATAAGATAATACACTTTTCCGTGCAGTTTTCAGCTATGGTGAACAGATTTATTGTGAAAACATAACTTAATTCTACTTTTACAAATGATTTAAAAAGATAAAAAAAATCGAAAAATGTTCATTTAAAAATGAAGAAGTATTTAAAAAAATATATTTTGGTCAAAGTTTTGAAGCGTCAATAAATTCAGAGTTTGAGAGTACACGCACGATTGAAAAAAGGCTTACCTGAGAACTTCTCTTTGGCAGTGTAATCATTCAGCTTACTGAAGAACGGACTGATTGCGAGAACACACATATGAAACTGTCTGGACTGAAAAAAAAAAATAATCTGAAATGGTAAAACGCATGCGCGGATCCAGAGGGGGGGGGGGGGGGCAGGGGGTCCGGAACACCCCCCTCCCGGAAAACCACAAAGCTATAGGATTCCTTATCAATACTGGTCTGGGTCCCATGGAAAATTAAAAAAAGCTACCAAGACAGCATTCAATGTTGGGCCACCATCATGCGAACCGCCAGCGAAACGCCATGATGGCCCAATTTTAGTGGTATTCAGATCCCCTCTCCCCTCGTCAACTTAAAAAAAAACAGTGTCAGAGTTTGACCCCCTCTGACAAAATTTTCTGGATTCGTGCATGAAAGAAAAGAATCTTCATTTAAAGTAAAAACTGCTTAGCCAGCACTCATTTGGAGATTGGGATTCGTGATATCTTCAAGGACACAGCAAAAGATGATCAGACTAGGCGGTTAGCTTTATTATGCACTTGCTGTTCATTAATTAGCAAAGGCACTGTGTTATAAAGAAGAGGGGCCTGTTTCCTATGAATGAGATGGACACTAAATTCAGCAAAACCGTTATTTTTCTGATCAATACAAAATTTTAGAAATCCGAAAATGCTATTCGATTGCTTTATGTTAACCTTCGACATACCTTAAATAGTGTGCCATAAACTAATTCTAGAATCTGAGTTGAAGTTGAAAAAACGTCTTTTTTCTTCATTACAAAACATTTTAAAGAGCCAAGCATAATATCCTCTTAAAACCGATATCAATGTCAAAAAGTTCAATGAGTGTCTCATCGAATAGCATTGTCCGATTTCTAAATTTTGCTCACAAAATTAGGAAACCGAAAGTTTAATCCAACTGGTATATGCGATGAAGGAGCTAGATTGGTGGCCGTGAAAGGTTGATATTCACAATTTAACGTATAAAAATTTGTTAATGCAGACTTGCATTAACTTGCTCATTTTCTAGTTCATATGTATCAAAATAGTGCATGCCGCACAGGCAAGAAACAATCACATTCGGAATCTCACAAAAGCATTAAAAATCTACATAAAGTATTTGGCTAGATGAAGACTCAGACAGAGAGTAGTCCCAAAGGATAGCTGGGCAAACTTTAGCGTGTCCTTCTCACGGTGCCGTGGGTTGGTCTGTAGTGTGTATTTGTGGTATTTCCTGATCATATTCACTTTTTTTTTTATTAAAAAGTCACTTATTACATACATACACGATATTAGTTTCATTAGTACAATTTTCTCGCGGGATGCCAATTGATATTGATTTCACAGATCTGAATGATTTGATTTAGGCATGCTCGTGTGAAAATGTTGATTATAGCACAGGCGAGCGCTACTATTCATGGCTCGCGTAGAGCCATCGCAGCGCTGCTCGTATATTTGTATGAAAACGGCTTATGCGGATGAAAAATACTGTAAATTTGGAAATTTTCGCGAGGGTTTTATTTTCGCGAAATTTCGTGAATATAAAATCCTCGCGAAATGCCGAATTCACTCTGTCGTTAACTAATATACTTAAATCATGGCCTTGTCGCGAATTTTTAGCGTCACAAAATAAAATTCTCGCGAAAATTTCCGAATTTACAGTAGGCATCCCAGCAGGCCACCATCGGCCCACCAGCAAAATGCCATTTAGATGCGTCTTACCCATGTCCCCACTTGCACGGTGACATCACAGAGGTTTGACTGTTCTTGAACCTGCTGGAAGAGATGTTCCTCCAAGGATCTTGGCCTGGTCTTTCTTTCGTCCACTTCCATTATTAATCTGAAACAATTGACAGTGCTCAAACCACAGGAGCTTTATATCATGTCTATAGCCTCAAAACCAAAAGCTCACAATGTCATACCACCTCTTTTACCTCAAAACAAAAACCTCATAATGCCATAATCAAAAGCTCACAGTGCCATTACGCAGTGACATCGTGAACTTTTTGATTTGAGCATATATTATATATAGCATTAAATCAAAAGTACACGATGTCACTGCGTAATGGCATTGTGAACTTTTGATTTTGGGCTATAGAGGTGATCAATATAAAGACCCAAACCTATTTACCATTTGGTCCTGAAAATGTCGTCTGCTTTCCGTCTGCTGTATATATTCAAGTGCATTTTAGACTAGATTTTATCATGGAAACAAACACTATGAACCCTGATCTTACTGCTCCCTTTGGAACAGTCTGATCTGTGTCCATATTGTTTTCAATATACAGGCTGCATAAGAAAATAAGCAAAAAAGAGAGTAGGCGACAAAAGTCGTGAATTTTGGGAAAAGGGCTAATAGTGCTGAGTTAGCAAAACTAATCTACGACCAATACATGGTTTGTCAAACAACACAAACAAATAGTCCGGCCCAGACTGCTCCTGTAGGAGTAGGCTTAAGTAGTTTGGTAAAGTGCTGGATTTTAAAAATGGAATCTACCAGAAGGTGGTTAGGACTAATAAATAATGGGTCGAAGAAAGCAAACAAAAAGTCCCTGTTCATCTTGGAGCATGCTGATCTAGGACCATTTTGTTTTCACATGCTTTTCCTATTTGAGTAATTTGTGGAAGAGCTCAATTTCTCAATTGGTATTTTCATTTTTGAGCAAGCCATCCTAGATATCAATAAATAATATGTCGAGCGCTGTTACAGATTAGCCAACACTTCAATAGTGAACATGTTAGATTTCTACATGCCCGACAAAATGTCATTTATGTCAGCCATTTTTCTATCCTATGATACTAGAAATATTCGACTGTCCATATTATGTTTTAGTATACTCAGAAAAACAATTGAAGGTTATTAAAATTATTGAAGGATATTATAACATTTGAGAAAATAATTTCCAAGCAAAGTATTTTCGTATCTGATAGAACTATCAATATGCAATTCAGAAAAATACAAAATACAATTTACGGGTCATTGGTTACGACACAGTGTCTCACCAAATAATACCAACCCTCTTTACCCAAAGTTCACAAGCAAAAAATTTACCGGTTATATTTTTTGCTGCAACCTTTACCTGTTCTAATTCCGACCACAGACAAGTGTCCGCACACATCTGTCAGTAATTTACCTAATAACGTGGCAACTTCTTCAACAAAAATGCACAGATATTACATAACCCAGCCAATAATAAACAAATTGGAAGTAAAACACTGACAACACCTACAAAATTAGGCGCCATGCTTTTGACTGAGAGCCAGCCATGAATTATGAAATACAAACGATAAAAATGGGTTTCAATCATTTTTGAATGTTTGTGACTTTTCAGTATAGAGGGTTCCACCATTTGGACCTATACTATACTTTATTCGCTGAAGCGTACCTTAAATCAAACATTCATTTTGATTGCAGATGTCTGGAACTTTGAAATGCATGCATAATTAGTTTTATTGTATTGAACTGTCTGAATCTAAATATATATCAATTGTTTTTCTGAGTATATTTTAGAATAACATTATATTGTTGCCCTGAATATCGTTTTATTTGTTTGCTTTGCTAACCTCCAATTTGGTGCATCGCCACTATATCGGTCAATGTAAGATTCTGTCTGAATCTTTATGCAATTTTATCTTTTATTACTTGATGTGTGAAAGGCTTGAACTACTAGGCTGAAAATCAGTGGATGTAGCTAGATTTTAACCGTTGACTATCAATTTCTATTCTAAAAAAGTTTATTAGTTTTATTATTGTATTCTGCCCAGCTTGTTTCATTTTTTAGTGAAAACTTGTCGTCTGCTGGTATTATTTGCAAACAGTTTGGATAAAGACCAGGTCCGAACATCGGACCTGATCTGATTCCTAGCTGTTTGACACTCTCTTGACATTCTTGAAAGATATTGTTTGATAAATATTAAAGAAAAAAAACAGCAGACAACAACAAAAAAAATCATGCACAATTTCCCGGCATGCAAAGAGTTAAGCCAATCTTTCACTTCGATATTTTGAGAGCCAGACATTGTTGATTTTTTGCTTGATTTGATTCCAATCAACAATTTTTCAGTTAAACAGAAACGGGCCTTCCTGGGTTGAACCAGTACTAAGCTAGGATACAGACATTGAAGAGAAAAGTAATGACGTTGGTCAATATATGGGTCAGCATATGGATGACGAGTTTTTGGAACTTAGACATTGGCGTAGCTCCCATTACGCAGTTACGCACGTGCGTAATAAGTAACATTCAAGGGAGGTCACCCAATGTGGTAAAAGTGATTTGTCATACCATAAGGAACTGCTCTTGAAGGAAATAATTCGTTCCCCCTAGAAGCAAATTCTTTCCTTCAAGAGAAATTCTCATTTAGAAAAGGGACGCGATTGAAGTGGATCACTGCTTGATCCAGTAGTCTCCCTTTGATGTGCGTAACATTTTTCAGCGTTTTGGCTACGCCATTGTTACACCCAGGTGAACCGCATGTCTAGATCTCGGAGGGTGTTGGCTATCGGAGGTAAACAAAGGATTTTGGGGTTGGACATGGTCTGCATTGAGACGATTTTATTGTATTTAGATTCACTTTGAAGGATAAGAACAACATATATGTCAAAAGTATACAGAATGATGATAACTCTGAAATCAATACATGTGTTTGAACTGAATCTGTTCGAGTTTAAATCGCATTTGAATTCGGAAATGCTTAAATTTGGACGAATATTTCGAAGGCATCAGTTAATATTCATATCTATTATTTTATTTTTACTTGATTCACAGCCACCGCTGGAATGTATAACCTCTCTTTGGAATGAATCAGTCAAATACAATTCAAAAATACTTGTAAAACCCTTATTTATTTGCAATTTTATGACGGTGGTATCATGTTTATAGGTAGCTTTCCGTTCGGAGGTATGTTGGGTAGCTGTCGGAGGGAAGGCTTGTGCATGTTAACATCGATTTCGGAGTAGAGCAAATTGATCATGCTCATTAAACAAGCTCATGCATACGGAAACAAAAGTGTAACACTCAAACACTTTCAAAAACAAGTGGTTCGATTGGCGAGGAACATATCAAAGGAGAAACAAGTTTAAATAAACCAATTTGTTAGAGTTTTTGCTTAACATTGAATGGGTGTGTTTTTTTTTGCATTAGTTTGTTTTGGCCTACCATATCTATTTAGCCCTTTGCATCACATTAAAGAAACAATCTGGCAGTAACATAAAATGCCAAAGCATTATACTATAATGAAATGGACGCATACCTTTTCGTGAAGGTGACATATCAAGTGTCAATGCAATTAGTATACCAGATGTAAAGACGAGCACCTGTACAGTCTAATCAGTCTTCACTCTTCACTAGATGCATAAATTAAACTAGGTGTTTTTGCATTAACACAACATAAGTTAACCCGCTTTAAAGAACGGCCTTTGGGTAAAAACAAGTGTAAATGAGCAGGAAATGCCACAATCCCAGACAGACACATGTCTCCAAGAGACAGGGACACTGGAACACAGACAAATAAGGAATACGCACAAAAGTCAGAATACAATAAGCAAAGCATTCAGCTCCCTTTATCTCAGTGAGAGTATTGCCAAACTAGAAATGACACAATATAAGAGTTTATAACGAAGTGCTAAACACAAACCCCCAGCAAATACAACAAAAATAGTAAGTGAGTATGATCAGGAAATACCACATCACAAACTTAAGACAAACCCATGGCACCGTGTGGAAGAGCCACACATCAAATTACGAGACACTAGGAAGACAAACTAAGCGAAGCAAACAGCTCTCTCTTCCCCATCTACTCGCTCTCTACGCTCTCTCTATCTCTCTCTCTCTATTCTCTCTCTACTCGCTCTCCTCTCTATTCTCTACTCGCTCTACTCTCTACTCTCTCTCTCTCTCTCTCTCTCTCTTGTCTCTCTCTACTCTCTATTCTCTTTGTCTCTCTCTACTCTCTATTCTCCTTGTCTCTCTCTACTCTGTCTCTCTTTCTAGTCTCTCTCTACCCTGTCTCTCTCTCTACGTTTCTCTCTACTCTGTCTCTCTCTACGTCTCTCTCTACGTCTGTCTCTCTACTCGGTCTCTCTCTCTCTACTATACTCTGTCTCTCTCTCTATTCTCTCTCTCTCTCTCTCTACTTTATTCTCTACTCGCATTCCTCTACTCTCCCTTTCTCTACTCGCACTCCTCTACTCTCTCTTTCTCTACTGACACCCCTTCTCTACTTTCTCTACCCGCACTCCTCTACTCTCTCTGTCTTTACTCGCACCCCTTCTCTCCTCTCTCTTTCTCTACCCGCACTCCTTCTCTACTCTCTCTTTCTCTACTCGCACTCCTTCTCTACTCTCTTTTTCTCTACTCGCACTCCTCTACTTGCACTCCTCTACTCTCTCTTCTCTACTCGCGCTCCTTCTTTACTCGCAACCCTTCTACTCTCTCTTCTCTATTCGCACTCTTTCTCTACTCTCTCTTTCCTTACTCTTACTCCTTCTATTCTTTCTCTTCTCGCACTCCTCCTCTACTCGATATCCTTCTCTACTCATTCTTTCTCTGCTTCCTTCTCTACTCGCACTCTTTCTCTACCCACTCCTTCTCCACTCTCTCTCTTTCTCTCCTCGCACTCCTTTTCTACTTTCTCTTCTCGCACTCCTCCTATAATCGCACTCCTTCTCTACTCTCTCTTTTTCTACTCGCACCCCTTCTCTTCTCACACTCCTCTACTTGCACTCCTTCTCTACTCTCTCTCTCTCTCTCTCTCTTTCAATACTTTATTCTCTACTCGCAATCTTTCTCTACTCGCAGTCCTTCTCTACTCGCACTCATTCTCCACTCATTCCTTGTCTACTCACTTCTCTACTCGCACTCCTTCTCTGTTCGCACTCCTCTACTCTCTCTTATCTACTCGAACTATTTCTCTACTTTCTCTTCTCTACTCGCACTCCTTCTCTACTCTATCTTTCTCTAGTCGCACTCCTTCTCTACTCGTACTCCCCTCTACTCGCACTCCTCTACTCTCTCTTTCACTACTTGCACTTCTTCTCTACTCGCCCTCCTCTTTTCTCTACTCGCACTCCTTCTCTATTCGCACTCCTCTACTCTCTCTTCTCTGCTCCCACTCCTTCTCTACTCTCTCTTTCTCCACTCGCACTCATTCTCTACTCTCTCTTTCTTTACTGGCACTCCTTCTCTACTCTCTCTTTCTCTACTGGCACTCCTTCTCTACTCCCTCTGTCTCTACTCGCACTCCTTATCTACTCGCACTCCTCTTCTCTCTCTTTCTCTACTGGCACTCCCCTCTACTCTCTCTTTCTCTACTCGCACTACTTCTCTACTCTCTCTTTCTCTACTGGCACCTTCTCTACTCGCACTCCTCTACTCTCTCTTCTCTACTCGCACTACTTCTCTACTCTCTCTTTCTCTACTGGCACTCCTTCTCTACTCTCACTTCTATACTCACACTCATTCTCTACTCGCACTCCTCTACTCTCTCCTTCTCTACTCGCACTTTTCTCTACTCGCCCTCCTCTTTTCTCTACTCGCACTCCTTCTTTACTTGCACTCATCTACTCTCTCTTCGCTAATCACCATCCTTCTCTACTCTCTCTTCTCTACTCGCACTCCGTCTCTACTCTCTCTTTCTCTATTCTCTCTTTCTCTACTCGCACTCCTTCTCCACTCTCTCTTTCTCTACTCACACTCCTTTTCTAATCGCACTCCTCTACTCTTTTCTACTCGCAATCCTCTACTCGCACTCTTTCCCTACTCTCTATCTTTCTCTTGTCACGCGCTCCTTCTCTACTCGCACTCAGTCTTTACTCTCTCTTCTCTATTGAACTCCTACTCTACTCTCTCTTTCTCTACTTTCTCCTTCTTTACTCACACTCCTTCTCTACTCGCACTCCTTCTCTACTCGCACTCATTCTCTACTCGCACTCCTCTTCTCTCTCCTTCTCTACTCGCACTTTTCTCTACTCGCCCTCCTCTTTTCTCTACTCGCACTCCTTCTTTGCTCGCACTCATCTACTCTCTCTTCGCTACTCACCATCCTTCTCTACTCTCTCTTCTCTACTCGCACTCCGTCTCTACTCTCTCTTTCTCTATTCTCTCTTTCTCTACTCGCACTCCTCCACTCTCTCTTTCTCTACTCACACTCCTTTTCTAATCGCACTCCTCTACTCTTTTCTACTCGCAATCCTCTACTCGCACTCCTTTACTACTTTCTCTTGTCGCGCCCCTTCTCTACTCGCACTCCGTCTCTACTCTCTCTTCTCTATTGAACTCCTACTCTACTCTCTCTTTCTCTACTCTCTCCTTCTCTACTCACACTCCTTCTCTACTCGCACTCCTTCTCTACTCGCTCCCCCTCTACTCGCACTCCCTCTACTCGCTCTTTCTCTACTATCTCTTCCTCCACTCGCTCTTTCTCTACTCTCTTCTCTCTCTTTCTCTACTTTCTCTTTCTCTACTCTCCCTTTCTCTGTCTCTGTTTGTCTGTCTCTCTCTCTCTCTCTCTCTCTCTCTCTCTCTCTCTCTCTCTCTCTTTCCAATGTAGTTGGTAATTTACTTAAAATATCATGAGCAGTACGAGAATATAATGAAAGGATAGCGAGTGTTCGAGTCCAAAGGTCAGTCCTCCTCTGTCAAATTCCTAGTATGCCATCCGATGTTAAAGAGTTGTTATAACGTGCTAGCAGGGAACATTTTTATCATGGAATTGAGAGAAGAGTTCTCTGTATGCCGTAACAATGAGGTCCTCTCACGAGTTTTTTTGTGAATTTTTACAAGCCATTTTATTCTAGGGAAAGGGAAAATGCCAAACTGAGGGAAACAAAATTGTCAGAGAACAGGGAGTAAATAAAACGTGAAACATGGAGACAAGTCAGTATTTAAGAAGAACAAGGGAACAGGTACATGTACCTCCTAGGAGGGCCTCTATTATAGATGATAGAACAAACATCACATCTATAAAACTACTAAACTTGATCTGTTCAAAAAATATTGTACGCAAACTCTAAACGAGTAACAGCTTGTTTACAATCCGATTGTCCATCTCTTTCTGAAAAGGGCGTCAACCAGGTACATTTATTGAACTAAAGATAATTTAAAGTCGTACTGCAAATAGTTGCAGAAAGATCTAATTAACATTCGATTTTTACAGAAATGGGAAGCTATCTGTTTTTATAAGTACACATATATAACATGTTACAAATACATGTTGTTTTATGCATATGGAAATCGCTAGAAACATCGGGCGACAAATAACAATCGAAAACCCTGTTTCCAACTATTTTCGATCTACGTTCGTCGATAGTATTAACGTTTTCGATTGCCGCTTATCCGGTGTGAAACTTTTAAAAATATCTTAAAGATAAACAACTCATCTTTATTGCTTCTTAT
This sequence comes from Loripinus fragilis, assembly GCA_964019695.1. Lineage (NCBI taxonomy): Eukaryota > Metazoa > Mollusca > Bivalvia > Lucinida > Lucinidae > Loripinus > Loripinus fragilis. The sequence goes on along the minus strand of OZ026514.1, from coordinate 97,519,944 downwards.
AGAATGACAAATGAGCCGCGACATGTGATTTCCACCAATGTGGCATTTTGACATGAATAGACTCAGACGAATCTGTGTAGCCTTCTCTTAAGCTTAGAAACTCCAAATTATGTTCGTTCAGTAGCTTAAAATTCATATAATATTCAAGCGACAAGCAAATGCTCTGATCAGACTGAGCGTATGCGCAGGCTGGTCTGAGCCTTTGCTGGTCGCACATACCACATTTTTGGAATCTCATGTCGCGGCTCAAACAATATTGTTTAAAAAGATGCCATTGTGGGGCTTGGGCTGCTGTTACCGGAATATGAGGACCTGGGCCCTGAATTACACTGCCTCCTTAAAGTTAAGGAAGACTGACTGAGTTAAGTATTGATTTTCAGAATGCGAAAAATAACGTTTAAGCTGATTAAAAGCAAAATAGTTTCATTTTTCTGACTGAGGTAAGTATTGATTTTCAGAATGCGAAAAATAACGTTTAAACTGATTAAAAGCAAAATAGTTTCATTTTTCTGATGATATCTTTGACCGCAAGTACTGCATCTATCCAGGCAATTTATTTAGCATGTTAAATATCAATACTTATGTCTTCCTTAACTTTAAGGAGGCATTGTAATTCCGGGCCCTGTACTTCTATGCAAAGTTTAAAAACGTTAATATATGAAATAACAGAACGGATTACCACCGAAACTGCACTATCTTCAATTTTTTTACGGGTATTTGTTAACACTTTTTCATTATGTCGGGACGGGTCTTCCTGGGTTGAACCAGTACTAAGCAATGTGTCTTGCTCAAGGACACAACATAGTGACGCCGGAGAGGCCAGAAATTCGAATGCTCACGTTACTCGATAGCTGCGCATTCAACTAAGATTAAGATGCGGGGATCCAGAGAGGAGGTGGCAGAGGGTCCTGACCCCCACCCTGGAAAATTGGAAACCTTTGGGGCTCTTTAGCAATACTGGTCCAGATCCCCTGGAAAATCAAAAGCTACCAAGCCAGCATTCCATATTGGGTAATTATCGCCCCGCCAGCGTTTTGTTGTTGGGCTGATGATGGTCCGCTTTTAGTGGTATTTTGATTCCTCACTCCATTCATCTAAAAAAAGTGTGTCAGATTTTAGTTGGACTTCCTCTGACCAAATTTCTGGATCCGCGCATGATTAGGCGATAATATCAACATCGCATGAGATGTTTTATTGTAATTATGAGCATTCTTCTCACTAATATTTTACAAAACCAAAGAAAGCGTATCAGTGCAAAGCTACTAGATGGCGGTACAAGACAGGGACATACCCTATCCCAGCCAGCACACAATGTCAGGCAACCATCGGCCCGCCAGCGAAATGCCATTCAAATGTTTTAGATGTTGCATAGCAAAAAAGAAGAAAGAAAGGCTGAGGAAGGGGGTGGGGGTCGGCGACTAGACTAGAGAGCCCCGTTGAAACCCATTCAATTTTTGTGGTGGTTTTTGCAAGTGTTGTTGTTTTTTGACGGTTTTGGGAGGAGGGGGGGGGTAAAATGTTGATATAGTTTGTTCCATTGAATAGAATCCTAAAGGGCGGTGCAACAGAAAGGTGTTTCAGTGGACTAGGTGAGTTGCATGTTTAAATGGATTTGAGTAGGGTATTTCAGTGAACTGAGTGGTCTGATTGCTTCCCTGGGCTGGACGGTTTGGGTGTATCAGCTGCCGAGGGAGTTTGGGAGTTTCAATGGGTTGGCTGGTTTATGTATTTCAGTGGACTGTGTGTGTTTGGGTGTTCTGTCGCGAATCAGTATACTGGTGGTAATGGGTGTTTCAATTGTCTGGGTGGCATACATGTATATGTTTTTGGATCAAAGGTTTACTAATCATGTACACGTGGCATCTTAACCAACAGTTTCCTCGCATTTTGACACTCCATTTACACAACAAAATGCGCCTTAATGTGAACCTGCATTTTGTAACCCTGTTCATGTTGTTAATACACTGAGTTGCCAGGACAGATATGGCAAATGTTCTTGCCTTTTTCAGGGACCATACCCTCGCCCCCACCCCACACAGCCATCATATCCCTTTCCTATATCAAGCATACTGGTTTCACCAAAAATGTATCAATGCAGAATTTAAATAAATATGTTTCCCAGACTACTAGACAAAAATGTGCATAATGACACCGACTGAAGATGAGCGCTTTTCACAACACCCCACAACTGTAAAACCTCTCAAATTCCCTTCTGTATTTCGTCCTCCTGGTAGTCTTATTTTTTTGTAGCATTGCATAATTTTTGTATCATGGCATGCTTAAAATATATCAGATTCAGGCACTAATTGAACGGCAGTTTGTATCAATCTCCGAAATCAATACCACTGTCACTCCGATAGCAATCATGCCAGCTGTCAAGTTTCCTCTGAACATTTTGCTAACCATCAAAACGATATCAACGTAAGCAAATTTCAAATATTGATGTTTTAGTAGCATTTTGAGACACGACTCTTATAAATCATGCAGGAGAATGATATAGAATTGTGGCGACACAAGCAAATTGTGTCAAAGGTTTATGTAAATCCAGCTATGATCAAACACATAGCATTTTTTCATTGAAAATTTCACAATCGTCGTTTGAAAGGTCGCCCAGGGTCCTATGGACATGGATCAAAAGCATTTAACACATTCCGAGTCCTTATCAATCATTATAGAAGCAACCTGTTTGCTGCTTTCGTCTCCAAGAAACTTTCTATTGGAAATAAAAATGGATAAATACAGACCCTGTCCATCCATATTCGCAATGTTTACCTCCGATAGCCAACACCCTCCGAGATCTACACATGCGGTTTACCTGGGTGTTGTTATGGTTTCCTTAAAACGCACCTGCTGGCATATCTAGCTGGGCTAGAGATCTAAACTTAGGTCTGAGGCTTTATCTACTTCCATACTTTGTGTACATGCGTAGCTCGACAATACGATATTAACCCATTTAAGCCGACTGGAATTGGAACTGTCCATTTTTGTTTTAACGGATGTTGGGTGGAATTTTTCATTTTTTATTTAAATTTTCATAGAACATTCTGCTTGCACACAGTGGAGACCATGATCAGACGCCGACGTCCCACAAAAAGGATGTTAGGCTTATATGGGTTAGGGTACCAAAATTACATGCGTTCGCTCAATTGTGAACAAAATTAACAGTTTATTTTGAATTCTTGGCCCGACTGAAATTTTTCATGCTTTTGTTGTCGTCTGCTGACTTTTTTCAATTATTTAGGGTTTTTTTCAAAATAAAATTAAAACTTTCAGGAACACTATCAGAGTGTCAGACGGTTTTGATCTAGAACAGGACCGAGTTTTTGTCGGTCCAGATCTGGGTTCAAACTGTTTAGAAATGTAATCAGCAGACGACAAAAGTTGCCACCACTAGCAAGGAAAGATTTAAACGTACAGTGACAAAATCATACGTACAGTTTTCAAATAAAAACACTAGTCCAACATCTTCCAATTGTACGCACAGGAATTTGCTGCCATTACGCGAGTGTCATATGTCATTGTTTTTCAATAGAATTTATTTTTTACACATCCTATTAAGTATTGATTGATGTTAATCAATACTAAAACAGCACGAACAGGTATGAATCATAGACAGGATTCCAGCAAAGATCGAATATTTGCAGGAATATTTAAGTGATCAATCATCAGCTCATATTGCCAATAGGCAGGTTCATTTTTGTTGAGCATTTTTAACAAATTAACCAGTGCATGATCGAACCAAGAAAATGAATCCAGAAAGTGTTGTCAGAGGGGTTCCAGATGTTTAGCTCACCTGAGCCGAAGGCTCAATGGTGAGCTAATAGTATACCAGTGACTCCGTCGTCCGTCCGTCAACATTTTCAAATATCTTCTCTGAAACTACGGGGCCAATTGAACTCATATTTCATATGGAGACTCCTTAGGATGGGGGAACGAAAGTTTGTTCAAATGGTCTTGGTCACATGACCAAGATGGCCGCCACGTCCATAAATGGTAAAAAACCCTTCAAAACATTCTCCTCCAGAACCAGAAGGTCGATGACCTGGGGACTTGGTATGTAGCACTAGGGTTGTGTGGCCTACCATGTTTGCTCAAATGATGATCCTAGGTTGACCTTGACCTACTTAACGTCAAGGTCAAATTTACTTCCTAATGCATTTAAATGGGAAAATTTCTGAAAAGTTGATTTTTTTTGAAAATTGTGGAAAGCTTTAGTTCTCAGTTGATATGTTTAACCTAATGAGACCATGGCTATAAATAAGTTCAAAAGGTCAATGTTGGCCTTTCAGCTTAGGTCGCTCATATTGGAGTCCCATCAATATATTAAAACATAGTTTTCTCACGAACCATTGGCCCAATTGAACTCAAATTTCATGTGAAGACTCATTATGATAAGTTAGCCAAAATTTATGCAAAATATTTTGGTCACATGACCATGATGACCGCCACGCCCATATATATGGTAAAAACCAAATAAAAATCTTCTCCCCCAGAGCCAGAACTTTATGACTTGGTATGTAGCATTAGGGATATGGGGCCTAACAAGTTTGTTCAAATAATGAACCTAACTTGACCTTGACTTACTTAACGTCAAGGTCAAATATGCTTCTTAATGCATTTAAAAGGGGATTTTTTTAAAAAAAAATCATTTTTTGAAAACCGTTGCGTCCAAAGTCATTATTCTCATTTGATATGTTAAACCAAATGAGACAATGGCTATAAATAAGTTTCAAAGGTCAAGGTTGACCTTTCAGCCAAGGTCGCTCATATTGGAGTCCCATCAACAGATTAAAACACAGTTTCCTCAGAAACCACTAAGCCATTTTAACTCAAATTTCATATGAAGACTCCTTATGATAGGTTAGCCAAAATTTATACCAAGTGTACTGGTCACATGTCCAAAATGGCCACCATGCTCATATATGGTAAAACCCTTTATATATCTTCTTCTTTGGAACCAAAAGGCCAATGGCCTTGGGACTTGGTATGTAGCATTTGGGGATGTGGGCCCTACCAGATTTGCACAAATGATGAATCTAAGTTGGCCTTGACCTACTTTATGGCAAGGTCAAATTTGATTCCTAGTGCATTTATTTGGGAAAAATCTTGAAACGTTCATTTTTCTATAATTGTTGTGGCCTAAATCATAATAATTGCAAGAAATGTTTAACCTAGGGAGACAAGGGTTTTATATAAGTACCAAATGTCAAGCTGACCTGTGACATTTTATCCAAGGCCACTCATTTGGACTGTCACTTACCTATCTAAACATCTTTTCCTCAGAAATCACTGGGCTGTTTGATGGAATATTCATTAGATTGTTTTAGGTCACTTGACCAAAATGGCCGCAACCCCCATAAAACAAAATATGTTTCATTATAAGCTGTAGTTGATCTTGACCTATTTTAACATTATTAAGGAAATCAGGTGAGCGCTTCAGGACCGTCAGGTCCTCTAGTTTTAGTTAAGGAGGGGATAGAGGATCCAAATACCACTATAAATGGGCCTTCATCGGCCCGCCAGCGAAACGCCATTTAAATGGCGTTTAATCCAGTTTTGCGATGGCGTCCGTTACCCTTATCCGTTAATATGTAACAGCACCATTACAATTGCTCGAAAAAAACAGCAACTGAAACTGTGCCTAAAGTCTACTCACTGTTTCAGGCAATAATACTATCATATTTTACATGTAGTAATTGCCACATAAATGTTTCTGAAGAGCCTTTATAGCCCCTCCAGTTTTGGTAGCCATGTTTTTCCCAATATCCATCTGGTTATAACATTCTTGTTCTTGAAATGTTCTAAAACGGTTCCAGAATAATTTTGAACATTTGTAGAACTTGCTAAAGTACTAAATGAGTTCTAGAACATAATTTAAGGAGTAAATACAAAAAAAAATGTTTGCCCTTGAAATGTTCCAAAAAAGTTCTAGAAAATTATAAGCAGATTTGTAGAATTAACTAGTTCTAACATAGTAAAAGAAATGTTGTGGAACTTATTTTGATTCAATTTTCAGAAAACTTCTTTCACTTATTTTGTTCTTTCGGGCAATTGTAGAACCTACTGGTTCTTGAATTGTTGTAATATGGTCTAGACTATTTCAAGAACACTTTCAGAGTAATAACAAATTATAGAAATGTGTTGGACAAGAGTTCTAGAACAAACATAATAGAGCCAGTGCATGAGATTTCCAACAATGTGGCATATGCGACCAGCAAAGCCTCAGATCAGCCTGCGCATACGCGCTCTGATTAGAGCCTTTGCTAGTCGCTTGGGTATTCTATGAGTGTTAAGTTACTGCTGAACACCATTTGGAGTTTCTAAGCTTAAAATGAGGCTACAGAGACTCGTCCGAGTCTACACTTGTCAAAATGCAAATTGTTGGAAATCACATGCCGTGGCTCAATTATGTAACTGATTCAGAACAGTTGTTGAATTTTAGTTCTGTATTCCAATTTCCTTTATTCTGTACCATTGATCGTAAGTAAATGCTACTTTAACAACATCAGTCAACCACTCATGAGATTGTTCTTTCGTCCCAATAGTTTTCACAAGACAACCCATGTGGAAGACCAGTGCATAAATAATATGACAGCTCTGATTTTAGGACCTCATTCATATCTCTTGCGATATTTATCCTTCCATGAGGTTTGATTGTCTTATTTTGCATACTTAATTAAGCTTAATAGTCTGGCAAACTTTGACGACCATCATTTAATTTGGCGGTAGATGCGTTCTTTCCCAATGGCATATTTCCAAGCCACATTTACTTCTTTGAATACATTTTGCAGGTTGTTTAAATTGGGAGCCGAATATGGTCCTTTGGGACTTTCATAACAAACAGTCAATTCATAGAGTCGTAGCAGAATTATCCAGTTAAGACGAATGTGGCTAATTCCCATGGGCATCCAGTTAAGACGAATGTGGCTAATTCCCATGGGCATTATCCCTGCGCCGGGATACAATGAATGTTTACTCCCACTTACGAAGTCGGATGATACTCTTTTGTCAGATCGACGTTTCAACATTTCTTGACAAAATAAAGTAATGAGAATGTGTTCGAAATATATATTAATCTTTTATCAGAACTGATCGTCTCAGCCGGGGTACATGTGTCCTCTGAAATCAGTAAAATTTAGGCCTAAACACGGTAATTCGTAAAAACAATAGGCCCAAAAATCGGTACTCAATAAACTTCAGGCACCAAAATCGGTAATCAGTAAGATTCAGGCACAAAAATCGATAAGTAAAGTTAAAGCTCAAATCCAGCAATCAGTAAAGAAAAAATAGCCAAATCAGTAAAGTATATTTTAAAACTTTTCTTTTAGAAATATTCATTTTCTTACCTTAAAATTTATTTAATTTCCCCCCAGATCAGAGAGTAGTGCATCTCTTTCAGTGTTCCACTGTAGCGCAATATGTAAAGAGTCGAAAGCTTTCCCTTTGGTCGTTTACAAATTCTAAACATTTTAATTTCGAAATTGTCCTAGGTCGTATTTCGCACGTGCCTCCTTCAGCACAAAAATTATTTATTGTTTTATGAATTTTGAAAGTTTTCCGTGTATTGTTGGTGTGGTGTTCAATGTAATTCATTTGAAGAGTCGAAACAAATGAAACCAACTAAGCATATATTAGCAAGCAAAGGTAAGAGGTTAATACATAAAGAATCTCACAAGTGCCATCGGAAGACGCCAACAATGATAAAAGGTTGTGAAATAGGTAAATATTTTTACCTCTTATATTAACTGTATTGTTGAACTGATAAACGTTTTCTATCTCATTGCCTGTATCTTTATCAGGACGTTACATGAGCTTGACTCCTGGTTAATTCTACCAAGAAATACGTATCTTTAAAATAAAGAGGGAAGGGGGGTGTGTAAGGTCAAAATGTTTGCTTCTATGTTAGTCTATACTTCTTTCCCCTTAATTTGATATGCGACATGACGACTTCGGATTTTTTTTTACCTTTTAATCAAACCCACAGGTTGAGGATGTAAGGACAGAAAATATGGTTGCATGGTGCTCTATGCTCCATTCCCTTTAATTTAAAATGCAATATAACTACTTTCAGAAAAAGAAATGTTTTGACCTTTGACGTCCCCCTAGGGGTCGAGGGTGTGTGTAAGGACAGAATATGTGCTTGCATGTTGCTGCATTCGCAATTCCATTTAATTTGATATACCACATGACCATGTTCTGCGGGCAAAATATTTGTTGCCATGTTGCTGCATGAGTCATTCTCTTTATGCAACAGGACCATATTCTGAAAACGTAGAATTTTGAACACACCCCCAAGGGTCGGGGAGGGGGGTCTGCAGGCAAAATATTTGCTACCGTGTTGCTACATGTCATGATTCCATTGAAATGGATATGCAACATGACCATGTTCTGACAAAGTTGAATTTTGACCCTGGGTCGGGTCTGTGGGTAAAATATTTGCTACCATGTTGCTGCACGAGTCATTCCCTTTAATTTGATATGCAACATGACCATATTCTAAAAAAAGTTGAATTTAGACCATTGACCGCCGGGGGTGGGGGATCTGCGAGCAAAATATTTGTTTCCATGTTGCTGCATTTGTGGTTCGATTTAATTTGATATGCAACGTTACCATATTCTGAATAAAACTGAATTTTGACCCCACCAGAGGGTCGAGTTTGTGGGTAAAATATTTGCTACCATGTTGCCCAGGGTCAGGGGGGAGGGTCTGCCAGGGAGGGGGGGGGGTCTGGTAAAATATTTGCTACCATGCTGCTGCATGCATCATTCCCTTTAATTTGATATGCAACATGACCATATTCTAAAAACGTTGAATTTTGAACCCACCCCCAGGGTCGGGGGTCTGTTGGTAAAATATTTGCTACCATGTCGCTACGTTCGAATTTCATTTAACTTGATATGCAAAATGACCATGTTCTGTGAGCCAGTGATTATTGAGATGACGCTTAAAGAAAATGATGACAAACACTGGATAAAGACTGATTGCAATATCTGACGTTGAGCCTTTGCCTCAGGTGAGCTAAAAACAAGTAAATATGGCCAGAAAATACCATGAGCACAGTTAACCAATGCCACCCAGAGGAAATGGCATTAGAACACAAAGACAGAGACAAGATTGCATTAAGCAAAGCAATCACCTTTTCTTGTTGGTGTGATCATTGCCAACTAGAATGGGCATATTTTTTTTTATTTATGACCACGCATCACAATATCAGCCCAATAGATAATGGGTGCAACATTAAACTAACAGCATCACCACCTCAGACTCAATGATAATCCTGAAGTAAAGCTTCAATCCGTTGGTTGGTGCCTGATGCCTGTCTTTGGCTGGGCCCACCATGGCTTAATTTTGAAGTTTTCTTTTGCTTTGACTATCTGTGGGTCGTGAACCATTTTCTTTGTGCCATCATAGTGTGTTAATTTGATTGTTTCTATGTGATGATACATTGCAATAGTTAGTAAGCCTCCATGCTAGCCTAACATGTTGTGTTTTAACAGCAACAGAATCTGGGGCAAAAAATTGGTACAATAATATGCATTTAAACACCCTGGTGGCTTAGGCTGCTGTCCATTCTAAGGTGGCGGTTTTGTTGTTGTTCATTATTTGTTTATTGTTACTCCCATTGTTTGTGGGGTTCTGTGTTTGATCTGTGTTTTGTTATTCAGTACTTTGTGTCCGTCTAGTTTTGCAATCATCTTGATGGGGAAGAGAGAACCGGTTCCTTTGCTTCAACTGTCTTCCTGATGTCTGTGACAGTCAGTGTTCTGTGGCTCTTCATCATGGCACCATGGGTTGGTCTGCAGTGTGTGATTGTGGTATTTCATGGTCATACTCACTTGCTTTCTTAACATTCACAAAAATAGTGAGTATGATCAGGAAATACCACAATCACAAACTGCAGACAAACCCATGGCACCCTGAGGAAGAGCCACACAACCATCATGAGACACCAAGAAGACAAACTAAGCAAAGCAACCAGCTCTCTCCTCCCCATCAATATGATTGAAAAAAGCAGAATGGACATAAAGTAAAGTACAACGAAACATAGAACATTTACAGACACCACAATGGTAGTAACAATAAGCAACAATTCAACAACAACAGAACCACCGCCTTAGAACGGACAGCAGCCTAAGCCACTGGGGGCTTAAATGCATTTTACTGGTACCAAATGGTTGCCCTAGACTCTGCGTTTGTTGAAGTACAAGAAGTGGACAGCTCGAATGCAAGCCTTCTAACTATTGCAATGTATCATTATGGAGAAACACTCTTATCAAATTAACACACTTTGATGAAACTGTGTATGTGTGCGAGTGGGAAGGTGATGGTGAGGGCTCAAATATATTTTACCAGCTGAATCTTTGCCCTATATTCTGCTGTTGTCAAAATGCCCACACATCCAAAACCTCATGGAAGTCTCCCAACCTATTCAATGCAACAATCAAGTCAAATTACCCAATTGTGTGAAATAGGAAGCTCACAGACAGTAAGAGCTGTAAGAAAACCAGTGGGCCGAGCCAAAGACAAACATCAGTGTGTATCCTAATCAGATGGATTTATCAGAAGTCAGCCGGTCCAGATCTACAGTTATAGATTTTTTTTTAAAGTTATTAGGTTGACAACAGCAACCATTAAAGCATCAATCATGACTTCAACTAAAGACAAACTTGTGCCATCTTCCTTCTTTTTTAGGACAAATGTAGATTGGTTTTTCATGCAAATGAAGCACCAAATCATTGGAAAGATGTTTGTTTGTTTGTTTGGTTCTTAACGACGCATCAACCCTTGTGGGTCATTAGCGTCAGACGGTATTAAACTAAACATGATGAAGATGGAAAAAGTAAAAATTTATAAGATAAAATAAAAGGCATGATGTTGATGAGATTGTATCATTGGAAAGATCAAGTATCGTTGTATCCTGAAAGAAATGGACATTTGTTTCAAGGTGTCTAGGTCTTCGATTATGCCTCATTTCAAGAATTTCCTAGAAACATTTCAACAAAATTTAAGTTTCTCAAGTGACAATTATATGCTTCATTGGACAAAATACTTCCGACGGAAAAATAAAAGACAGCATTCAGATCTAATAATTTATTTACATATAAAAATTTACAAAAAATTACAACAATTAACTTGAAAAACCCAGAATTTGCAATAGCAGCAATGCTACTTATGGCATAATCTAAAAACCATAGCTGAAAAGCCTAGATGAACATTGATGGAATGTATCACATACATAAACATACCTTAACCTTTTCACCCATAACTTTCTGAGGAAAACTCTTCCACTTTAAATATAGAAGAGTCCATTGTGTTAAAAGGGGGTGTAAGACAAATCCTGATAAACTGCAAAAATTGATGAAAAAAAAGCAAAATGAGTAAGCAAACGGTGTAGATCCAGATGAGAAGGCTCATATGAGCCATCTCATCTAGATCTACACTCTTTGCACAGACCCTTTTTCAGGTCTGTAGTGTTGAAAGTGATAAGCATGATTATTACAACTATACTGCTCAACAAAAGTTTAGCACGGATAAATAAAAATTGATTTTTATTTGAGCAAATGGCTCAAGGCTCATATGAGCCATCTCATCTAGATCTACACTCTTTGCACAGACCCTTTTTCAGGTCTGTAGTGTTGAAAGTGATAAGCATGATTATTACAACTATACTGCTCAACAAAAGTTTAGCACGGATAAATAAAAATTGATTTTTATTTGAGCAAATGGCTCAAAGTTGTAAAATATCTGCTGTAATGATGGTTTGATATAAAGTTGAGGACAGCAATTGGTGTACTTAAATTGGATGTCAACTGCGTCGATCATTACTTTAAATAAGAGAGGGGTCAAAAACGTGTTTCAACTGCATTACTGGCAATACAAAATTGATACAGCATCGGTTTATAAAGCCCTTTGTTTTCCAGCTTTGTCGATTAAGCCATTCTTAAAAAAATTAAGGTCATCTCCATTGAGCATTTGAAGCAAAAGTTGAGTCTTAATAACAACTAACGTTGTTGCTATAATGACATTAACAAGTCAAAAACAGTACTGTTTTTGTTGTGTAGGCATGCTTTATTGAAAGGGTTTTCGCGTTTAAGAGGATGCCAAAAGAGAGACAATTAAAGGTAAGGCACGTTCATAATATTGTGTCCTTGTGTATTGAATTCATAAAAAATGACGATAATCTGAAGTTGAGGCTAAGTGTAGGCGGTAACACTGTCTAAAGCAGATGTTTTCAAAGGATTAACCAACAGGAATGTTCCTGGTACTTGTGCCACTCTAGCATCAAAAAGATTACTTGACCGCTCGATTCAGTTCGCTGAAGAAGTCAAAAAGTGGAAAATACCATTTTAACGTCATAATGGAACGAAAAAACGCGGCATAAATGGATATCAAACTTTGACGTTTTTAACGTTTTTCATCGTCCAGAACCTTTTGCTTTACATTAGAATCAAAAGTTTAAATTTTCAATATAGACGTGTATCTTTACATGCCCATGACCTCAAATTTAACGTCAATCAACTGACGCCTAACCAGATTACTTTTTGTCTAGCGGACACGAAAAAACGAAAATTTCAACATCCCTATACATGTTGATTGCATCAAATAAAATGTTTCATGTTCATTCAAAGGGGGGCATCATATTAAAATCCATGCTAAACTAAAGTTGAGCAGTATATGTAAGCTGTCTAAGTTCCATTTTAGCATTTTATGCCAATGAAATGTCTCAAGATAAGCTGTCAATACCACAACATTGGAAGACTATTATAGTCGTACAGGTGCATACCAAACTACAAGAAAACTTGCTCATTCTACATGCTGATATCACTCATACTATAGAAATGGTTCAGAAATTTGCAAAGAAAGTGTTTGAAATACACCTTTACTCCTTTAAAAGAAATATATGGGCTAACACATGAGAGTTTGATACTTATTACATAGGTGAGTAGCAAAGACTCAGACAAGCCTGTGCATTTGAGGCCACTCAAAAAGAATACCTAACATTGGTTTTCAAGACCGATTATTGCTTAATGAAGGTCGAAAGTATTGCAGAAGCTCTCTTGGAGCATTCTGCAATACTTTTGACCTGCATTAAGCTACCATCTGTCATTGATATCTTTGTTTGGTCTATTTTTAAAAGGCCACTTAAGACAGGTTTTACTGTATCTAACAGATCCAGTCTTCACTACTTGCAGACACAAAGTATGGGTGTAAATCAAGACTCATTCCAAAGTTTAGGCCATTAGCCTACTGGATATGACAGCATGGGTGTTTAAAGGATGCTTTTCGGCATATGCCAAATGTACCAAATCTCATGTGCTTATATTACATTGAAACTGCCTCACAATAAGGCCGAAATAAATAGTAATAAGTGCATTTTGAGTAACAGGTCTGAATATTTTAGGTAGGGTAGGCATACATGTTTTTTTAATTATTTTTTTCTGAAAAACCTGAAAAAAATTCTAGGTTTCACTAGTAAATTTAGGTAGGGTCCCGTTACCCTAAACATGGGTATTTTTTATTTGGCCTAAAAAATAGCCCTTAACTAATAAATGAAAGCTGTACTTGAATGCAGTCAATTGATCTGGGAGCAAGAAAAGTTTCTGATACACATGAACATAAGTGTTAGACTGGGGATGGAAGAGTTGCCACTGACTCACTGGAGTCATTGTGTTGTAACCATCAGCAAAACACTTCATCTGCCTCTTAGTACTGGTTCAACCCAGGAAGACAGGAAATCATCCTGACATGACTGAAAATTGTTAACTGGGACATAATTTTCTTTGTTTTTGTTTGATTTGATTCTTTACTTCCCATCAACAATCTTTCAGTTAAACAGGGACGGGTCTTCCTGGGTTGAACCAGTACTAAGCTAGGATAAATGTGTCTTGTTCAAGGACCACAATGCATCGACGCCGGTGAGGCTCGAACCCGCAGCCTCTCAGTCTCGAGTCAAGCACTCTACCACTGAGCCACTGCGCTCTGACTAGGACATAATCCTGGCATTTTAACCCAGGGTGAAACCGGTACTTAGCACAGGAAAAAGTGTCTTGCTGAAGCACTCAATGCAAAAAACCACAGCGCTCCTCCCTCAGATTAAGACTGATCTGGGTTCCTACTGTTTGTTCATGCCATTTTAAAAACTATAAGGTAACTAGTTTTCAAAACTTTTGAACATTTACTGTATACATCGACACAATCACAAATTATGTGTCTGCATAAATTGCACAACAGGAACCATAATTTCATAAAAATATTTGTAGGCAATGACATATAACTCATAGCAATATATATTATGCACAGTAAATTAAGCACTAATTGGTATATATCAGATCCATCAAACTACTGCACTTTACCTAATAAGAACACAAGCACTTATTTATGAAATGAATTCAATTTTTGGAATGTTCATGGAACATGAATACTTCAGGTCTCTTGCAAAGTAACTTTGCAAGAGACCCGAAGTATTAATGATTCCATGAACGTTCCAAAAAATGAATTTATTGCTTATATTTACATTTTATTATAAATATCTAAAATATGAAAAACATTTTTAATTTAGGAATTTAAACATTTTTGTATTTAAAATATAATCATATTAACAGTTTAGTCCGAGTGTAAAATGGAAAAGTGGAACAGCCAGCTTGAACACGGACAACCAATAGAGCAAACAAGAGGCTTGTTTTGCACATGTGACTCAGGTATGGCTCGCTGTCAATCACAACACCCAGTATGACTTCTGGCGAATGCGTTTGATGTTCGAAGTATATTGCAAGGGCAAGTGAGCTTGGCAGCTGTCAATCAAATCTGTGTAATTCATGAGGCTATGAACGGTTGCAAAAATCTGGATTCATTAAAGGATTGCTTTGAAAATGTAAATATAAGCACATCAAGATCTTTGTGAACAATGTGAATGTTATATCAACTTCTATGCCCTTAGATAAGACTGCATAATTGAAATCTTTTTTTCTTATTTCTCAACCAAAACATTTGCTTTAGGTAGTCAAAAGAACCATCTCATTGAGTCAATTCTTTTGAGCACCAAAAGCAAATGTAAAAAATGAAGGTCAAGAAAATATTCAGCATGTGTACTATGGACAATGCAAATCATCCCATTCAATTTCCTGATATTCAATTACATATTAGTACTGTAAATTCGGAAATTTTCAAGATGGGTTTATTGTTGCAAAACTTCATCGATAGTTTCATGAAAATTAAAACCCTCTCAAAATGGCAAAATAGCTCGTTTACTGATGTAAATAAATCTTGCCCTAATCGCTAATTTTGAACACAGTAAATATATCTTTTAAGGATTTTCGGGAAAATAAATTCTCTCGAAAAGTATAAGGTGTGTTATAGACGCATTATATGTTGTAAAATAATACTGTATATGCACATGTCAAGATAATGCAACATTTACTTACTTTACAGGCCTCCCGATAGGAGTATATATTTGAAAATTAATTTTCTTGTTTCTCATATGCTGTGGGTACTCAAAAGAACAGTCTCAAAGAGACTGTTCTTTTGAACACCCAACACATTTGTAACTTAATGCACAAGAAAAAATAACACATTTACTCTCCAAAAGTATCCTTATCTAGATCTATATACATAACAATGATCAGTTGTTACATGACATGTACCACACTTTTCCAGCATGTACCCAGCTTTTAGTGTATTAATACTTTTGCCAGTAAACAACAAATTGTTTTACTTCAATCAGAGGTATTTCTCCCAAATTATGCAGTGGGAAGGACTTCAAACTTTCTACCCCTGATTTCCGTAATATATCAGTAATTTATTAATCAAACTCGCTACAAACTGAGCAATGTGGATGGACAATAATTTTGGTCTATTGATTTGTACAACAGATGCAACAAGATTTTATAAAGGTCATCTTCAGAAAGGCATGGTCTTATAAACGCACAATGATTTCTTTTTAAGTTGTTAGTTAAGTTGCTATATTGAATTCTGATTTACAGCTAGTCCACTGGTGCAATTTTATGATTCATTATAAGGATAAAAGAACAGTGTTGACCCTAGCTGGCATCATCAGAAGTCGGCTGATCTGGGTCTACACTGATTTGTAAAATTTTTAAATAAAATTATGTACCCAATGAACTTGGAAGAAGAACAGTTTTGACCCTGATCAACTGGCTTCTTCAGAAGCCAGCTGATCTGGGTCTACACTGTTTTCAAATTTTTGAAATAAAGTTATGTACCAAGTGCACTTACTATGGGGAAAATGGTAACTTAACTGATTAAATCCTAAATTTGTTAGACTATATTTTCAGATCTCATCATCATCATCCATTAAGTCATCTAAATCCTCGGGAACGAAAACTTCTAACTGTCCTGGTTTTATAAATCCTCCATTACCCAGTGCACTTGAATAAAAAAAACAGTGTTGACCCTGATCAGCTAGCTTCATAAGAAGCCAGCTGATCTGGGTCTACACTGTTTTCAAATTTTTGAAATAACATTATGTACCCAGTGCATTTACTATGGCGAGCGTGTTAACATAATTGAATAAATCCTAAATTTGTTAGACTATATTGTAATATGTTCAGATCTCATCATCATCATCCATTAAGTCATCTAAATCCTCCGGAAAGTCACCGACTTCTAACTGTCCTGGCTTTATAAATCCTCCATATTTTGGTGGACAACTGAAATATCTTTTCCCTTGTACACTGGAACATTCAAAACAATAGATTATTTATTTTGGACATGCTGAGCACAAACAGTACAGGCTAATGAATTTATATTCAAAATGTCATATCAAAAAGTACAAGTCTTATGAGCAAGACCTTAATATTTTGTGACATAAATATAAAAAAAAAAAAAATTTTATACACACAAAAAAACTCAAAATCAATGTTCAGTCAGCTTCTAGCATGCCGCAGCAAGGGATTTGCTAGTACTATTTTTACACCTTTCGTACAGCACTGTCAGGATTCAAACAAAATACCTTACATTTGGCAAGAGAACAACGGGTTGTTTACTCTGTATGAACTCCTGCTTTTAAATCGATTCAACAGTGTAATTTCACCATTAATATAGATTCATTATGATGAGGTTTAAAGTGTGGATTCTGATAAGTCATATTTTGATAATTATTCAAAATTGTTATCATTAGGTTGAAAAAATGTTTTGGTAACACTACTGTAGTTCAAGGATAGTACAGTAAAACCTGCCTTAAAAAGCAACTCAAAAGAAGATCAAAAATAGGTTTTCAAGACCAATAATTGCTTAATGCAGGTCAAAAGTATTGCAGAATGCACCCGTGGAGACCTGTCTCCTGTGGGGCATTCTGCAGTACTTTTGACCTGCATTAAGCTACCACATGGCTTTAAGACCTTTGTTTTGTCTTTTTTAGTGGATGCTTAAGACAGGTTCCCCTGTGTTCTTACCTCCCATCATTTTTCCCTACAGGTTCATCATATTTTACTCCTACCCAGTAACCTGGTTTAAAATCTGTTGTACCTGAAACAATATACATAGAGGATCATGAGTAGTCATACTTTATTGAATTTATTAAACAAGTTGGGAAAAAGAGATAAAATGCGATGCTTGCTGGGCATTTAATCGCTTTTTCGCAACAGTTTAAATAAAGTAAATAATATAGGAGCACAAATGATTTTAATAAAATTCAATAATATAGGAGCACAAATGTTAAATTCTATTTATCATATGACCCTAAAACTACTTTTTAAATCGTGGGTAGCGCAGTGGCTCAGTGGTAGAGTGCTTGACTCGAGACCGAAAGGCCGCAGGGTTGAGCCTCACCTGCGTCACTGCATTGTTTCCTGAGTAAGACACATTAATCCTAGCTTAGTACTGGTTCAACCTAGGAAGACCCATCCCTACATAACTGAAAGATTGTTGATGGGACATAAAG
The DNA here is from genome assembly GCA_964019695.1 of Loripinus fragilis. NCBI lineage: Eukaryota > Metazoa > Mollusca > Bivalvia > Lucinida > Lucinidae > Loripinus > Loripinus fragilis. The sequence goes on along the minus strand of OZ026514.1, from coordinate 97,502,044 downwards.
AATCAAATCAAACAAACTTTTTAAATCACCCATTTTGCGTGAAAATACTAAGATTTTGCCGTATGTATGCAATGTTATTACTAACGTCATTATATAGTGTTGTCAAAATCTGTAAACAACTAGTGGTTTTTCAATTTTATTGCATGGAATCATAATATCACTCCCAGATGTGATGTCATATGATTAGTGTACATACAACTAAATTTAAGTCTCAGTTAGGGGTCTCTGTATAAGTAAGACTCATACCATCTTGCTCAGCTACAAAAACTGGCTAGAATACTGAAATTATGCATGAAGCAAGCTGAAATATTATACTTTTCCATAAGCAAATAAAATTGCGCTGATCAGACTGTGTGTATGTCAAACAGTTTGAATCCAGATCAGATCTAACGTTGTGTCGGTCCTGATCTAGGTACAAACTGTTTACAAAGGTTATCAGGTGACAACAAGTGGCCGCTAGCAAGGAAAGAGTTAATTGATCAAAAGAGCTACGTGTATTAAGGGGCTTTTTTGGCCCCCCTATGAGGCTAAAATATAAAAATTGTTTTTCGTCAATTCGTTCATTAGTTTATTAGAGCAAATACCAAAGTGTAAACAAGACCAAACTCTGCTCTGGACCTGCGTCGCGGGAGCAAATTGTCAATGTGTAAACAGTCGATATGCAAAGTTCAAATAAACAGGAATGAAATCAGATTACACCCAAATTTCGCAATGTAATCTACAGTAAGCATTTCAGATGGAAAAAAGTCTAAGTTCAACACCCATCAAAAATGAGATAAAATTTATGAAACGTGCACAATATAGAAGGTGCACATCTTCAATATGTGAACAATCATAAGGCAACGTTTGAATTAAAAGGAATAAAAACTTTTGGAGTTACAGATTATACAATCTTGTCACCCCTAAAATGTTGCGGATGGACAGACAGATGGGAAAATATCTAGGTTCAACACCCATCAAAAATGAGAAAAAACAATGAAACAATCTCACAATATAGGAGGTGCACATTTTCAATGTGTGAACAATCATTATGCAAAGTTTGAATATAATGGAATGAATACTGTTGAAGTTACAGATTACACAAACTAGGCACCTCCTAAGCATTTCAGATGGAGAAGAATGTCTATGTTCAACACCCGTCAAAAATGAGAAAAAAATATGAAATGTGCACAATATAGGAGGTGCACATCTTCAATGTGTGAACAATCATTGTCTGAAGTTTAATATAAAGGAATGAATACTGTTGGAGTTACAGATTACACAAGCTAGGCACCCGCCTAAGCATTGCGGATGTAAAAAATGTCTAAGTTCAACACCCCTCAAAAATAAGAAAAAAAATTATGAAATGTGCACAAAATAGGAGGTGCACATCTTCAATATGTGAACAATCATTTGGCAAAGTTTAAATAAAAAAGAATAAAAACTTTTGGAGTTACAGATTACACAAACTAGGCACCCCCTAAGCATTGCTGATGGAAGAAATGTCTAAGTTCAACACCCCTCAAAAATGAGAAAAAAAATATGATATGTGCACAAAATAGAAGGTGCACATCTTCAATATGTGAACAATCATTAGGCAAAGTTTGAGTAAAAAAGAATAAAAAGTTTTGGAGTTACAGATTACACAAACGTGGCACCCCCTAAGCATTGCTGAAGGAAAAAAATATCAAAGTTTAACACCCCTAAAAAATGAGAAAAAAATTATGAAACGTGCACAAAATAGGAGGTGCACATCTTCAATATGTGTACAATCATTAGGCAAAGTTTGAATAAAAAAGAATGAAAAGTTTTGGAGTTACAGATTACACAAACTTGGCACCCTAAAGTGTTTCGGACGGACAGACAGACGGACGGACGGACAGCCGAACGCAGTGGACCCACTACTAGACCTGCTTTCGCTAAAGCGACGCAGGTAAAAATAGTAAGTGAGTATGATCAGGAAATACCACAATCACAAACTGCAGACAACCTCGTGGCACCGCAAGGAAGAGCCGCTCAACCATAACAAGACACCAGGAAGACAAATTAAGCAAAGCAATCAGCTCTCTCTTCCCCATCAAGATGATTGCAATACTAGAATGGACATAAAGTAACGTACAACAAAACATAGAACAATTACAGACTCCCACAATGGGAGTAACAATAAACAAAAAGTCAACAACAACAGAACCACCGCCTTAGAACGGACAGCAGCCTAAGCCACCGGGGGGCTTAAATGCATTTTACTGGTAAAAGCCTTAAATTGCTTTGATTTTTACCGTTGCTATTGTAACAAAAATGACCACCAAAATAGGCTGAAAATAGAAAATTGACCAGTTTCAAGTAAAATTGAGAGGTTTCATCGTTTGACAGAGAAATTAACATAGTGCACAAGCAAATACCAAAAAGATATTTTTACAGGAGATGAGAATTACCACGGCACACAACATATTAAAAGGTTTTTTTGGTATTAAGCTGTGCTGATATCTAATTCTTACAATCGGTCTCCAAAAGCCTTAAATTTGGTCCAAAATGGCAATTTCTCTGTTTTAAGCCTATTTTGTCGGCCATTTTGTTACCATAGCAACAGTAATATGTAAATACATGCTGAAATTTTACGCTTCAGTTATTATTCTAATAAACCAATCAGAAGAAATTGGTGAAAAGCAATTTTCAATTTTTGGCTCTAGAGGGGGCCAAAATAGCCCCTTAATGCACGTACCCCTTTGATGACTAGTATGCTGCCTATCATAAGTGATCTAGACAATTTCCCAATATGGCTGTAAAAGGCCTAACTTTAAGCTCAGTCTATCAGAGCAGCAATTTGCTGCTCACATACACAAAATATGGATGATGGTGATGGCTCAAACCAAAATTTAGACCTATAGCACTGTGTAGCTGCACATGCTTGTTTGAACAGATAATTTAGGAATATGTGATAAGTAACAAAATCTCATGTGTTGGTCCCAATATGGTTCAATGCTTACCTACAAACTGCACACACCCTCTTCTTGTTGGCTGACCAGGCACTCTAGCTTCACACCTGTTAAGACAAAAAAGCTCTAAACATTTAAACTGTGTGTTGATGCTTTACGTCCCAGTCAACAATTCTTCAGTCATATCGGGATGATTTCTTTTCTTCCTGGGTTGAACCAGTACTAAGCAGAGGAAAAAGTGTCTTGCTCAAGGACACTATCCAGTGCATCTGGTGAGTCTTGAAACAGCAACCCGGCCAGGGTTGGCAAAAAGATGGTCAATATAAGTATTTACCAGGCCGGCATTATAAACCGGTTATAACCAGTCATTACTGGTTAATTGAAGTAGTCAATTGAATCACGGGCATACAGTAAAACCTGTTTTAAGCCGCCACTCCAAAAGAAGATCGCAAATTGTTTTTAAGACCTATTACCGATTAATGCAGGTCAAAAGTATTGCAGGGTGCTCAAAGGTGAGCATTTTGCAATACTTTTGACCTTCATTAAGCTACCATTTGCCATTAAAATCCTTGTTTTGTCTTTTTTTGAGTGGCGGCTTAAGACAGGTTTTACTGTATATGGTGCTGCACTATCAGGTGACTTTTGAGTGACATTCTGGGTGTGGTTCAAAAATGTCTATTCGGCAGAAAATAGCATAGGTCCAGATAAAACAAACATTTTGAGCTTTAAATCGTTATTTTCTAATCCATTAGTTATGTGTCAATGTTAATATAAAATGTGACTGTCGTTTACACTTTCACTTGGCTTTTTTTTAAAATACCCTTCATAGTTTTCATAATTACTTGCTTATCCTGTAACATGTGTCACCTTCAATTTATCCACGGTCAATCGAGGAAAACCGGTTTAAGCCCTCCAGTAAAATATTTTTACTGACCGCAGTGTTCAATCTAGAGCGCGCCATTGGCTCCTTTAAAAGGCAACTGGCGCAAGTTTGATGTCTACTGGGGCCAAAATGGCGCGTTGCTAATCCTATGAGGCTCGAAAATATGCAACATTTTTCAATTAAAAAACGTAAAAATCACAATGAAACATCGTGGTGAAAACCGGAAGTTTACATTTTATACCGATATAGACTGGTTTCCCTTTCGTTTAGTCAACATATAACGGGTACTGGTCAACTCGTACCTTAGTCAACTCGTACCCATTTTTGGTCAACTCGTACCTTAGTCAACTCGTACCTAAGTCAACTTGTACCTTAGTTTATTTATAATAGAATATGAAAGGTTTATGCCGTTGTCTAAGTGTGTTACTCATGACAAAAGCAAAATGATAAGTTTTGTTACAACTTAGGCGAATTCTGCACTCAAAAGGAGCATTCAATTACACTGGGTAAATACAGTATACTGCCCAGGTGATGCTCGCTCTTACAAATTACAGTAGATGCTGAAATAGCTAGGCTCTACATTGTAATGTAAAAGAAATAAGCGTAACGTAACACCCATTTTGGTGGCAGCCGTACTGCCACTGGTCTTGACGTATTTAATGTATGGGCTGTTTTGTAATAACAGAGATAACTGTTAAACAACTATCACTGGTTAAATGTTAGCCTCAGGTAGCGTCGTCTTAGTATGAAAATGTAGCTAAATGAACATCCAAAATGGATGGCAACTACACAGCCATCTCTTTAAGTGTTAACTTACAAGGATAGCACATTCCAAACTTATCATCGCAAATAGCACTGGTCCCATTGAAAATCATAAAATCTGGGTTTGTTGCATGCAAACAATAAAGGTACAGACTCGATGAGATAGACCGATTAGAGCATCCAAGCAGTCTATTTCAGCGTATTTGTTATTCGATCTTTAAAACTTAAATAGCTAAACTTGCTATGCGCATTTTTCATATTGAAACCTAGTCTTTGTAACTGTGCATGCTGGATATGTCCATATAGGGTAGCTAATAACCCCTGAAGATATGTTTTCTCGTGGCGCGGGTTTTGTGTACATAAAGCCGCTTTACAGCCAGGTGGGTGTGAAAAACAGTATTTGGTACCTAATCAATGATGAACTAATTAAGCTGTTATAAGGAATCAACATTGTCTGACATTGTTAAACTTGAATAATTAAAAAAAATCTTATTAAAGAAAATTCGGAATGTAATAAACTGAAATCTTTCTGGTTTTTAACTGATTAAAACATTTTAAAAGTAAACCCAGCTCACGTCAGAGGGTTTGGTTCTTCAATTTAGAAAGTCCAAGTGAGTCTCACATCATGCAGTCTCATCTGAGCCTTGGGTACTTAAATGACTCCAAATTTGCATTTGGTTTTGTCGTCAAAATGAGTAGTTTAAAATTTTAGTGCTAGCTGAAAAAAAAACACTGCGTGCTACCATAACAGACCTATGTCCCAAATTCAAAACTTTGTGTATACGAGCAGCGAAGACCCTGCGGAGCCGTCATTATATATTTAAGGTCTAGGATATTGGAACAGGCAGATCCGAAACTCCCCTAATCGCAGCCTCACAGGTCGTAGTTTATAGGGTTTTTTTAATTTAATATTTGAACAGGCTGGCCCGAATCTCTCCTTATTGCAGATAGCATAACAACTGTGATGTTTTAGTGTTTGAAAAGGCTTGTTAGGACCTACAATTACCAACTCTCAGTCTATCATGCTCTACCCTGCCCCGTTTTTTTGACCCAGGTACGAGTTGATTTGGGGTAGGTACGAGTTGACCAAAGGTCAGGTACGAGTTGACCAAAAATGGGTACGAGTTGACTTAGGTACAAGTTGACTTAGGTACGAGTTGACTAGAAACCCATATAACAGGGAAGAATAGCTTTTAATGAAAGAGGGGAACCAATCTACTGCGACTATTAGCATAATTGATCGTGTAACTACGATGTAAAACCCTGCCGATGCATTATCTGGGCCCCCTGGGTGTTGTGTCGTCTAAAGATTGGCATAACAGCGGCGTGGTTTGCTTCTTTTGTTTTAACAGATAATTCCCCTGAAAGTGCAAACATTTAAAACTTGTCCTCCAGATGCATAAAAGATAAATTTATCAAACAGCTGATGAAATAGCTAGCTTAGTAGTATACATCTGTGTATAAGAATGGTACTCAATTGAGATGGAAAATTAAAGAGGTTAGATTTTACTTTGGCTATCTTATCTTTCTTGTCTATCAGACCTAAAGGAGCTGGTACTTTGGTATAGGTTTCAGTAGTTCCAAGTACCCCACCCACTTCTTCAGTTTTTCTATCTTAACCCCACTTTATGGTGTCTGGAGAAAAGGGCTGGGGGTGAACAAAAAAAATCATTATGTATAGGGGAACCCCTGCCCATTTTGTGTTCAGTGTGTTGACTTAGTCATTTTCAAGCAAATTTTGTAATGGGGGAGCCTCTGCCCAAATTTGTTCAGGATGGGTTGGCTAAGTCAATATTCAAGCTTAATGGTTGCTTCAGGCAGTTTACACCAAAAATATTTTCAAAATCAACATTTAACTAGGTATAATGTACCATGGGCATTCTCTTTCTTACACCCATATTCCATACACTGGGTAAATACTGTTTACAATTGTTTATATAATCAGTCTTATAAGTAAGATTTTCACTGTTTTATCACCTATTTATGTGAGGGCCCCTTCTTTTTCTAAATGGCCATCTATTTAAAGTTGGATGGGCCCAGTCGGCCCCCTTTGGTGCAATCCTAGATTGAACACTGTGACCATTTCAAGGTGGTACCTTTTTTGTGGATCATTTGTGTTATTTATGTCTTGTGTTTTTCATGCTTTCTCGTCTGTTCATTGCTGCCTTGTGGCCACCTGCTGGGAAAGGGCTGACCTCTTGTTTGTGATGTTTAATTGTGTTTTTGTCACTTTCCCATGTGGTTTCCTGGGTCAGGTGTGGTACTTGATTGTATTGATTCCTGCTCTTTACTGCCTTTCTTACATTAATGAAGTCTGGTGGTAATCACACCTTTACCATGTAAATTATTGTGATTATTCACTGAGGCTAGTCGAAAGACACTTTAGAAATTTCCAAAGCTTCTCAAAATCAAGTTAATCAGGTATGGCAGATTTTGGGCAATTTCCTATCCTAGTGCAAGAAATTGGTGGTCTTTTATCTTGAAAATGCACTCAGTTTGAGTTTGAGAGTTTGACAAATTTAACTTCCACTGACGGGAGCTCCATTGTATGTGGTAACAATAGAGGTTTTGCTGAGATATGGAGGGCAAGGTGTGTGAGCCAACCAAAATTGAAAACGGTTTGAATGTACAGTAACTTCCCAGTAAACGTGTTGTGACCAAACAAAAATCTGATTATCATGGCACCTGTTCTTATTGGGGCAACTTTCGCTCTATCTGTCAGCAAATTCTTTCCTTAAACTCTTTGAATGCTGGGTAATTTTCCATGCTTTTGTTGCCATCTGCTGACTTTTTTTCAAAATTAATTTTTCAAAAATCATTTCAGGAACCATATCAGTGGCAAACGGTTTGGATCCAGATCAGGACCGAAAAATTGTTGGTCCTGATCTGGCAAAAAGTTATCAGCAAACAACAAAAGTTGCCACTAGCAAGGAAAGAGTTAGTAGTTGTCACATATACTAGTAAGAAAGCAAACCTTACACTCTGTTGCTCCCCACTGAAGGTATATCAGTTGTCCCCACTGAAGGTACATGTATATCAATTGCCCCTCCATCTCCTTGAATGTAAATCAAAACCCCCAAAACCTCACCTGTCACCAACTTTGATACTCTCTGCTTTCTCTTTCTCTTCTTGTTCTTTCTTAGCTTTTTCTTCATCTAATCTCTTCTGTTCTTCAGGGTCTACCTCACGGAACCTGCCCATTTTGTTCCTCTCTTTAAATGCTCTGACTGAATCTGTTAAACAAATACATTGCAGACCCTTTATAATGCTATGTTTAGGGTCCATAAAAGAATTGTGATATAAAGGGACAATTCTACAAAAGAATTATAGGAAAATGACTATTTCATGGTCATTTTCCTATAATCTTTGTAAAATTCCATGGTAAAAAAATTCGGAGCCACAATATGTCTGTATTATATCCAAATCCATGTTAAAATGAGGTGTGTTACTTTAGAAATAAATTTTATTTTTGGAATGTTCATGGAACCATGAATACTTCGGATCTATTGCAAAGTAAGTGAAACCCTAAGGGCTTCAGGTTAACATTGCAAGAGACCCGAAGTATTCATGATTCCATGAACAGACTAGCAAAGATTGGTATTTATTGCTACTATTTACATTTTATTATTAATATCTAATATATAGAAAGTATTTATCATTTAGGAAACAACTGGTTTGTAAAATATGTAATGGTATTAATGTTTTTTTGGAGTGTAAACAGAATAGCAGAACAGCCAGTGTGAACACAGACAATACCCGTCAGATCAGAATCTACATTATTTACCATTTCCAGTAATCATTTTATAAAGCAAACCTCTGAATATCAAGGATTAAAACAGTCAGACATAACTGGTCAAATAAAAGCATTGCAAACACTAAAAATTAAAATTCGTAGTTATTTTCTTACCCATGAATTCAAACATGTGTTAATAACCATCTCATTAACTGTCTCATTGAGACAGTTCTTTTGAGTACCCAATACATATATTTTGATTGAGAAATAAGAAAAATAATTTTCCATTGTGCACTCTTATCTGGAGTCCTGAACTCTTAAAAAGCACACACTTTCATAAAAAGATTGAATGAAAAATGAGGCAATAAGCAATGCTTATTAGATACCCCCTTGCACAGTAAGGGTCAGTGCAAAAAGCTTTGTTTTGGCAAGTGATGAGTTATAATAGCTGTTATTTTGTCAAAATATTTTTTTGCACAAAACTCCTTCATGCATATGTTCAATATGTCTACATTGTTTATGTAAAGAATTGGATTTGCATTTGCATTTGCATTGGATGATATTTTTGTAAGGTTTGATGAAATTACAGCAATGACTCTTCAAGATATTAAGGAAACAAATGTTACGGTGGATGGACAGACATAGGGACAATGTCAAAACAGTATACCCTCCACAAACACAGTTTGCCAGGGTTATAATAAATTGTTATAATTGTTTACTGAGGTATGAGGGAGCAAACCCATTATACTGTCTAAACAGATACTGCGAATATACAGGGCTCGAAAAATCCACCTCCGCTCGTATTTACTAGTGCCACAGGCTGCAGGGTAAGTGAAATTCTGGATGATTTCCAATGTAAATTAACATTTTTTTTCCATAAATGCCAATAATTTTTGTGATGCTGGGCAGGTCTGGATTATCAATTTAATTACATGTATTTGCCTGCTAGTTTTATCTACTGAGAACCTTTGCAGACAGTTTGGACCCTGATGAGCTCGGCAAAATGTCAGGCCTGGTCTAGATCAAAATTGTTTGACACTCTGATGGTATTCCAGAAATAATTTTTTTGAAAATGTTATTTTGAAAAAAGTCAGCAGCGACAAAAAAGCATCTAAAATCATCCAGCATGAAGAATAAATTCATCCCTTTATAGTGTACATATGCCTTAACTCTTTCCTTGCTGGAAGCGACTTTTGCCATCTGCTGGTAAACTTTGTAAACAGTTTGGACCCAGACCAGGACCGACAGAACGCAGTCCTGATCTGGATCCAAACTGTTTGACACTCTGATAGTGTTTCTGAAAGAAATTATTTAAAAAAAATAATTTTGAAAAAAAAGTCAGCAGAAGACAACAACAAAAGCATAATAAACAAGATATGATTATAATCTAGCGATTATAAAGTCTCCCAAACCAGCCCCCAATGCCCTGGGGACATCATGGTCAGTGTTATCATAAGTATCGTTAAGGGGTGAGGATCTGAAAGGTTTCCCAGATAAGAATCCTTTAATGAAGTGAATGAGTCGGGGCATGAGGGTGGAGCATGCCCGGGGCCCTAGGCACACCCCTGAGGACATCCTGGTCAGTGTAATTGAGTGTGTCTTAACATCAGGAATAACATTATATACGGTTTATGGGCGGGGATCTGTTTCCAAGATATAAAGTCTTTTATGAAATGAACGGTGGGGAATGCCTGGGCATGCCACAGGGGGACCTCCCCATCATTAATATTGAATGCATCATCATAAGAAACACAAATATATATGGTTTGGGGGTGGGGATCTGAACTGTTTCCAAGATATGAAGACTTTTATGAAGTAAAGGGGGTGGGGCATGCCACTGGGAACTTCACAAACTGTGGTACTAGATGCTTCTTATCATAAGAAACATGAATATATATGGTTGAGGGTCTGGATGGGGTATAATAATTAGTGAATAATGGTTCTTTTTAATAATGAATAGTAAATAATGAGCTAAAAAATAATGAAAAGTGAAAAATGAGGGCCTAAAAATTAATGAATAATCCTATTCTTTTTAATGAATAGAAGAAAAAATTTATGAATAGTGAATAATCAGATTTCTTTGCCACCTTTCTTACTTTTAATGAATAATTGGTCTTATTTTAATGAATAACCCAAAATTTTAATGAGATGAATAATGGGCTAAATTTTTAATGAATAGTGAATACCAAACCCCTACATCCAGACCCTCATGGTTTAAGGGTGGGGATCTGAATAGTTTCTGAGATATTTAGGAGTTAAAGAATTGCTTGAGCCTGGGCATGCCTGCGGATCAGCCCCTGAGTCCGGGATTTCAAATTTCAAGCTTTCTTGCAAAACAATATATCTATATCTATCATATCAAAAATTTCATAACAATCCCTACAGTGGTTAGTGAGAAATAGTCTAGACAAAATTTTGCCGAATTTGGACACGCCCATGGGCCAGCCTTAGAGTCCGACATTTTGGATTTTAAAACCCTGTTGCACAACTTCACATCCATATCTACCATATCTCAAAATTTCAAAACAATCCGTTCAGGAGTTACTGTAGCTCCTTCAGACAAAATTTGGGCGGAAAGAAAAAGAAGTGGAAGAAGAAAAAATACTAAAAAAAAGAATAAGAAACAATAAGTCCCCCAACTTCATTTGGGAGACTTAAGAGTAGTTCTGAATTTCTTTTCTTATTTTGTTGGAACCCCCACTAAAAATAACCATCTCAATGAGCAGCCAATACAAAAGTCAAGGCCCCGGTGTTATAAAACATTTAAAATGCTCCAATCACTTGGGCATGAAATTTGTTCTGGTCGTAAACTTTAAAATGCCAACAATTGTTGGCATTTTAAAATTTATAACCAGAACAAATAAAGTTGTCTGATATATACTCCGGCTAAAAAAAGATTGCCTCATTTGTTTGTATTTTGAAGATTACAAAATTCATGCTAACGTATATTGAGCATGAAAAAAGTTTTATAACAACAGAGCCTTGCTAAGGAATATTAATAAAATCAATATTTTATACTCAAACTGTGTGCATATCTAGATTGCTACAAACCTGATCTTTTTTCATACTGATCCTTTGACAGCTCAAATTTCTCCACCTTAGAAACATCCTCAAATTCACCAAGTTTTACAGACGAATCAATAACCTGAAAATACAAATTACTCAAAAGAAATCACGACATGATAACTTAAAATGAATCTTTATACAACTTCTTGCACAGAATGGCTACTATTAAAGAAAGAATTTGCTCCCTATGTGTGCAGTGCATTTATTAGGTCGAATAATGTAATCAAGCTTTCATGCTCAAGTGATGGCCTAACTGGGACTTTGTCCCCGGATTCTAAATTTGAATCAGCACATGAAATATCTGTGCTTATCACATCATATGCGACTATGGTTAAAGTCATCTTTAACCCTTTACCTTTAATACTTTTGCAAACAGAGCAGACCCAGATCAGGCACTGTCTGATCAGGACCTACTCTGTTTGCTTATGGAAATATGATTAGATATGATCCTTCACTAGTGGACCTTAATTTCTTTGTTCTATGTACAAACGTGAAAGTTTGTTTATATAATTATTCATAATTGGTGGAGATTAGCATGAATATTCATGAAGCAAAGGGCTAAACATGCATGCAAAGTTAATTTACTCTATGTCCCTTCTTTGTGTATAGTGAAACTGACCGGATGCGCAATTTTGTCTGAGCTGTTGCATATGCGCTAAGTACCAATATCTATGTGCTGGCTAATTTCAACTTACATGCAGTCTCATCCCATCTTCCGCAGGATATGAACCTAACATGGCATCATCATTATCCACCTTACACAGCAGCTTGTTCTCTTTGTTGTATAGCTCTAGCTTCATGTTTGCCGCTGTAGCTCCAGTTAACAGCTCCAACTTACCCTGAAACACAACAAACCCAGGTTTAGATAAACAAAAATTTTCAGCATAAAATTGTTAATATTTTCTTACCCATCAATTTTAACATATGTTTTGGGTGCTCAAAAGAACTGTCTCATTGAGACGGTTCTTTTGAGTACCCACAACATATGTTTTGGTTGAGAAATAAGAACATTAAATTTTCGTTACACACTCTTAAAGTCCTGAAAAACATGCATTGACCGGCTACTAGTGTCATCTGCTGATAACTTATGCAATCAGTTTGGACAAAATGTTCTTGTGCTGCTCAAGAGAAAAAAGTTATTTTCAAGCGCACATTTCTGTCCAATCATCTGTCGTTTTGTGTTGGTTATTTTATATTATATAGCAGTGAGTTTTCTTGCAGGAATGCGCTTATGCGCAGTCTCATGTTAGCCTTCTCTACTCGAGAGGAAAGTGATAGTGTATTTCTTTTTTTTTTCTTGCAGCGGCTGCCTGTCTGTTTTGTGTTAGTTACTTTTCCGCCCACAATCATCCTAAATTTAATCAATGTAATGCCCATGATGAAATCAACCGTGAAACGACTGCACAGCAGATGCATATTATTTTTCAGTGCATGCTCTTGCGAGAATGCGATTTTGCACAGGCTTGTCTGATGGCTTTGCTGCTTCCATACATATATATGTATTGCTCTCTAAATTGGTACAGCTTATGGACGATGTTGTATGCATGGTGATTGATGATTCTTTTGGCATCTTGTATTTTCTCGTCAATTTTAATTGTGATTTTGGTAACCCTCAGAATGGTTATGTTGCAGAATGTACAAAAACCCGAATGGCTGCATTTTATCAGTAAATCAATTTTGTATAAAGCCTGCAGTTATGTGCATTGCATTTTTTAATCACGGTTTACCCTTGCCATGCTGATTATTTTTATGCACTGAACTCCTCCCTAACTTTTTATCATGTTAACCCGCACCATACCAGTTATAAGCATTTTTTTAAAGCGGAGTGAAAATCAGTAAGGATCCTGATCAGATGGCTTCTTGATATATAAAAAAGATCAGACAAGTTATATTGCTATCATTATTACTGACGTGCACGGACATCGTTAAAATATCATATAATAATGCTAATAATTTATCTTGATGAAGTTTATAACATTTTGAAGGTATGGAAAAAAAGTGGGACGAAACGACTAGGGTTTAGGGGGCAAAACGTCTAGGCATCAGATTTGGGACGAAACGACCAGGGGTGAAACAACTAGGGGCGAACTGGTCATGGGGCGAAAGGAGTTGTTACCACTCAGACGAGTTTAAATCTCCAGAGCCTTCATTGCTTGCATGAATATAAAGTATGGATGTAGATGGAGATTCCGGCCAAAATTAGGACCTCTACCTATAGATAGCTCGGCTGGATACACCAGAAAACATTATTTGAGTAATTATTTGAGGAATTGGCGAATATGCGATAAGTATCAAAATCTCATGTACTCGCCCAATTGCTTTAAATGCAAATATATATAGTATGCCCATAATTAATCTTTATCCATTCAAAAGTTTTTAAGATTCTAACTGTTAAATGAATTAAGGTCTGGATTTGGGTATAATGGTTAGCGATTTATGGCCATATTTTATATTGATAAGTGATATTTAGCCCCAAAAATAATGTTTAGCGATTGTTTTGGAACTTTTTTCTGCCTAAAATATAATCATGCAGGATATAAAAAAGCTGTGATTACCGATTAAACATATTCTAAAATTTAAACGATTGAGCGAAAAATGGCGATAATCCTGATTATAGGTTTTACTAATTAACTAACAGGTGATTTTTATCGATTTGGCAAATATTTTATCCTAAGCGATTAAGTGGCCAAATTTTAATGATTAGCGATTTTCAGATCCCCATCCAGGCCCTCTAAATTACATTATCAAAGCATTGCAAATGTATTTGCATTTATATATCAATCACAATTATTAAAACCAGTGACCTATATTAGAGTGACTGGACGCTTCATTTTTCAGCTGTATAGGTATGTCGTGGCATGTGTCACGTGACTTACACCTGGTGCACCTTTCATCATACACACACAAAATGGCGACACAGCTTGAGAAACCGCTGCATTTATAGATATCTTGAAGAGTGTACTACGTTGTAAATATCGCTTATTCATACATCATGTTAAAAACAATCGAAAAAACATATATGAATTATTGCTAAATACTATGTTTCTGCAATGTTAAAATTAATCCTATTGAGTTATGACCGTATAAATATCAGCCGATTTTATGAAAGTTGCGGAAATCATCAAAATGGCTTCAACAAAACCTCTTTCACTGCTATCTATCTATCTATCTATCTATCTATCTATCTATCTATCTATCTATCTATCTATCTATCTATCTATCTATCTATCTATCTATCTATCTATCTATCTATCTATCTATCTATCTATCTATCATCTATCTATCTATCTATCTATCTTCTTTTACTCAGGCGATCATATATGATCATTATCTGAGGTGAGTGTTTTAGAATTTTGAAAAAAAAAAAAAAAAAGCTTTTGGCTGAGTTATCTAAATGAGTGCCCTGAACTCCTCTGTGGTTTCAGCTGCGACCACAGATGGAGCCAGATTATTCCAATGAGGAATAGTCCTTGGGATAAAAGAATGCTTCAGGGCATCACTATAAGTCTGGGGCCTGCAATACTGTGAGCTGTGTGATGACCTCGTAGATCTTGTACTCTGAGACGGGGTCAAGTACATGTCTTTATCAATAGGCATAGTCCCACAATGAATCTTGTGGAAGAAAAGCAGAAAGGACTGATCCCTCCGGACCTTCAGAGTTGGCCATTGCAGCTCATCAAGCATTTCTCCAACACTACTAGTGTTGCGCCACCTCCTGCAGGTCCAGCGGGCTGCCTTCCTCTGTACCTTCTCCACTTGTTGAATCTGAGTTTTACAAAAAGCACTCCAAATGGGGGCTGCATACTCCAATTTAGGGCGTACCAAAGTTTTGTATGCAACCTCCTTAGTACTCCTAGGTGTGAAAGCCACGTTCCTTCGAAGGAAACCTAAAGTCTTAGTTGCTTTAGACAAGATATCAGAGATATGTTTACCCCAATCCATGTTCTCTGTTATTGTTATACCAAGATATTTCGCGGACTGAACATTTTCCAAAATTTGCTGATGCAGAGTGTAGTCATGAATGATTTGTTTGTGTGAGTAATGCCGAGTCACTCTCATAGAGTGACATTTGGCAACATTGAACTTCATTTGCCAATAGGCCTCCCAGAGCCCAAGACTGTCAAGATCTTCCTGCAAAATGAGACAGTCTTGCAATGAATGAATGTTCCTATACAGGACACAATCGTCCGCGAACAGGCGAACTGAAGACTTGATATTATCTGGTAAATCATTAATGAAAATTAGAAAAAGGATCGGTCCTAAGACCGACCCCTGGGGTACACCGGATAAAACAGGGACTGGATCTGAGGCTTGACCGTCTAAAACTACTTGTTGACTGTGCCCAGAGAGTCATGAGCTGATCTGCTTGTGGGTGGACCCTCGTATCCCATAGTAATCAAGTTTGTGTAATAGCCTCCTGTGTGGGACCTTGTCGAAGGCCTTTGCTAAATCCATGATGATCAAATCTGTCTGCTTGTGGCCCCAATTCATCGCACCATCCAGGTTGCTGATGATATCGTGCACAAACTGAACCAACTGGGTTTCACAAGACCTCTGACTTCGGAACCCATGCTGAAAGTCAGCAAGTATGCTATCTAAGGCTTAGTGCTTGTTGATGTTGCTCACCAATATATGCTCTAAGGTTTTGCAACATATGCAGGTTAGAGACACCGGTATGTAGTTCGCAGCATCATATTTTTCTCTGCGACAAAAAAACCTTCAAACATGGCTATGTCGGTGTCTCGGTTTATCAATATTCATAAATTAAGATGTCATATGATTCATAATTATTGTTATTATACAATTTCGGTGTTTGTAAAGGTGTTTCTAGTCACTTTTATATAGGTCACTGTTAAAACGGAACAAACCCACCTTTCTTTTGGGGCACATCGCCTAGCCTGGGGAGAAACGACGAGTGGGGCGAAACAACCTGATACGCAATGCCGATTGGAGGAAACATCTACGTATTGATACTTTATTCTTCGACGTGGTGGAAGCCATTGCTGGCTTGTAGAGCTTAATTCTCCTAGATGGGTATATATACTAAGGGTGCGAACTGGAGTTTGGGCGAAAGGTCATGGATTCATTTATTTCGGTATTTCAGATTTGTTTCGGTAAATCTAGTGGCCCTTCACCAGCATAAAGGATAGATAGATCATAGACTCCTCTCAAATTCCTAACTACAGAATGATCTAGAAGCACGTGTATGAAAATGTAAACAAACATCAAGAAATGACTTTTAAACGCATGCAACCTTTAACTCGGCAATCCTTAGGTCCTTTTGAAAACGTCTTTCACTACCAAACGAATTCATAGAGCTTGTCACACTAAGTGTGACCACACTTTGTGTGATAACCGAAAATTCTTGCGACATTTTCAACTTTGTCTGTGTTTTGACAGCTCCAAACAGGAAATAGCTCGTGTGTTGAAATCACGTTGTCGTCACGTGACTTTGTATTAATTAATGGAAATATCCCAATTTTGAGGGTTTCTTCCTGATTTAAGAAAATTAAACGAAGTTTTTGATTTCTTAGAAAATTTTATTTTCAATGTTTTGATTTTTTGATAACGCAATCGCTTAATTCATATTTTTATATGAGGTCATCGCGAGATTTGAGCAGTGACCAAGATGGCGACCCCAGGGAAACAGTGGTTCGTTGGAGAAGATGGATGTGTGACTGTTGGGGAGCCATCTAATAGTGTGGCCTACCACTCATCTCTGAATTCAATCATAGTAACAACTGATGAACCTGCTGTCAAAATATATGATGTCACATCAGGCTCAGTACTTCAGAAATCAAACCTCTCTGGTAGGTCAAGTAAAAAATGAAAATGCACTCTCATGATTTCACAAATCCATGCAATAAAATGTGAACATCACTACATGGAAATTTCTAAATGAACATAAAAAGGAAAAATCACAACCACAAAAGAAAAACGAATATTCTTCGCTCGCAATATGCATTGCTTGTCTTGTATTTGTTTTGTTTTTTGACGGAGGTTGAGGCAGCTCAGTGGTAGAGTGCTTGACTCAAGACCAAGGGCCGCGGGTTCGAGCCTCACCGGCGTCACTGCGTTGTGGTCCTTGAGCAAGAAACATTTATCCTAGCTTAGTACTGGTTCAACCCAGGAAGAACGTCCCTATATAACTGAAAGACTGTTTATGGGAAAGATATAATCAAACAAACAATTGAGGGAGGTTGACAAACACAGATTTTTCCGTGTATCACGGAAAGTGCCGAAAATTACGGAAATGTCCGTTGTATTGTGTACAAAACACGGAACATTCAGATTCTTTTGACTAGGGTCAGACCCGGTACGTTCGGACAGCTTCGTCTTTTCTCTCCAATAGAAATCCGGACCTGTTTGATAGATGCCGGTTGCGTTATATTTTTTGTAGGGTTATGCTTAAATGGTAGCCCGAAGTATATCAAGCGTTGAAAATATTATAAATGATCCCAATATTTGATGAATAATAAACGAAATACAGGTGTCGGGTACGATCGGACAGATGAGGGTACACTCGGACATTGGTTATGGTACACTCGGACAGACGTAAAAGTTCGCTTGTCTTCTTTTGATTGAATGAGACCTACCTTAGACCACCAAAATATACAAATTGGAATGCACACTAATGTCCGGGAAGACCCGGAATAGGCTAGCGCCTCATTTATACTTGTCAGAATCACGAATCATATATGTCAGTATATAGTATTATAAATTTAAAGTTGAAGCTCCATTCTAATAGATCACCGAATATTTTCAATCAAAACAATTCAGGGTCCAAGTACTTTGAAATATCTGGGAGGTTCTCTTGTCTGTAACATTGTGTTTCAACAGTCTGACAGCAAGCCAACGGTCCTGATATAAAGTGACCAGCAAAGGCTCAGGCGAGTATGCACATCCGCATAATCTTGAAGCATTTCCCTGTCCGTCTACACTATAAGATATAGGAAGCCACAGACTAAAAATGGACTGACATCTGCCACCATCCATCATGGACGCCGCACTAGCCGTGCGATTACAGCAATTAATATTTTGTAATTTTTCTATTGCACATGCATATGCAGCTCGCGGAAGCGGCTATCTAGATCTAAATCTGAAGATTCACCCTCCTCCAAAGGCTACATTACATGTCCGAACAGTGAAGGCTCTGATTGGACTACACAGATGCACAGGCTCGCCTGAGCATTCGCAGTTCGCATATGTGATACGTACCAAATTCATACCACGCTGTTAAGTTATAAACATTTTTCATGCTCAACTCAACTGAGCATGACATTTCACATGCTCATAAAACTAAAATGCTAATAAAGACTTGTTCTGTTTCCAAACTTAATCATGCTAATAAATGTTAAAATGTAAACAATTGTTGGCAGTTTAATATTTATGAGCATGATATAATAAATTTCATGCTCAGTTGAGTTGAGCATGTGAACAAATTATATCCTCAGGGAAAGGCATATTTGACAGGTTATTCTACGAATGTTAGGTGGACCCCTGCAGAACTTTTTAGGGGTTGATATCAGGCAACATTCAGGTGCAAAGGCATCACTTGTTTGGATTTTGTAATCAAATTGGGAAAGCAGTTACTTGAATGTTATAACAAATATTATACATGTATTATGTATTTCAGGACATTTAGCATGTTCATACATAGTTGAAAAGACGTAAAACAAACATAACTGCATACAAAGGTGGATTTTTGGTCATGTTGGGTGGGCATAAATGATTGGCAAATCTTTCAAATGACTTAGCCACCACAGGACATAAGCGTGTAGCGAAGACTCAGACTAGTTTAGGCATTTGTCCAATCTGGTCAGAGTCACCACGGGCCGCAAGAAACCACCTAAAGAATAAACATAACTGTTGCTTAAGCTTGTAAGTAATCAAGTGTAGTCGTCCAGTCACTTTATAATGTTAAGGCTTCCCTCAAATAAGGCTTCTCACAAATACCTATGCGTCCTCATTTATTTGCTTTTTCTTAATAGGTTTATGTCACAGGGTCTAGGTATAATATAATACACTTCTACTGCCTTGCGGTAGAAGCCGGCTTTTACAGCGACGTGGTAGAGTGTTTGCCTGTAGATCCAGCAACCTGGGTTCGATTCCCGGCTGGGGCAGGTAAAATATTTTCGCTCTACCACAATGGCGCCCACCGCAAATAACCCATTCTATGACCGTTCTGTGCATAAATATCTCCCTTGGTCTCATTTCACATGATTCCTGTACCAAGAAATTCAGGGACGAATTTCAAATTGGAGGGGGTGAATGTCACAGGGTCTAGGTATAATATAATACACTTCTACTGCCTTGCGGTAGAAGCCGGCTTTTACAGCGACGTGGTAGAGTGTTTGCCTGTAGATCCAGCAACCTGGGTTCGATTCCCGGCTGGGGCAGGTAAAATATTTTCGCTCTACGACATTTAGGTTTCAAATTTGACTTTTTTGCTTCCTTTATGCGCTTGTTTTCTTCTCTTTTACGTTTTCTTTCTTCTTTCTCCTTTTCCTTTCTTTCTTTTTGTAATTCATCATCTTGCTTTTGCTTTATGATTTCGGGACTGGTTAGCACGCGATGGGTGGTAACTCATTTTGTCTTCTTCTCTTGTGGTTGTGAGTTTGGTGTCTCGATAGGCTGTATTTTAAACAAACTCTCTAGCTCCACATTCCAAACATCGGACCATTCTTCAACTTCCATCTGTTCAGAACTTTCATTCAACGTGAGAAGAATGTTCGCAGCGTCATGTTCTGTCATCATATTGGGCATAATCGGATCCGACTCGGTAATATGGTGACTGGTCGGATCTACTGACTGGATAGAAGACATGTTAGTCGAGAGAGGCTCAATGGATGCAGCTGTCGATTCACTGGAGGCTTGTTTAGCGTTGGGTGGAATAAACGGTTCTATACTTGGAGCTTCTTCGGCTAGTTCACCAATGGTGACTTCTCCAACCACATTACCGTCCTGGTCAATTATAGATGTGTTAAGAGTCACTGTGTCATTACTGGTAGAAGGAGCAATCAAAGCGGTGTCATCTTCTGTTGAAGGATGAGCAGAGGCCACCATTACTTTTCTTGTTACCCATTGAAGCGGATGCTTGCCGATCTTTGATTCCGATGCAGCCTTGTCAAATTGTTCAGCGGGGGAAAATGCTGTTGCAGGTATAGCCAGTGGATTCCACTGATAAATACCAGTAGCTTCAAAGCCGGAAACAATGTTTGTTCTGGAAAATGTTTTAATATATGCTTGGTTCACAAGTTTAGGAAATGTTAACTTGTTAACAATTGCTCCTGCACTCGCTGCCATGAATTCAGTGCATACGGTATTGTATTCCCTCTGGAATGGTCCAAATACCGCTCTATCAAGTGGACAAAGGTAGTGCATGGAATTTGGTGGAAATGCCAATACGTGTATTTCATTTTCTGACACAATCTCCAACAAGCCTAGTGTTTCATGCGAATGATGATTATCCATCAGGAGGAATTGTGGTCTAATGTCCCCACAATTTGGGAGAAAAACATCTCGAAACCAAACTGTTCCCATGTCGTCATCCATATAAGCTTTTGCTTGGTAGGTCCAGAATGCACCTTCAGGACCTTTGTGCGTGTTGAATGCTCTCAGTGAACGCGAGGTCTTCCCTTTCACAGTCACTATTATTAATGGTGGCATTTTTCCACCGGCTGCATTTACACAAGGAAGAACAGTTATAGTTTCCTTCGAATTTGCTGTTCTGCCAGGAATGACTCTACTACCTCTCTTGGCGACAACATTTGTTGGCGTATGTTCCAAACTTAAGCTTGTCTCGTCCATGTTCCATACACATGATGGGGCAATATTTGGTGTCTTGATTAATTCATAAAGTGTGATGAAGTATGAGCCCACAACAGGAGCGTTGATGGCCTTAGACCTGACAGTTGAAAGCTTTTCCGGTTTTCTTAAGGTGACTTCAGGGTGCCTAGCTCTGAAGCCTTTCCACCAGGCCTTCCCTGGAATGCCTCTAGTAAACTTGTTGTTTAAACCAAGTGAACGGCAGAGACTTCCCGCCCTTGCTGTTAATGTTTTCTTTGAAACACCAAAGCCTTGGTTAGCACATGAGACTGCTTTTTCCACCATTCTGTTTTCAATTTCTATTGGGATGATTGGACTGTGTCCAGGTCTTGCCTCAACAGCTATCCTGCCTGTCATTCTGTCACCAAGGGTTGACCGAGGTATGCAAACTTGGAGGACGCTTCTCTGATAGAAGCACCTTCTCTGACAGCTTCCACAGCGGCAATCATGTTTTCCACTGGGTACGTAGAGTGGACGCCTTTCGCAACACGTGGCATTGTGAACTTGATATTGTTAAGGATTTACTGCTTGGTTGGCTAATAGGTTGGTGGGTGGATTATGAGGAGATTGCCCACTATTGGTGGTGGTGCGAATGGAATGATGTACTTGGCCTTTGTCTGTGCAGAGGGGCTAGGGGGTTAGATGGCAGGGTACTCTGATATGTTCATATATACGTAGGCTTAGCCCATTTTGGGGGTTTCAATTTTTTTATTTCAATTTTGGGGTTTTTCAGAAAAATAAATCATGTTTTGATATGAAGAAGTTGTGGATATTTTTAATGGGGGTCATAAAACAGGAGTATTTTAGGGGTCATTTATTTACTTTTAGGGCTTTCTTAAGGTCAGTGTACAGAATGGGAATGTTTTGGGGGATGGGGGCTTAAATTTCAAATAGATTTTGAGTATGCCTGACATTCCTGATACTTTTTTTGGGGTTTAACAGCAGAGCCTGGGTCCAAGCCTACGTAACAATATAATTGAGAGCCCCTCTGACTGTCTGTGTTTTGTGTCTCTTTTTCAGGGCGCAGTAGGTTCCTCTGCGGTCAATGATTGTGGCATTTCCTGGTTATACTTTTGATATATATGAGCCGTGATGTGAGCATCCGATGAAAACTAGCCGTCATTTAACATATCAGTAGGAACAGACTGCTTTATTTTAATTGTGATGTGGATGTCTAGGCTCTCTATCTCTTCCTCGCGGTGCCGTGGGTTGATCTGCAATCTGTGATCGTGGCATATCCGGGTCATGTTGTTTTTTATGATTTGTGTCATGAGATAATGGCATCTTCATCATTCCGTAACGAGCCGTTACTCAAATACACAATGCGCAACTATAGTTCAGAGGGGACATGTCTTTCTTTAATTGTTTTGTTTTCCAAACTGTGTCGTTGGTTGGTCTGTAGTCTTTGAATGTGGTTGCATTGCCTTGTCATACTCCAGTGGCGGATCCAGAGGGAGTTCAGGGGGTTCGCCGGAACTTTCCACTAGCTATATGCAATGTTGACCATCTTTTTCTCTACCACAAATGTAACCAGACAGCTCCTTTCAGGCCAAAAGGTGGCTAAGTTTATGTGTTTAGGCAGAAATAAACGACTGGGTGTCTGAGACTGATGGACATTTATTTTCTTGTGAAGGTACACACAAGATAAAAGGGAAGATTGGCGTCATGACAAAGAAATACTTTTATCTTCTTATCAAAACAGAAGGGAAGGAAAGGATTACTGACAAGAGGTTTCGGAGGAAAATCTACACTTCTCAAGAAGAGTCTCACAGAGGAACTGTTGTGATGCATTACATTGGGGATGAGACATTATCCATACCCAGGCCCCATGGTAATTGCCTGAGACAGACCAGAATTTCCATTCGTCCAAAACCATCTGTAACCAAAAGGATAGAAGAGTCTGTTAAGGGAAATTCAGACAAGACAGCACAAAAGATATACAAGGAGACTGTAACAGAAGGCCAGTAAACCAAGGAACATACGCCAAGTAAATTACATAAGAGAAAAAGCTAGGACTGAGGAGCGGCCAACCAAGGATGGGATTACGAATCTACAGGCAATGGCATATGAGGATGAAGGTTTCATTCATTATATTGCAGCATATCCTGATCGCGTTTGTATAGCAGGACTTGAAGAAAAGCTGATGCATCTTAATTCTCTACTACAAGTCGTCACCAAAGTGGAACAGCTACTAAGCTACAATACAGCGTTTTAAATGGGTGATTTTTTTAATTGTCCGCTTTGCTTTTCAAACATAGCATTGAAGAAGAAAGTCCTGTGGTTCCTGCTCTTTTCCATGATAACGGTTTTGACCATATGATTTTTTATCGTGGTTGGCACAAAACTTACAGCGCCATACAATGTCCATTGAGCGGAACCAACATATACGTTAGGAAAAAGCATCTACAATGATATTTTAGCTCTAGGTTTTGATTTGGATATGTAGAATAAGCATCAGACATTGATTTAAAATAATTTTCTCGCTAAAAACATTAATTTTATTAGTTTTTATTCGTTTTTGAAAGGCACACACTCTGGTATTTTGGTCCGTTGTTGTGTTTGTGTTTAACGTCCCACCAACAGCTAAGGTCGTATGGAGACAGGGCCACGGCTTAAAGTCTCATCCGACAGACTAGTGAAGCCGGGAATCGAACCTGCAACCCCTGGTTTACAAGGCAGCGGTTATCCACTACAACACTAGGGCTGCCATATTAACGAAATTAGGTAAACGTTTACACGAGTTCCAGTAACCGAAGCGGTTCCGTTTAAACGTAACTTCCAGATTGAATTTTTTTCATTATGCAGATCGGTAAAATTGCCGATATTTTCCCTAAAAAACCCTTTGAAAATGTACCTTGTGCAAATATTCTAAATTGTTTCTAGTTGGGTGTTGCGATAGAACTTATTTCAAGTAATTTGAAAGTGATTGCAACATGCGCAGACTCGTACGTTACGGACATTTTCTTCAGTTGCAAGCGTGTTATTAATGAGTGGACACACACAAGACATAACTGCGAATCGTCATGTACGCATCAATACACACGCCGGCAGGAAGTAAACAAAAAAATCACATCTTCTTCCAATATATTGCATGGCCTTCTCTGAAGCATTGTCGCATGCGTCTCTTTTTTGCCTTTACATAAATAACTGTTAAAATACAGGAAAATAATTGTTCCAAGCAGTGACTGAGTGAGACAATACTCGGGACATTTTTATGGCCCATTAAGCATGTCCGCCATAATTTCTAATAGCAGAATACAGCGGAATCTGAGAAAACAACAATCTGATTGATGATCCAGATCTAGATGTGAGGTATCACTGTTTAAGAGAATATTTTTTTCATTAGGAAATGCTATTAATAAACCATGAAGCTTGTCACGTGACAAAGTTGGTGTAAACGGTAGGTCAATTTAGTAAACGTTATTGCAGAAACTCGAAACGGTGCTGTTTACACATGTAAACATGGCAGCCCTATACACCACAGCGGCTCCTGTATTTTGGTCCGATGACCGCAGTTTCAATCTCCAATATTTTTGTTAAATGATGATAAAATATGTGAAAAATGCATTATTTGATAGGTCATTGATCGAACTATGGGAATCGATCGTTGGAATTAATTTTTTTTATGAAATAAATTTGTTTTAATCGCTATAAAACGCAATGTTTCAGTGTCTAATACAGGTAAACAACAGTTTACTGCCAACCAGAATATTATATGATAATTTACCAGCTTTCGGATAAAGACCATAGTGTTCCGGATGATATTGATGTGTGACGTAGTGTTTGAACACATCTATAGAATGATACCTGTGCATGCACAAATAATGGCGCAAGTTGTCTGTACTTTGTTATAAAATAAATTAGTGGGTCAAGTTGTCTTATAAATTTGGGCCAAAAATAGTGATTGCAAATATTAATGGTCACATGACCAAGATGGCCGCCATGTCCATATAAGGTAAAAACCGCTAGAACTGTCATTGATTGGTCATTTGGCATATCAATATATATCGATATATTGATAATCTTTTAAAAAATGTATAAAATGCAGCCTCTATGCACCCTTATTATTGTTTTATGTTCTTTTTGCATGTAAGTAATTATAACTATGAAACCTCTAGCCCTTTCTTATCTTTTAAGGCTTGCAGCAAGTATGATCTGTTTGATTTGTTGCTTCACTTCCATGGTAAACATATGAGGTCAAGTAGGGACAGTCAGTTATCCTAACCCTGCTTTTCCTTGAACATGCTTAACTTAAAACCCTTAATGCGCCAATCGCAACAAAAGTCGTCTGCTTTTCAAGTCTGCTGAATTGTTTAAGATGCCTCTATGTCAAACAGTGTTGACCCAGATCAGACTGCTCCTATAGGCTCCTATAGGAGCAGTCTGTTCTGGGTCCACACTGTTTGCTTCTATACTTAGTTCTTCAGTAATGTTAGGCAATTATTTGCAACAGACGACTCCAGCAGACGACATTTTCAGATGCATTTTTTCTTGGCGCTTTAAGGGTTAAGCAGTACTCATTTTATTTAATCCTTTTACAAGTATCTGACACATTTACATGTCAGCCGTTGGGAGAGAACGGCCATAGAAAATATTATTTCATGAAAAATCTCAATCGAAAGAATTTTTGCTGAATTTTTAACACAGGAATCAAACTTGCAAATTCCTGAATGATACATCATAGGCAGGAGTGAGTCGCTGGATGTGCTACTGGCCACACATTAACCAGACTGACTTTTGGCAATTTCTATATTGCCTCAGAATGCTAAATACTTTTTAAAGTTTGTTGTCAACTGGCTTGCTAGGCAACAGGGGTCACATCGAGTTCCCAGCTCAGTCAACTGCAATACTTTGGCTCATAATCACTTTATACCAATCCAATTGCATAGCTGTTAATGTTATGCAGTATTCATTTATAGGTTCTTTGGGAAAGTTATCATACACTTGTGCATTTTGGGAATTGTTCCTGAATATTGATACAAACCAATGGTACCTGTCAAAATGTGATTACTTGCTAGTTGTGTTGCCGCTCTATGGTATGGGTAATGTTCAACAGGTGCATGAAACTATTGCTTTAAATATCTATTGGGTATCACTATTATATAACTGTCACTGAAGCAGCTTAAAATGTCTGGTGCATACAGTCCTGGAGTATGGAAGCTTAGTTTGGAACCTCCATGATGTAGGCCTCCAGGAAGAAAACAACAATTCTTGCTTGTCTCAATATTGATAAGTACAGGGTTGCCACGGTCAGGGAAAAAGTTCTGGAAAATGAAAAAAATTCCAGGTCAGGGAAAAGTCAGGGAATTACATTTTCAGTCGGGGAAATTTAAAAAAAAAATGAAAAAAGTCATGGAAAAGTCAGGGAATTTCAAAATTTTCCTAAAAAGATGCTAGTTAACAGGCTTCTAGAAATTTTAGTTTCCATAATTTGCAAGCAATATTAAAAAAGGAATGTTTCTGAACATAAATTGCAAGCAATTTATGTTCAGAAATATTCCTTTTCTGATATTTATGGTTTAAGATTTTTCTTTAAAGATTAAATCAGCAAGTTCAATATTTGTGCAAAATCTTCGAATAGTCGATGGATGAAAATGGCTAAAATTGGCCTTCCAAAAGGGTCTGGAAAACGGTTGAAAGTCAGGGAAAAGTCAGTGAAAAGTCGGGGAAGTTTGAATTTGATATTGAGTGGCAACCCTGAAATATCGATATCCAAATTTCTGTTTCAATATGTATATCGCAGCTCTTTTTTATCGATACGTCAATATCGTCGATAACAATGACAGCTCTAAAAAAAACTTTAAAAATCTCCTCTGGAACCAAAAGACCAATGGCCTTGGGACTTGGTATGTAGCATTGGGGATGTGGGCTAAACCAGGTTTGCACAAATGATGAACCTGGGTTGAATGTTAACTATTTTAACGGCAATGCCAGTTTGATTCTTAATGTATTTATATTGGAAAAATCTTAAAATGTTCATGTGCTTATAACTGTTTAAGTGGAAACCATAATACTTGCAAGAAATGTTAAACCTAATGAGACAGCACCAAAGGTCCAGCTGACCTTTCGTCCAAGGGCACGCAACATTTATCCTAGCTTAGTACTCGTTCAACCCAAGAAGACCCATCCCTGTTTAACTGAAAGATTGTTGATGGGACGTAAAGAACCAAATCAAACAAACAAGGGCACACATTTTGGACTGCCACATATGTTTCTCAGAAATCACTGGGCTGTTTGAACTTAAATTGCATATGGAGTATTATGCTATTCAGAAAAAAAAACACAATATAAATGATATTAATTTTTGGTCACTTGACCAAAATGGCCACCATGCCCATATATGGTAAAACAAAAAACATTTAAATAATAAGCCTAAGTTGACCTTGACCTATTTTAACATTATTAAGGAGATCAGGTGAGCTTTTAAGGACTTTCCGGTCCTCTAGTGTATGGTATTTCCACACCCCTGGGCAGTGGGCACAGCCATATATTTAATTAGATTTCCTTAATTTTGAAATACGAAATATATTTGACCCAACACATGAGATTTCCAACAATGTGGTGTATGCGACCAGCAAAGACTCAGACCAGCCTGCACATACGCACAGTCTGATCAGAGCCTTTGCTTGTCACTTGAATATTTTATGACTGTAAGGCTACTGACTGAAAATCATTTGGAGTTTCTAAGCTTAAAGGGAGGCTGCACAGTCTACACTTGCCAAAATGCCACATTGATGGAAATCACATGTCGCGGCTCATTTGTAATTTGATAATATTAAAGCATATTTTGAACTATTTGACTCGCTCATATTTGCCAAACTGGACACAAACATATTCAGGCAGTCAAAACCAAATTGGCCCAACTGATATGTGCCTGTCTTGTATAATGTACATGTACAATGTACAAGACAGGCACATATCAGTTGGGCCAATATTCTGTACAGGCATGTTTCATTTAAGTGGTTTCATTTCACCAGTCAACTCGTGTTTTTTTTCAGTTTCCAAAGGAGATTCCATTGAATGCATGTATCTGCAAGAGAAAGACAGAATGGTATTTAAGAATAGTACATCACTAGGAGTACGTAAGGACCTTCACGGTGTACTTCTGCTAGACACAGCTCTACAGACACCTGCAGCCAGACCTGAGGATGTGATCAAGTTGGAATTGCCGTTAGCAGAGGTAATAAAAGGCTCTTCAATACACCCCCCCCCCCCCTCCCCAGGAGAAAAACCTGTGCTTCAGTGCTCATTAGCTGATTCTTTCGTTGTAATATTTTAATATAAGCAATACTTCAGAAACACAGATTTTTTTTTTGCTAGGTTGAAAAAGCCTGCCTATAAACAGAAAATATACAAGGACGTGACTGAGAAATCTAGCCAGGGCTGCCACCCAGTTGTCAAAAACGAGAAACCCCATACATTAGCATGCACTTCTCCAGTACAGCAGGCATAAGCAGCATGTCTCTGTCCACGGAAGTTTCAGTCTCCTATACTTCGTGGCCAACAACCAACATGGGCTAGAAGAGACTGCTTAGCAACCATTACGTCAACAGATGTAAAATGCCAAATGTACTAAGGAGCTACAATCGCTTAAATGGGTCAAAATGAGTTTGGATCAAGACGACCACCCCGCAGTCACTTTCTTCTTATAAACAGAAAATAGCAACGTTCCGATGTGTGCATCAAAGTTAAACCATTAAGTTAAACTCTTTGTCTCCTAGTGTCGTCTGCTGATAACTTTTGCAAACAGTTTGGACCCAGATCAGGCCCAACATTTTTAAGGCTGACAAAATGTCAGGCCTGATCTAGATCCAATCTGTTCGACACTTCAACTAAATTATGGTAAATGACAACAAATTAAATGCTGAATAATCTAAAGAATGATTATTACATTGAACATGACATACTTTTGCAAAAAAAAACTCAAATCAGAATACAAAACTGCGTAGATAAAGTGACATTCTTAATATTGTAATAAAACGTTTTAGCGGTTTACTTAGCGTGTTTGTTTATAACCTGATTATTCTGTCGCGTGATTTGGTATCTTCTCGCAAACAGTCTTCCGCTTCCAGAAACAGTAAATCGCACCCGCTAATAGTCAGAAAAGGAGAAAGAAATGGTATTTGGTTTTTTAATTAGCTGGTGTCTGTCAAAAGGTGCAAGTTGGCATGTGCGCCCATCAAAGAATCTGAAGTTTAATCAAAATCTACGATGGGCACTCTATGGGTAACCAAGGGTCCAAGGTTTCTTCAGGGGGAAAAGCTAAGACTCGGATCAGAATACGTTGGTGCAAACCTATATGAATCTTGGCAGTACACACATTCCAACTTGTACCTTATGCTGGATACTGACTCATTAAATTACATGAGTGCTCCCCTTGGTGCAGATATAGAGGATCTTACATGAATGCTCATGTTGTATTGAATTTATTAAACGAGTTGGGGAAAGCGATAAAATGCAAGGCTTGCTGAGCATTTTATCGCTTTTTCGCAACGAGTTTAATAAATTCAATAATACTGTAGCACGAATGTTAGATTCTAATTATCATTGACATTAAATCTGACATCTCATTTCTGCCGTAAAAACGTTATAATTTTGTCATTATGTACGGAATGTTGTTATGGACGTCACAATGTTTCCTGAAAATCTGTAAACCAATAGTGGTTTATGGATTTTATTGCATGGCGTTATTTCACTCCCAGAGGTGACATCATATGATAATTACTCTTATTTCAGGCTAGTCAGCTGTTAAAGTCATTAGAGATTCAAGAGATAGAGGAGAAAGAGACAGTTATGGAGGAACTGGAAGCCCAGATCAAGCTGGCTCAGGAAGCTACCAAAGGAAATCACAAGACAATGAAGGTACATCACAGGTTTAGATAAACAAAAAAATTTTCAGCGTAAAATTGTAAATATTTTCTTACCCATAAGTTTTAGCATATGTTTTGGGTGCTCAAAAGAACCGTCTCATTGAGACGGTTCTTTTGAGTACCCACAACATATCTTTTGGTTGAGAAATAAGAAAATTAAATTTTCGTTGTGCACTCTTTACTAAAGTCCTGTACATGTATATGGGTCTTAATGTGAGAAAACCTGTCTTCAGGGTTTGACAAAGCAAGACTCATCTATAGACACGGGTTTAGATAAACAAAAATTTTCAGCGTAAAAATATAAATATTTTCATACCCATCAATTTTAACATATGTTTCGGGTGCTCAAAAGAACCATCACATTGAGATGGTTCTTTTGAGTACCCACAACATATGTTTTGGTTGAGAAATAAGTAAATTAAGTTTTCGGTGCACACTCTTAACTATTGAGATAGTTATATATATCCTGTATAGAGATTAGCTAGAATATTGAAATTTTGCATGAAGCAAGTTTAAATATTATACTTTCCAGTTAGGGAATAACAAAGGCACTGATCAGACAGCACTTTAGTGCAAGCTGGTCTGCACCTTTGTTGTTTGCATGCAACAAAGTCAGATTTTCTTGTGACATATGGTCCAGCACATGAGGTTTTGGTACTATGTGCCCAAAAGCCTCCATGTATTCAGCAGAGCAGCAAGAGGTCTAAAATTTGGTCGGGGTCTTCATCTAGACAATGTATATCCGAACTGTTTATGTGAGCATTCAAAGCTCTTGTTAGTCTGAGCATTTGTGCAGGCTTGCTCAAGTAGAATTGTTGAAAGATTTTGGGCTGCCAATAATATTAACTCAAATTGTGGCAAATAATTTGTTGAGTTCAGCAAACCACATATTTACAATATGGTTGTACATGTATATAATATTAGTAATGCTTTATGCCAGCACCAGGCTGACTGTGGAGCAACAGTGATAACAGGTATCAGAAAAACATTTTTTTAGTAAAATATATCAGAACCAGTCTTTGTATTTACACCGGATAACATTGTGGGGAAATCCAATATTTTATTTTACTAGGGCTTAAAAGTGGCCGATGACATCAAGGGTAGGGTTACAAGTGTGGGGTTTACCAACCATCCTTATTAACCCCTTGTATTTGAGAAACCCCTAAACAAGTACTTTTGCAAACAGCAAAGACCCAGATGAAATGCAGCCTAATGCTGCATTTCATCAGAGTCTGCACCATTTGCTAAGATTAAAACAATCTTCAGGGACAGAAATACATCATAATTTAGAAAATTCTAACTATGACCCCTTAAAGTACACTATGAGCAGTTCCAGATTTATTGTATCAATATGTATGGGAAAATCCATCAGAATACACAGGGTTTAAGCAAACTGCCAAGAGAAAAGAACCAAGTATTAAGGTGTAACTGTTCTGAAGGACAGATTTACCCCTTATG
This sequence comes from Loripinus fragilis, assembly GCA_964019695.1. NCBI lineage: Eukaryota > Metazoa > Mollusca > Bivalvia > Lucinida > Lucinidae > Loripinus > Loripinus fragilis. The sequence goes on along the minus strand of OZ026514.1, from coordinate 97,470,529 downwards.
TACACTACAGGGTAAGAGAGCGCAGTGGCTCAATGGTAAGTGATTGACTTGAGACTGAGAATGATTGTTAATGGGACGTAAAGAATCAAATCAAACAAACACTACAATTTAGTAGATAGATGACTATATAGATAGATGACCACATGATGTGATGTCTGATCAGGGTCTTCACTGCTTGCTTACAAAATGTTCTATTAAAAAATTTTGAAAAAAGAAAAGAAAAATCCAACCCAACACCCCTAGAATTAGAAAGAGGCTCATCCTACTATCCTACTGATAAGGGTAGTTAAGTCCATTTAATTTGAATGGGTTAATTAATGTGATTGTTGTTTTCCTATTTCAGTGGGCTACAGTTTGCATATCTGTATCACATGCCACGCTCAAGTCTGTTTGCAACTCTCTGGTGTCAGAAATGAGACGGTTGAACCTGCACAATCATGGTCTGTCTATAGCCTCATCTGTGAATGATCGCCTTGGTTACCTGTTACCTAGCAGCCAACAAGATCCTGGTGCTCCCATTGAGAGAAATCTCATGTACAGTGAAGCAGCAAGACGGGAAACATTCAAGAAATGGCCTCATATGAATTATAAGTAAGACATTACTTAGAAATATAGTATAAAAATCCAAAGCCAACTTTTTGAGAATAAAATTGTGACTAAGTTCTAATCCGTCCTAATAAACATGTGTTTTGGGTGCTCAAAAGAACCATCTCATTGAGAGGGTTCTTTTGAGCACCCACAACATATGTTTTGGTTGAGAAATAAGAAAATTAATTTATAATTGCATACTCTTATCTGAAGACCTGATAATATATCATTTGCATTGAAAATTCCATTGACTTTCATTGGCTGCTGTCATATCAGCCGTAGCATGGGCAATTTAGGCAGGGGACAAAAAAAAAATAATATTGTACTTGTTCTGCAGGACGAGTGACTTACAATTTTCACTTGTCCTGCAAACACATGCACTTGTCCTTTAAAAGCGTATGCAATAAAGAACATAAGGGAGTAATGTGTTATATGACTTCCTCAAGTTATTCTTCCCAAAGCACTCGTCCTACAGGACAAGTGCTTTGGGAAGAATTACTTGTCCTTTCTAGATTTCACTCGTAATTACGAGCGGACGAGTGGAATTTTTGTCCCCTGTTAGGAACATCAATTTCTTTCTGTTCATTGGTTAGTCTATCTGTGTGTCAGTGTTATGCCAGTATCATGACACTCTTTTTGGTCCAAAATGTTTATGACCCTTTTTTCTCAATATGTGGTCAAATGATTTCTAGCTTGCACTTATGACCGCCAACTTTCCCCCAAACAAGAATTTGTTGTTTTGACACGTTTTATGATGTCTGAGAGTGGGAGACCAGGCCTAGAGGTTATAAAACTTTTTCCATGCTCAACTTAGCTGAGCATGAAATTTATCCTGCTCATAAAATTAATTATGTTAAAATGCCAACAATTGTTGGCATTTTAACATTTATTAGCATGATAAATACAACATCTGAGAGACATAAAGCCAGAAACTTCTTCATTTGTCTGTATTTTAGTTTTTATGAGCAGTTGAAATTTTGTGCTCCGTTGAGTTGAGCATGAAAAAAGTTTTAAAACCTCCGAGCCAGGTATTCCAGACACTGTGTATTGAATTTTTCACAACTGATAATGTGATACAGACATGACATTGAAAAATCCAGACAGATTTTTGATGAAATTAAGAAATTTCTTTCAGTCAGCGACTTAAAAGATTGTGAATTTTCAGTTTTCTCTGTCACTGATGCTCATTATATATTTCATTTTTCAGATGGGCCTTACCTGACCCTATGGCTCAGGCTGGTTTCTATCACCAACCTAATCAGTCTGGAGATGATAGAGCCATGTGCTTCACCTGCAATGTATGTCTGGTATGCTGGGAACCAACAGATGAGCCCTGGTCAGAGCATGAGAGACACTCACCATCCTGTCCATTTGTCAGAGGAGAGCACACTCAGAATGTCCCACTATCAGGTACTCTTAACCGGCCAGGTTTTTTTTCAAGTAAAAAGGAACATTGACAGGAGCGTAGCCAGAGGCTTTATCATGTTGAAGCCCACCAAAAATATTTGGAGATATCTGACCTTGTCACTTTACTTTTCAGATAGCAAATGATAAAGGCACTGATCAGACTGCACGGATGCCCAGGCTAGTCTGTGCCTTTGTTGTTCGCAATCAAAAAAGTCAGGGTTTTTTGTGTCTATGCCCATATGGTGTTGAAGCACTGGCCTCCGCCTGGCTACGCGCCTGATTGAAATAAACTTTGTTAATTTTGATGTTAATACTTATTTCTGCTTTTTCATTTAAAGTCACCTGGGTCAATACTGTTTACAAGACTCGGGGTCAGAAAGGACAATATGATAGTCTAAAAAATGCAACACACTTTATATGCTGCTAAGTACTGGTTCAACCCAGTAAGATGGTCCCAACATGACTGAAAAATTGTTGACTGGGATGTAAACTTGTAAAGAATTAAACCAAACATATAGTCAAAAAATGGTATAGTGGAAGTATCGCTCTTAGAAAATTCATTGTATTTTTGTTTTATAAATTTCAGTAACGTATGCAACACAGCCAGCCCTATCCCATGGAGAAGCCAGTGAGAAGGTGAGCATTTTATGGTGAATATATGGCCGGACATACACATGGGTGAAAGTTTTCAGGATTAATCCTGAATTCAGAATTTTGAGGCTGACTTTCATAGAAAGTCAGCTTCAAAATGCTGAATAAGGGAGATTATAATAGCTTTTTTGATAAATTTTCAGTTTATCTAAACACAATTAACCATTTAAACATGAAATTATTCATTTTTGTAGGCAACCTGCAAGTTTAAAAATTTGAATTTCTAAAGTTCAGGATTTTGGGACTTTCGAACTTTCCCCCATGCATACAAGATTTTGGTACAAATCACATCGGCAAGCATCCAAGGGTCAGATGAGCCTGCACACCAGAGCCTTCGCTACTTGCATACATAAAGTATGGAAGTAGGGGAAGGCATAGTCCAAAATTCAGACCTCTAGCCCCACTAGGTAGTTGTGCATGCATGTTCAAAGCATGTCTTTACACATGTATAAGTACCAAAATCTCATGAGCTGGCCTATATCATAGGGCCAGTTAAACAGAAAAAATTAAGTGTAAAATTGTGATTATTTTCTTATCCATCAGTTTAAACATGTGTTTTGAGTGCCCAGAAGAACCATCTCACTGAGATGGTTCTTTTGAGTACCCACAACATAGGTTTCGGTTGATAAATAAGAAAATAGTTATCAGTTACACTCTCTTATCTTGGGGCCTGCTATATTATGTAGTATTATTAGTACAGTAGAAATTAAATGGCTCAAACAGGCTTGGGACTGTGGAAATTAGTTCCAGCCAAAGGTAGTTCCAGCCATCCAGGGTGGATTATGCTTCAGATGACCTTAGGGGTCATGATAATAGTTCTAGCCAGCCCAGGTGAATGAGCCATCAGAGTTTGAGCCATTGACGTTTTACTGTATATAATTTACCCATTTTAGCCATCCAATTCAGTACAATTAAGTTTTAATGTTCCAAATAGAATGACTTGTGAGTATGCTGGGCACTTACCAAAGGAAACAAAATCAACATCTTAAGAAAACAAGAGTTTGAGGTATACATGCAAACAATAAAGTGACAGATCAGCCATTGCACTTGAACATTCAGATCAGGCTATACTCAACAATTGATTGTTATAAAAATTATACTTGCATTTCTCTGGTCTAGAGTAGCACAAATATATAAAATATTCGTCAGATAAACAATCTAGTATGCAAGGTTTTTTTCTCTCTGGTAAATTTGGGTCTAGAAGCTTTTGATATACAGCGGGTCTTATTTTACACAAAGATGTTCGTGTCATTCATACTTGATTTCCTTTAGTATGACATCACACAAGTTGACAACAACAATGGCCGACTGTGAGCTTAATTGTTGACATTGGCAATTAGCAAGTCAATTTTCTACCAACAGAGTGGATGAAGAATTGTTTTGAGCAAAGGTGCCAACTTTTATTTGAAAACTAATGTCTTTTGAATATATAGCAAACACTACTAACTTACTAAGTGTTGTGTAGCGAATGATGGGGAAATCAATGTCATTGATCATGTAAAAGTTGTCAAAACATTCTGAGCCATGTTTGAGCAATTACTAATCGGTTATAAATCGAAATTTAAGGGCCAATTATTGATTAGCATTTTGGTGTTGATTAGCCAGCTCTAATGGCTCAACCTCATATGGTATGTTTTTTTCAGATTGAATGTTTGAGTACAACAGGCAGTGAAGATTATGTGGCAACATCGACTGAACATGGAAATATTGTTGTCTGGAACCTGAAGAGGAAAATGAAGGTAAGACCAAATAAAAAAAATATGCCTGGTTCAGCTTACCTTACCTATATGAATTGGGCTTCAGATAAAAGGGTGAAATTTAAAAAAAATGTTTCTAAACCAAAATTTGAAGCGACTCTTTTGAGTACCCATGGGTGAGTTTTCAGGTTTATTCCTGGATTCAGGATTTTAAGGCTGACTTTCCACAGAAAGTCAGCTTCAAAATGCTGAATTAGGAAGATTATAATGAGCTTCTCTGATTTATTTTCAGTCTGTCTAAGGACAACTGACCATTTAATCTTGAAATTGTGAATATTTAGTGGGCATATGGCAAGTTTAAAGATTGGAGTTTCAAATTTCAGGATTTACTCCCCGAAACTGAAGAAAGATATCATATCAAATTTTCATCTGTAGTTGCAATTGGTACATTAAGGGTTTGAAAAATCTCTGCCATAAATCCCTTTGAAAATTTGCTGCTGGTATAATTCTCAAGTTGCGTTGCTCGTTTGAAAAATTCAAATAAGGCTTGATAATTTATGGAATAACCTGTCACATGAGATTTCATTAACTCTTTGGCTGTCAATCGCGACAAATTGTCATCTACTTAATGTCACCTGCTAGTCTATATAAAACATCTCTGTAGCAATCAGTGTTGAGCCAGATCAGACTGCTCTTCTAGGAGCAGTCTGATCTTGATCCACACTGTTTGTCTGTATGCCAAAATTAGTCCTTGACATAAGCATTTACATGCAGCAGACTACTTCAGCAGATGACATTTTTTGATGCATTTTTAGCTTACCTGAGCCGAAGGCTCATGGGTGAGCTAATAGTATACCAGTCACTCCGGCGCCCGTCCGTCGTCCGTCCGTCCACAATTTCAAACATCTTCTCTGAAACCACTGGGCCAATTAAACTCAAATTTCATATGGGGACTCCTTAGGATGGGGGAACGAAAGTTTGTTCAAATGGTCCTGGTCACATGGCCAAGATGGCCGCCATGCCCATATATGGTGAAAACCCTTTAAAAATCTTCTTCTCCAGAACCAGAAGGCAGATGACCTCACGACTTGGTATGTAGCATTGGGGATGTGGGGCCTACCAAGTTTGTTCAAATGATGATCCTAGGTTGACCTTTACCTACTTAACGTCAAGGTCAAATTTGCTTTCTAATGCATTTAAAGGGAGATTTTTTGAAAAGTTGATTTTTTTGAAAACTGTAGAAGCCTTAGTCATTATTCTCAATTGATATGTTTAGCCTAATGAGACAATGGCTATAAATAAGTTCCAAAGGTCAAGGTTGACCTTTGACCTTTCAGCTGAGTCGCTCATATTGGAGTCCCATCAATATATTAAAACATAGTTTTCTCACAAACCTAATTGAACTAAAATTTCATGTGAAGCCTCTTTATGATAAGTTAGCCAAAATTATACAAAATGGTCACATGACCAAGATGGCCGCCACGCCCATATATGGTAAAAACCCTTTAAAAATCTTCTTCTCCAGAACCAGAAGGCCGGTGACCTTGGGACTTGGTATGTAGCATTGGGGATGTGGGGCCTACCAAGTTTGTACAAATGATGATCCTAGGTTGACCTTGACCTACATAACGTCAAGGTCAAATTTGCTTCCTAATGCATTTAAACGGGGTTTTTTTGAAAAGTTGATTTTTTGAATACTATTGAAGCCAAAGTCATTTTTTTCACTTGATATGTTAAACCTAATGAGACAATGGCTATAAATAAGTTTCAAAGGTCAAGGTTGAGGTAGGTTTTAATTTTTAGCCAAGGTCGCTCAACACATTAAAACATAGTTTCCTCAGAAACCACTAGGCCAATTGAACTCAAATTCATATGAAGACTCCTTATGAAAGGTTAGCCAAAATTTGTACCAGTTGTACTGGTCAAATGGCCACCACGCCCATATATGGTAAAAACCCTTAAATATTTTCTTCTCTGGAACCAAAAGGCCAATGGCCTTGGGACTTGGTATGTAGCATTGGGGATGTGGGCCCTACGAGATTTGCACAAATGATGAATCTAGGTTGACCTTGACCTACTTTATGGCAAGAACAAATTTGATTCTGGGAAAAATCTTAAATTTGTTCATTTTTCTATAACTGTTTAGGCCAAAATCATAATACTTGCAAGAAATGTTTAACCTAACTTTATAAGTACCAAATGTCAAGCTGACCTGTGACCTTTTATCCAAACCCCCATAAAACAAAATATGTTTCATTATAAGCTTTAGTTGATCTTGACCTCTTTTAACATTATTAAGGAGATCAGGTGAGCGCTTCAGGACCGTCAGGTCCTCTAGTTTTGTAGAAGGCAAAGGGTTAAACAAAAAAATTGTCAGCTGCAAATTTGTTGTCAGCTGCAGTTGTGATTGATGTTAAAGGAGTTGATGTTATTTTCCTTTTTGTTTTTAGAAACATTGTGAGTTTACGATAGATCCTACAGATACTGTGATAGCAGTGAAAACTGGTTTACAGATAGAGAGACATACAGAGAGGCAGCCTTGTCCCATGTTAGACAGTCTGGAAGAAAGTGACACAAAGGGTGCTGAGGGGTAGGCAGTTCTATTTTGGTTGTATGTTTGCAGCTTTACCAGAAATTTGCAAACCCCATTCAGTGTTGTGCCTAGAGCGCGGCATTGCGTGATTCCCGCGATTTTATCGCCAATGTCCCTTAAAAACTCACGCAGTGCGGGCCTAAGGGCGCACCTGGAAAATCTGCTTATTTTTTTTGCTGTTTATTACCATTTCCGTATTTAGTGTAACCTAATAAGTGAAGTAAATAGTGCATTTTAGAGTGTGCACATGGTATTAACCTATGTTAAATGTCGCATTGGGTATTGATTTCTCAACCAGTCCAATACAAAAACTATTTTATCCTGTGACAGGTAGAAATGAACACGCCTGTATGCTGCTAATATATTTATTAGTTAAGCTATACGAACTACAAGAGAGATGATAACTAAGAGAATAAGCGGACAGCAGAAGCAGCCAGGTAGTTTTATACTACAGGCTGGGCCCTTATCAAGATCGTATCATGTTGCAGAGTCTATATGCAGAATATACAACACCCCCCTTTCAAAGCCCAATATTTTGGAGTTTACGGTATGCAACAGTTCATTAATAAAATCGTAACCGTAAAACTGTTCATTAAGTGTTCAATCTTTTACTCATTAATTCCCACGACTGAATTGTCTGTTTATCATCACAGTTTCTCGTTACAGATAAAACAAGCAACACTGATTATTTTGTGGTCCCTTATCAAGTTAATTATACTGTAATCTTTCAGGCGGTTTAGAAATTCTCCCAGATCGTGTCACCACATATGGTTTATTACTAGTTTCTTGAGATACGTGTAACGGTACACTAGACAGCTGTTCAGGACCATAAGAGTTGGACAAGAGTGTATCAGACTCTGTAATCGCTGAATTGTGTGAATTTGCAGAATCACCCTGCACTTTTCTTTCCTGCACATGTACCATCGGCTGAAGGTCAGTTGGGTCGTTTATTTCGACTTCTTTATTCAACCTAACCAAATGTCGCCTGTTACGCGAAATTTCACCACGGGGTGTGTCGACCACGTATGATCTTGGTCGGTCTGCAGCTTTTAATACTTTGCCGTCTACATTGAATGATTTCACGTGAACGTTATCGCCTGCACGTAATGGCGTCAAATTTCGCGCTTGATGTCTGACGTCATAATTCTTTTTGGAGTATGCACGTGCAGCATTTTCTTTTTTAAGCAGTGAGGTTTGATTGATTACTTTTGGCTTCAATCGATCTGGATTTTGCGGAAGGATAGTTTTGATTTGTCTGCTGTAGAGAAGCTGAGATGGGCTATACCCATTACTGAGCGGTGTGGCTCGATAATTCATGAGTGCAATGTAAGGGTCGTCAGACTTCTCAAGCAAGCGTTTGCACGTTTGAACAGCGCGTTCAGCCTCCGCGTTTCCTAAAGGATATCTAGGCGATGATGTAATGTGCTTTATACCGTATTCTTTCATGAATTTCTGCATAGCCTGCCCTGAGTAAAAACCTCCGTTGTCACTGGTGAATATGTCGCAGACACCATGCCGACTAAACATCGACTTTAAATGGGTAATAACTTCTTCGGTTGTTAAAGAGCGCAATTTCGCTAATTCAATAAATCTTGAATAGTAGCACACAACCAATAGGTACGTGTGACCTTTCCAAAAGAAAAGGTCTGACCCTAAATGTTTCCAAGGCCGATCATCAAACTTAGTACTGATCATCGGCTCGGCATGATCATTCTGAAGTTTTGCGCAAAGTCGCATGCTTTGACTTCTTTTTCAATGTCACTGTTGATGCCTAACCACCATACCGACTCTCTTGCTCTCAGTTTACATTTTGTTATTCCTTGATGCGCGCCATGAATTTTGGTGAGTATATCTGCTCTCATTTCTGTAGGAATAAATAATCTGCCTGCTTTCATTAATAAGCCTTTATTTATTGTTATCTCGCCCCTCAAATGCCAGTACACTTTTCCTATCTCGGATGCCTTATGTTTTGTTTCAGGCCACCCATTATTGCAGTAATTGGCTAGTGTTTGACAAATAACATCTTGACTTTGCTTTTCCCTTATCTCTTGAAGTCTAAGATCTGTGGCTTGCAAGTGTCTTATAACCATGTCAACATAATTTTCGGTGTCTGAGGAATGTTGCTCCTCCTTTAAAGTCAATGAATGAATTACAGGGTTTCTTGAAAGCATATCAGGTATAATTAAGGATTTTCCCGCGACATGGGAAATAGTGTTTGAGAAAGGCATAAGTCTCATTCTAAAACGCATAATTCGTAATGGCAAATCACTCAGGTCTTTGTGACCGCCAAGCAACGAAATAAGCGGCTGATGATCAGTTTCAATATGAAACGTTTTTCCAATGAGAAAATCACGATTTTTCTCGCAACCGTATGTGACTCCTAAGGCCTCTTTTTCAATGGTGGAGTAACGCTGCTCTGTCGGTGACAGGGCTCTAGATGCGAAACTTACTGGTTTCATGTCTCCATCGTCTTGTTTCTGAAACAGCGCGCAGCCTAGTCCATAACTACTCGCATCTGTTTTTAATACAGTGTAGCGATTCGGATCGTACAGCGCAAGTACGGGTGCATTTGTGAGTGATTGCTTGATCAAGTCAAAAGCTTTCTGCTGATCTGGACCCCAGTAAAACTGATTTTTTGAGCTTAGTAGATCTCGGATTGGTTTCGAATGTTCAGCTAACAATGGCGAGAATTTACCTAGCTGATTTACCATACCTAATAGCCTGCGCACACTGTGTACGTCAGTAGGGGCTTCTAAGTTTTTGATCCCCTGGACCCGTTCAGGGTCCGCCGAAATGCCTGAGGGTCCAATAATATGACCAACGTATTTTATGGATGTTTTTCTGAACTCAGACTTTGACGGATTTATGGTCAGATTTGCTTCATGCAATCGCGTGAGCACTTCATGCAACCTTTCGTCATGCTCAGCCTCTGTTCGACCAAATACGAGAATATCATCTGTCTGGCATAATACACCCTCAATCGATTCTACCAGTTGGGTCATTCTTTTCTGAAAATATTCGCTACTACTGGACAGACCCATGACTAGACGATTGAACGCAAACCTACCGAATGGCGTTATGAAAGTAGTGAGCAACTTACTTTCATCTGACAGACGTGTTTGCCAAAATCCTAGATTTAAGTCAATTTTGCTAAACCATTTCGCACCGGCAAGAAGACCTAAGCTTTGATCTATTCTAGGTAACGGAAAATTTTCACGTTTGACGCTGTCATTGAGACGTGATAAGTCAACGCAGATTCTTATTTTACCGTTAGGTTTAGGCACTACGACCATACCCGCGCACCAATCTGTGGGTTGGTCAACACGGAAAATAACGCCTGTTTTTTCCATGTTTTCGAGCTCTTGCTTCACCTGAGGAAGCAGAGGAATAGGGACTCTACGTGGAACTGAAAGCGCATACGGTTTCGCTCCTTCTTTAAGCGTGACGTGGTACTCACCACTCATTTCGCCTAGCTCCCTAAACAAATTGGAATATTTCGACTTAACCGTTTCCAAGGTTATTACTTCGCTCAAACTAGCGTTTCGATGTTTAAACTCAAGCAAATCTAGCTTGGTTATAGCTGGTCGACCTAACAGGCATCGATCTAGCCCCTTAACAACGTAGATACACTCGACCGCTGAGCTTGCATTAGTCTCGAGCTTTGCAGTGAACGAACCCATGACCTTCAGTGGTACATTACCAGGACCGTACAACCTTTTAGAGCTTTTTTCTAAAGGTAACTTGCCAATTTTAAGGTACATATCCTCTGATATGACCGTAACATCGGCACCACAATCGATTTTAAATCTGATAAAACCTTGTCCTACCTTGAGGTCAATAATCCATGGTTCATCTGAATTTGAACTAATTGAACTTAGCACTGCACTTTCACTGTCGATTGTCCCAAGGTATGCATCGGATTCATCGTCGGATTCCCCATCTCGATCGTCGGATTCCCCATCTCGATCGTCGACCTCGTGCACCTTCTTGGAAAGACAAAATCGAACCCAGTGTCCTTTTATACCGCAACCTCGGCACTTTGCATCCCTAGCTGGGCACTTACTCCGACTATGTGACGGTACGGCTCCGCAACGGGTACATCTAGGCTTGTCGCCGTTTTGTGTCTTTGGCTTATCCCTTGTGTGTCTTCTCTGTGTGTTTTGGCTGTGTCTCTGTCGGAATTTAACAGAGTCAATCTTATTTTCTGACAGAACATAACTCCTTACTATAGACTGCTGCTCGTGGACTGCTTCTTTCTGCCTGGCTTGTGTGACAGCTTTCTCAAGCGTCAGAGCAGGATCCAATTGTAATTTCTCAGAAATTTTAGCGTCCCTGAGTCCAACAACAATTCTGTCCCGGATTAACTGGTCCTTTAAATCACCATAATCACAATGTTCTGACAACGTGTACAAAGATGTAATAAACTGATCCACCAACTCCCCCTCTTCTTGTTTTCTTAAATTAAACCTTGCACGTTCAAATATTGTATTTCTTCGAACATTGAAATAGTTCACATATTTTCCTGTGACCGTTGTATAAACTTTTAGCTCTTCATCTGATAATCCAAACGATTTTAAAACGTCATCTGCTTCTTTCCCCATACAATAAACCAAGGCGTTTACTTGCTGTTCTTGAGATTTTTCTGAAAGACCACTAGCAGTTTTGAACCGTTCAAACCTCACAAACCATTTCTCGAAATCTGCTGGTTTTTTAAAGTCAAACTGATCTGGAGGGGTAACTTGAAAACTAGCCATTTTCTGTTAATTTAAATTTCACTAATAAAATTTCAAGTCTAATAGGTGTTAATTGTCACGCACTTTAATTCAGTTAAGCAATATTCCAGTAAGTCACTTCTGACACCATATTTTATCCTGTGACAGGTAGAAATGAACACGCCTGTATGCTGCTAATATATTTATTAGTTAAGCTATACGAACTACAAGAGAGATGATAACTAAGAGAATAAGCGGACAGCAGAAGCAGCCAGGTAGTTTTATACTACAGGCTGGGCCCTTATCAAGATCGTATCATGTTGCAGAGTCTATATGCAGAATATACAACAAAACAATGGTGGAAATCATTAATTTCATTTAGCAGAAGGCCAGAAAAAGCTATTTTAATATATAGAAATAGATAATTCAAAACTAGGGCAAGGACAGAAACTGCTTCACTGTCATCTGTAGGGAGCGCAGTGGCTCAGTGGTAGAGTGCTTGACTCGAGACCAAGGGGCCGCATGTTCAAGCCTCACCGGCGTCACTGGGTTGTGTCCTTGAGCAAGACACATTAATCCTAGCTTAGTACTGGTTCAACCCAAGAAGACACTCCCCTGTATAACTGAAAGATTGTTGATGGGACGTAAAGAATCAAATCAAACAAACAAAATATTCTCTGTCGTTGTCAGTTACAAGTGAAAGTATGTGCACAAAGTACTGGTTAACTGCTTAGTCAAGCTTGTCCAGGAAAAAGTGTGGTTAGGTTAAATTGTCCCGACATGACCATAGCTGTTGACTGGGATGTTAAACCACAAACAAAACAAAAAACAAAATTATAAGCTACAATTCCTTCACTTGACCATAGGTTTAGATAAACAAATAATTTATGCGTAAATTGATTCTTTTTTTCTTACCCATCAGTTTTAACATAGATAAACAAAATGTTTGAGTGTAAAATTTTAAATATTTTCTAATCCATCAGTTTTAACATGTGTTTTGGGTACTCAAAAGAACCGTCTCATTGAGACGGTTCTTTTGAGTACCCACAACATATGTTTTGGTTGAGAAATAAGAAAATTAAATTTTTGGTACGCACTCTTAACTAAAGTCCTGTTAATATTGTAGTGTTCAAGAAGCAAGTGACACACCTGATGCTACAGCAGTGCCACCAGAACCTGTGGCCTTCACCTTGGAAGATGGTAGCTGTAGGGATGAAGAAATACATGTGATACCACTCCATAAGAAAAATGGTGAGTTAAATTAGATTTTCGTTTACAGTAAAACCTGTCTTAAGCAGCCACTCAAAAGAAGACCAGAAATTGGTTTTCAAGACCGATCATGGCTTTAATACTGCAGGTCAAAAGTAATGCAGAATGCTCCAAACAAAGGGAGCATTCTGCAATACTTTCTACCTGCATTAAGCTAAAATCTGTCATTAGACCTTTGTTTTGTTTGTTTTTTTGGAGTGACCGTTTAAGACAGGTTTTACTGTATATTCAAAGCAATTGTAACTACAGATGCATTGATCATTTGTGTGAAAACTCTGCTAAAATTTATGCTTGCTTATACTAAAGGTTACAGTTATCGAATATTGGAACATTACCATGCATTTCATTTTATTCAACCTCCCTTCCTCAATGGAATGTTTTGTTTCCTAAACAGTTTGAGGCATATGAATTCAGTTTCAATGCCTAACTGAATGAACTTTCACTAAAGGCAAACCAATGGGCCTAGGGCGTTCGTACGGACAAAGATATTATCAAAATAAAACAAAGGTGGGTTAGAACTTTGGCTCAGTATACACATACAGAATTTGAGCTGTTTTTTTCTTCTTCTTCAGAATCTATGTCCTCCTGGTATCGTCCAAGTGAAGATGTAGTTGTCTCCTCAATGTGTGTTCTTGAAAAGGAAGAGTTTGAAATTGACACTCCACCAAAGCAGAAAGTCAAGTCCTCCTCCAACAAGACTGTAAAACAGCCTATACAACCTAGTCTTATATGTGGTGTGTCACTGAGAAGGACTAAGTTTCCACTGAACTGTGAAGATGAAGGTGGAGGGATTGATATACGGACGGAGGAGGTTCAGTTAATGAATAAAGTGAATGAAGTAGTGAGTGGTGAATCTTCTCCACAGATTATCACAAACTCCGGTGATCATGAAGATGAAGAAGCTGATTTTCTAGAGCCTACGGTGTTTACGCCGTATATACTGATGATTGCATGCAGAGAAGATGTGAAGAAGTTGTCTAAACAAGTCAGTATGGATTCACTTAAACCATCTGCAAGTACCGGGAATATACCTTCACTGGGTACAATGAGCATGAATCAAGAGTGGTCTTTGTTACACATGTACATGTATGATTCCGACCCTGATTGTCAGATTGTGAAAGTGACACCCGCCCCAGGGTCGCTGTCCGCTAGTAGTCCGACTGAAGGGGGAACAAAGCAGGACACTAAACAAGAGATGTCAGATGAAGGGAATCAACAAGCTAATCTGTCAGTAGAAAGTGCAATAAACAGTGTGCCTAGATTACCTAGGCCTGGAGCTGTGCTTCAATGTGTTTCATTGCCACAAAACTTGCAATCAGAAAATCTCTACATTAAGTCTATAGCACCGACTTTAGATCGTCAGCATATAGTTGTTGTTGTTGCTTCTAAACTTTCAGAAAAATCATGCAAATCTGTGATTAGGACTTCTGAAACTGATTTAAAGAGTTCAAGTTCAGAGACTGATAGTAACTTTGATCCTTTAGCACACAGTACTAGTAACAGTGATAAAAGTTCCACAGAGCCATCAGATGGGGAAAATCCCATGGAGAGTATGGATCTTACAAAAAGTGAGATGGAGAGTAACGATAACAGTACAAGTATGAGCTCTGGCTCTGATAACTGCAACTGTAATAAATCCAGTAGTAATATATCAGAACCTTCAGATCCTGTGATATGTAGGGCATGTATATTAATATACAAAATAAGTTATAATAATGATCATAGTTATGCTGTTATAGAAGAAACGCCTATAGTAACAAAGTATTTTGATGAGTCAGACGGTGGCATAGATAATGTTGTCATTCTTTCTAGGGAATTAAGTGAACATGTGGAAGAAGAAGAAATGATGCTTAAGTGCAAAGAAGAAATATCAGTACCCACCCCCTCTCAAAGTTCTCTAGTTAATGGGAGAGTGGTTGGTGTGTATGGACAGATGGCTGTGATTTTTTCCTGTGGTAAAATTGCAGTGTTCAGTTGTTCCGATCTCAGTTTGTTGGCAGAAATTAAGCCTTCTTTAGGAGATAGATTTACAGGAGTGACCTATTGCTCAGGTATAGACAGACTGTGCCTCTGTTCAGCTCTTGGGAAACTGTTTTTCTACCAGATAAGCGAGGAATTGCCTAACCAGACTGACAGCCTAGTGGAAGGCAATATCACACCAACCAGTGAGTCACTTGACAGTCAAGTTCTGAATGGACCAATCAAGTCAGATGAACTGCTTGACGTCTCGCCTAAAACATCAGGTTAGTAATACAACCACACACCTACCAATTTAGCAATATATTCCAATGAAACAAATAGTTAAGCTGTCAAAAGCATAAAATAGACATTCTGTTATTGTCATCCATGTGCATGACAAACTACATGAAAACTTGTTCATTTTTTACATGCTCATTTCACTGAAAGCTTATAGCGAAAAACACATTTTAATATTGAAAAGGCATATGTTGTAGGTACACATTGGAATTGCCTCTATGAGGCATAGAGACATTTCCAATGTGTACCAACAATATATGTTACTGAAAATAAGAAAACTATTTTGAAGTTTACGCTTACCAAGTATCATGTGCATTGTATTCACCTCATTAAACATCTCAAACTGCCAATCAGTACCAAAATACCTGTCTATATACCACAAATTGTTTATAGTTGTATGAGAGCTACAGTAGAACTTCAATGGCTCCACCAGGCTTGGGACCATGAAAATTTGTTCTAGCCAAAGGTAGTTCCACCCATCCAGGGTGGTTTATGCCTAAAATGACCTGTAGGGACCATGATGATAGTTCTAGCCAGCCCAGGTGAACAAGCCATTGAAGTTATACTGTTTTTAGTATACATGTATCTCCAACTTTGATTTCATGAACTACCAATTTACTAACCTGGTAGTTGCATGGTTGTAAGATGCTCTTGATTCTCTATGCCTCCAACTTTGAAAAAGTGGAGGTGGGATGTTATAATGCTTTCTGCTTGATGGTCCATCATGCATACCCTGTTAGTAGGATATTTAAAAAATATAAGAGCAACTGACTGTACATATTGGTAAGAGCTGATTTTTATGTTCCTCCATCAAAGGGGAGGGGGACATTGTTTTCGGCATGATACTTTCTTGTGTGCAAGATACATGGGTGAAAAATTTCAGGATTATTCCTGAATTCAGGATTTTGAGGCTGACTTTCCAAAGAAAGTCAGCCTCAAAATGCTGAATGAGGCGGATTAAATTAGCTACCCTAATTTATTTTCATGTTGACTAAAGACAACTAACCATTTAAACTTGAAATTGTTTAGTTTTGAAGCCATTCTGCAAGTTTTTAAGTTTTTAAGATACATGTATCTCATGAGCTAGTGGGAAGATTGGAATCAAATTTACATGGATATACATTGGGACATGATGAAGACTCGAGTAGGTTTTACCTGCAATCTTCACTGTTTGCCAAAGTGCCTGTTTAGGGATTTCAAGTATACACAGGGTTAAGCTGCTAAGGCCAAATAATAAAAATACCTGTGTTTAGGGTAACCCAACCCTACTAATTTATTGGTGAAACCTAGAATTTTTTTCAGGTTTTCTGGAGAAAAGAATAATATGTATTTTAAAAGGCAAAATGCCTTTCAAAATGCATAAAATTATATTTTTTTCCAAAAAAAAAAATGGGTGTGACTTTTCAGACCCGTAACCTGAAACACACTTTTTTTATTTGGCCTAATGCAAGTTTTGTAAGGGACTTACTCAACATGCAGTCTCTTGTTCATCCATTCGGAACTGCCCCTGCCAAATCTGTGGAATCGGACCTTGGATGTACATTAAGATGTGATAATGACATCACGGAAACCATGCCAACACATTAACAAGTTTGATTGCAGCAAAACAAACAGTAACTTACAACATTCCACGATAAACGTCGCTGAAAGGAAGATGCTATAACGATATGTTATGGAAAAGTGAAAAATGTATTTAACCTGTTGATAAAACTATTTGGGTTATCAGAATAATCGATTTAAATAGGGCTGACCAATCTGCTATTGAACTAATTTTCCTTTCTTTACGGCCAACAAAACTCAGCTTTTTCATACATAATACTACGCCTTACATACATCCTAGGCTTGATTTATGGCCAACAAAACTCAGCTTTTTCATACATAATACTATGCCTTACATACATCCAAGGCTTGATTTATGGCTAACAAAACTCAGCTTTTTCATACATAATACTATGCCTTACATACATCCGAGGCTTGATTCTAAAATTGAGCGGAGATTTTTTGAATGTTGTTCACCAGGGCACCATTTAATAGCCTTCACAAAAAATTGTTCCTGTATGCTCTAAAGAGGTGTTGTCTTCGTAGAAAAAGGGGACAGGCCTCCTGATAAAAGTGCATATTTGAAAATTATTTTTCTTATTTATCAACCAAACATATGTTGTGGGTACTCAAAAAAATCGTCTCCATGAGACTGTTCTTTTGAGCACCCAAAACACATGTTTAAATCGAAGGGTAAGGAAATAAATGCAATTTTTAGGTGCACAAAAGATCCTTATCTGGACCTACTAGAGGAGCTTCTTCTTTTCAAGCATGGAGTTCCTCTTTTTTTTTTGAAAAAATTCTGTTCTCATTCTTAATATTTATGCCTCAGGTACTGAGTTACTAGCCAAGCAGCCAATCAGTTTTGAGACGCTGTCATCTCTCCACAACTTGATAGAGTTTGATAATCTGATGCCACGGTTCAGCGCTACTGTCCCACCATGTTGGAGTGAGATTCAGCAGGAACAGCAACAGCGGCGACATCCTCAGCATCTACAGCACCAAGGGGAGGCAACTCAGCATACAAGGACTTGGAAACTACAGCCTGATAAGTAAGTATATGAGAATCTATCATGAGTGTGAGGTGGGATAGAAAAATCTGTCGCGATGGTTTTTCGTTTTTCATCACGAGGCTTGCCGAGTAATGACAAACTGTGATCGCGAGGGACAGATTTAAAATTATCCATCCCATCCTCACACAAATAATGGATTCTTTATATAATGCATTTTCATATGTAAAATAAAGGCTTCTGGAAGTTCCTAAAACGCTGATATGCAACAAAGCATGATGACGTCACTTTAACATTACAATGATGTCATTTGTCTTTCAATGTGAAGCTGTTGGATTTTTCTTTTTTCCCACGGGTCAGTACGGGGTATGTGAGATAGAATTTTCTCAAATGGGTAAAATAAGCAGTGGAAACCCCAAGCTGGCATGCAAGAACAGTATTTACCTTACACCGCATAGATCCATATTAACAATCATTTTGAGCATAAATTTGCTAATATTTTCTTATATACATCAGTTTTAACATATGTTTTGTGTGCTAAAAAAAACGTCTCATAGAGATGGTTCTTTTGAGTACGCACAACATTTGTTTTAGTTGAGAAATCAGAAAATTAACTTTTAATTACACACTTATCACTGCTTATCTAGAGGCGTTTGGCATATTTGACTTTATACTATTAGTGCACATGCTCCTGTCAGAGCATACCAAGTTGTTTTTATTGAGTTATCTCTTTTTCTTGAATTATGCCTCTTTGATGAAAATAAACAATCATGTTAGCAAAGATATCTCAAAAAAGTATTTGAACTAGAGTCTTGTTTGGTATATTGGTTCGGAATGATGTGTAGATAAAATGATGAACTTTTGGTTGGATCCCATAAAAAAATTAATTACGCCCCTTTTTAGACTGGCTTTTTTCCAAGAAAACTGATATTTGGTATACTAACTGGGCCTCGAAGCAAGAAAGCCTGTCTTCGGAGTTTGCGAACAACAAAGGTGCAGACCAGTCTGCTCATTCGCGCATACTGATCAGTGCCTTTGTTATTCGCTTATAGGAAATTCTAGCACAACTCTCCTATAAAGTCAATGCTAAAAATAGTGATGTATCAAGCAATAATTCGCAGTTTTGAAAGTGTGAGGAAAGCACACACTACCTGACGTCATTTGTTACTGCAAAATGATGTCAGTCATGGCTTTAGACAATGTAACGTCATTTTTAGGCCTGAAAGATGCTACAAATACATGTAAACGTATGCGACACAGTCCAACTATTGGCGATAATTCTTCAGTGCAATGGCGGAAAGTTGGAAGGAGCTGAAGTCTTCAAATGTGTTTTCGTGGTTTATTCTGTGTTAGAATAGAAATAGATCAGCTCTTGTATGTGTAATAATTCACTGTTTGAAGGTCAGTTGTTCGAAGATAAATCACTTGCCCTGTGCGCTCGTGATTTAATCTTCTGTGCAGCTGACCTCAAAACAGTGAATGTTTACTCAACAACTCACTGCTAGAGCTGATCTATTTCTTAAGTATAATATCTAAACTTGCTTCATGCAAAATTTCAATATTCTAGCTGGTCTCTGCAGCTGAGGAGACTGGTTTGAGTCTTGCTTTGTCAGACAAGCCAGTGTTAGATTTAGGCTTGGTTTTTACTGCGTCCCTTGGACCCAGGGCATCAACAAAAGTTGAGTCCCATGCAAGTTTTACTGAGTCCCAGAAAGTTTCCCAAACTGATAATTTTTTATTTGTTTCTTTTTTTTTGCAATGTTACTATCATTTAACTTACGTCAAACATTTTCCGTTGACACTGATTGATTGACGTTCAATAATAAAAACAGGAAAGGAGCAGTGATAGAGTCATTGACTATTAAACTTCTTTGCTTATAAAAAGTCTTTGCTTGAAGGCGATGATGAGATAGATTGTAAATTTTCCTCAAGGTTATTTGACATGTACCTGTTAGAAATCGCTGAACACATTTTTGAACAGACAAAGCATTGAATTGTGATAGTTTTGGCTTCAGAATTAACTTTATTAAGTTTCTAGCATGATCCTCTAGGCAGACGCCATTTCCTACCCAGCAAATCGATTTTGGGAAAACCGTAAATCTTTTTTTATAGCAGAACCTCGTTTTGATTTCAACTGTTGCTATGAACAACGCATCTTGAAAAACCACAACTGAATACTATTTATAGCAGTCTCTTTGTGATTTTGAAGTGTTGCAAAGTACAAAAGACCGATTTTCAAGGGTTTAACTTTCTTTACTATTGAGCTGGCTTAAATTTGCTGAAAGTCGACTGCTTTTGATCTTGCGTCCCATGGACGCAAAATACTTGTCTATTTTGCGTACCAACGATTTTTGTTGCGTATTTAGATATTATTATGACGTAAACGCAAACACTGCAAGCAAATGGTTGGAAGCACAGTTTTTCCTGTTTCATTATTAATTTGGGTCCATCATTTGTGTGAAAAGGTGTATGTCCTGAATGACAGCATTAATGCCATTATTAGTTTTCAATTTTTGAATAGATCAAAACACTGTACGAAATGCTAAAACGACATGTTATTAATACTCTGCAGCCATAATTTCATCAACCCACTCAAATTACCAGACAGCCACCCCTTCACCCCACATCAGATGATTTTTTTTATTTTATTTTATGTAATTATTCTTAGGCCAGAATTTTTTTATTAGTTGATTTACGGGAAATGTTTTTCAGATTTAGGGTCGGGGGGACGAAAAAAAAAAAAAAAAAAAAAAAGCTCTGAAAATGATCAGTCGATAATAAAAAAATAAAAAAAGAGATTTTTTTTCTTTAATTTTTTTTTTTCAATATCTCGAGAACAAACAGTAGAACTAGTAAGGTGTAAAACCAACAGTCAGTTATCAGTTTTAACAGTGTCACTCTATAAAAAACACAGACAAAATGGCAAACCTTGTAGATCCTAACCATAATGCTCCTCTAGGAGAAGTCTGAACGGAATCTACAGTGTTTGCAGATGACCGTCTGAAAACTTCATCACCATGACAGACTGACTAGATAAGAATGACTAGAAGTTGTAATATAAACCACAGAGTTTACACAGGCTTAAAAAGTACTTGAATTTAGAGGGCTTTCTTGAAAAGTCCTTGGAAATTAAATCTGCCTTGAAAAGTACTGGAAAAAAACTCAAAGCCTCATACTAGGGCTCTGAAAAGTGAAAAGTCATTATCCCCGCCCATCCCCGTAGGTGGGGGAACAGTGGATACAAATGACTGGTGCATAACTAACGAGACAGGGCCAAATGCACTAGAGAACGAGTTGACCTTGGGGATGAGCTGACTTGGACACGACTTGACCCGCTTCCATTGTGATGAATGGCAGGCTAGACTTTAGAATCTGTCCGCCCAATAAATGTCCTATTTTAAACACTAAATTGAGTGGCGGACAGATTCTAAAGGCGCTCCTATTTATGTTTAAATCCATGGATAACTGACTAAACGGTGTCTCCAGCTCTGCAGAACAGTTCACTTGGTTCTCCCTCTCTCGGAGTCTCCGGTGAATACTGATATAACAGACACTTGGTCATCTTTGAGTATTTTGGATACTTCATTTCCGATGGTTGATTTCAAACTGACTTGCCGTAATGCTTTTTATAAAGTACCTTAATAGTAAGCACTCAAACTTCAGAACGAAAAATTGTTGTCGTTAACGGCCATATTGAAAATAGGAAGAAATACTGGGTGCCCGCTTCATGTAAAATAACCAGCGCCGGTTTCAAAACACTAGATTTCCTTCTTATAATGGCAGGGCTTTAGATAATCTTTTTTTTTTTTTAAGAGTACAGCACTTAAAAAAAAAGGTCTTGGGAGTAACGAGAAATTTTTTGGAGTAACTGACTTTTTGTCTTAAAAAACATACACCAAGAAACGATAACAGGCCGTTTAATTGCGCCCGAGCTAACTTCTTGTTTTCCTAGTCTACTAACAAGAGAGCAAACGGCAAGATAACAATTTTTATTTGGCAAAATAGGTGTTGGGCTTAGCAGGACAAAGCCGCAGAGAAGACAAGGGGGTGCAGGAGGAGAATATTTTTTGTAAAAATATAGTGCAAATAGGAGCATTACGAGTGCCCTATTAGTGGCTATTGTCTGCTTTGGGAGGGGTAGGTGGGTGAGGAGTTTTGTTGAAATCAAAATATTTGATCAGAACTTGACGCTACTTAAAATGATCTGAAAGATTTTTTTAGTCATTAGACGGACCGAAATACTTTTGTATTTAAGCCAGTACTTGTTTAGATTTTGTGTATTCGATTCTCGCAAACACAGGTCTCCTGATACTTTTTTTCAAAAAGGAAAAAGCTGCTGGATTTCAGAGATATTTGCAGAAAATACTGTACACTATTACAAGAAGGCAAACACGCTTGGATGGCTTTATTTCTATAACTTTCCTCCGTAGCATTTTGCAGAAAGCGTGTTGTGAAACCGAAAGTAAAACTGTCCTCGTGGTTCTCGATGGTTTCCGCAAGCTGCACTATTGATCCGACGGAGACTTAGACGTGTTTTCATTTGATGGCGAATGCGTTTACGAAGATTTGCGATGCCTCCGTAATAAAACGAACATGCCCGAGGAGAAACAAATTCGGATTTCCTCTAACTTTTTCCTACCGTGTAAACAACAAAGCGATCTCGCAATCCAATTTTATTTTTAACGAAATGAATAATATTTAGAGTCGGCGGATAGAATAAAATAAAAAAAAAGTTTTATTAATTTAATTTTTTTTGCACTTTCGGGAAAATTACAGTCGGCGGGTTTGTAAATCAACTAATAAAAAAATTCTGGCCTTATTGCCCTTTTGACCTGTTGCATTGGAATTGATTGCCTTGAAGTATTGGTGTTTGTAAAGTTAATTTTGTATCATTTCAGCAATACATGGGATGAACACCTGTTCGAGATTGTACTACCACGAGTGTGTTGTGTGGGTCATGTGGATGTCAAATTTACCCTTAATCCGCTGTGTACCACCAGTCCCAAAATACAAGTGACTCTGTTAAAACAGAACATCAGTGCTATAGGTCATCCTACGATTCACCTGCCGGACCAAAACTCTGTGCCAGTGGACAGTAAAATAAACTTCAATATTAAAAATACTAATTCCGATGAATCTGACTCCTCTTCTTCATCAGGGTACCAGTCACCATTGGAGTTCAATAATGTACTGGATCCCAGCTTCTTGGAAAGTCATAATGCTGAGATACTATGTGGACCAGTCTATTTGTCAGACTGTTTAGATTTGTCAGAGAAAAGTGGACTGGTTTCTCTCACCAGTTCAAAATTGCTCATTTCCAAACCAAGGTCTTTCTTATTGCATATAAAAGGATTTCCGGGGAAAAAACAAGACCAGTCAGCTACAGATAAAGCAAAGGTATGATCTTTTTCGACATGAAAAATGTTAGACATTATTTTATAAACGTAACCCTATTTATTCTGGGTATTGTCACTTTTATTTGACCCTGAAGTTAAAAGGTAATAATCTGTGCTATTTATATCTCCACTCTCAGCCTCTGTGATCAACAGTTTTTGCCAAATATATGGAAATAATTAAGTTATCTGAAATTAGCTGTATCACAACTGTAGCAGTGTGGATATATCATTAGCTGTAGTGCAGTCGGCTAAGCGCAGGACTCATATCATAGAGCCGGTAAGTTCGATCCTCACAAGACACTTTTGTTTTTGTTTTTTTTCTGAAAAAAGTTTGTATGCCCCGAAAACACTAGGAGAGCGTAAAAATATATTTTATTCACGAAATGTGTAGATGTATATCTACTTGGGGTCCCACTGCAGTTGCTACTTAGGCATGAATATTTCGCCTTTAGTTTGGGCCAACCCCCCCCCCCCCCCCCCCCCCCCCCTTCTCATTATGTCCCATAAAGATTGGTGGGCCAACATTCTGCTTCACTAGCAACTGCAGTGTGACCACTTGTGGATATGCATATACACAATTTGCGCAAAAATAAAACATTTTCACACTTTCCTAGTGTTTTCTGTGCATACTAACCTTTTTCACAAGAAAAGAAAAAATTTGACAAAAACACTTGTAAGAAAAGAAAACTTGTAATCAACATATCTCGAAAACTATTATAGCTAGGAGGTTCAAATTTTGTCAGCTGATATAGGATGATGAGTAGTATAGCTAGAAGCTTCAAGCTTAAAAGATGAAACTTGCCTTATAAAAGAGTACCATCCTTATGGACATGCAAAGAGTAGGGGGCACAGTGTTTCATAAACATCATTTCTAGTTTCATACTGTTTTTGAAAGAGCTTATACATGTTTATTGTTTAAGTTCATTAAGGGCTAAGCTTTGTTCTTTCTGCATTTGATTTGGACAAGTATCTTCTGGCAATTTACACTTCCCTGGGCAAGTATGAACTTTTGCTATTTCGACACTCCTATTTTACCTTTTATATTATATTGTGTAGGAATCAAACAAGAAGAAGCGTACAGCAGCCCAGTCGATAGATAAATATAGAACTAAATCTATCAAGGCCCTGTTTGAGAACTATGGAGCTGTAACAAGCACAAAAACTAAAGTGGACAACTTGAAAGGCTGTGATTGGCTACATGAGGTGTCAATAACTATCAGAAAAACAAGAAAAACTAATCTGCCTAAAGAAAGGTAAGTGGCTGACTGGCCAAGAGGTTATAAAACTAAGGGAGATTTATGTTTGAGCGGATCCATAATACGAAAGAGCTGATTTCTTTTTACGGGAGAGCAGAGAACCATTAGGCAAAAGAGCAGATGTTTAAATCATTCAAATGAGCGAATTTTCCAGTAAACATCCTGATGCAGGGATGGATCATTGCTAATTGATTGCTGGAAAGGGGTGTGGTTCGCTTTGCTGATTTATCTCATTTATCTTAAATATCCCATGAAAATGAAATAATTTGGTCTCAGTGAGACCAAATTATTTCATTTTCATAGGATATTTAATAGCAGGGAGGGACAGCCAACCCCCTCTGGATCCGCCACTGTAATGCGCTCCCATCACCTGTTAAGCACTGAGCAATGTTGGCCATTACAGGTAATACAACTGAGGGATACTTATTTAAAGGTCATTACCTGGAAAAATCGCTCATTTGAATGAACTATCCATTCGCTCTTTTGACTGTATGGTTCTCCCCTCATTTCATACTCTGTCACGGTATGATTTCCGCTCAAACGTAATTCGCCCAAAACTAAAGTGGACAACTTGAAAGGCTGTGATTGGCTACATGAGGTGTCTATAACTATCAGAAAAACAAGAAAAACTAATCTGCCTAAAGAAAGGTAAGTTGCTGACTGGCCAAGAGGTTATAAAACTTTTTACATGCTCAACTCAACTGTGCATGAAATTTAACATGCTCATAAATATTAAAATGCCAACAGTTGTTGGCATTTTAACATTCATTAGCAGAAACTTCATGCTCAGTTGAGTTGAGCATGAAAAAGTTTTATAACCCCGGGTCCTGGTTTACAAAAACAGGAAGTGAGTGGCTGTATAGCTTGGCTGGACTACATCCCTCAGAATGCTGTTTTTTTTAACTCATTTTTAAACTGATATCATGACAGGCCTTAAGATAAGAGTGCATAATTAAATTTCATTTTACTCAAAACATATATGAGCCGTGACATGAGATTTCCAACAATGTGGTATGTGCGACCAGTAAAACCTCAGATCAGCCTGCGCATACGTGCAGTCTGATCAGAGCCTTTGCCAGTCGCTTGTTTATTCTATGAATGATAACCTTCAAACTATTACGTGATGAACCGTTAAGTGAGTAAATGGTGTCCTTAATTAAGGTCATCTGCAATGATAGTCTTGTTTGATGTTTTTAAATGGCAAATTATCGGACATAAATGGGCTTAAATTGATTTCAATTTGATCCTCTCGCATCATTTGATTTATTCTTGACCACTGTTTACATTAAGCGAACACACCTACCTATTAGAAGATAATGAAACGGGTTACAACAAAAATAACAATTTCGAAAAAGGACGAATTTCACAGACATATATTATGGATACTCAGAAGAACTGTTTCATCAAACCATTTCTTTTGAATGCCTAAAACACAATTTTGCGGTCAAATGAAAACAATCAAAACCTTGGTTGGACTGTTTCTGCTGAAATAAAAGAAAAGTTACAGGCCGACCTAGCACACAACTTCGGACCAACTACGGCCCACCAGCCATAGGCCATTGAGATGGCGTATGGCTGGTTAGCCGTTGGTGAGCTGAAAATATGTGCTAGCTGGGAGGAGACCTTGTGACAGTAGGGCATAAAAAGGAGACAATATTTCATCAGTAAATATGGTCTGTCAATTTATACTTAACTTCTATTTTCATTGTTGTTATCGATGCGGTTGAACTCTTGATTTTCTTTAATTTTCTGTGTTCTTAGATCTGCAAAGCATAAGAGACGATAAGACCACCACCTTCAAGCAGCTCTGACAGATATTCGCATTACTTCACAGAAAAAAAACAGCTGAAGTTGCAAATCTGGCCAATGACATTCTATTAAAGCATCTGAGCTTTTCCGAAAAAATCCTCAAAGTACCAATTTCGATAATCCGAACTACCGATTATTCGAAAGGATTCCTGCGGTCCCTGGCACTTCGAATAAATGAGGTTTGACTGTACTAGATTCTCTGATTTATGTTCAGTCTGTCTAAAGACAGTTGACCATTTACACTTGAAATTGTTTATATTAAATAGGCATAATGCAAGTTTTTAGATCTGAATTTCTAAAGGTCAGGATTTTCGAAATGTTGAACTTTCACCCATGGGTGTCTTTTGCTGTTGAGTATATATATTTTGACACACTCCATGATGTAATGTTATGTATATTTTGTAGGTTACAGAGAAATGTATTGTTGGAGTTGGCAAGTTTTCAGGAGAAGTTGTTATCAACTGTGAGTTTTGAAGAGGGTTTCCTCATACCCAACATCAGTCCTGACTTCATTCAAAATATTGTCCTAGATATACTCATCTGGATCACTTTTATACAGATGAACGATAAGAGGTGCGTATTTTCAACAAGGCAAGTAAGCCATCAGGGATTTTTTTGTCCTCAGGGGCCGATTTCCAATGGAATTTAGGTGACTTTTTTCCCAATTTTGAATTTTTTTTTTTTTTTTTTTTTTTTGTGGAAGATTGGGATTTTCATTCAGTCACCACACACACACAAGCTACATGGTGACATTTTCCTTCAATTAAATGGCAATAGTATGTGTAATAGCTAAATTGTTTTTATTAACCAAAAATAACATAATTGTGCACTACCGCAAATTTCCCAATTTTAGGGTTTACCACTCTACTTTTTCCGATCTGAAAGGCCCTAGGGCCCCTTCCCAAAATTGCAAAAAAAATCCCTGGCCACAAGGGTTTCCAGCATTTAAAGTATTAATATAATCATTAAGAAAAAATCATCAAATGCAAGCTTTTTTTAAAAAAAAAAAAAATAGAAGCATGAAAGGCAAAGCTATTTCTTAAAGTAAATTATCTTTCTTAACCCAAAACATGTAATTGGGTACATGATAAAGGGGGTCCAAATTGACTATACTCATGGTGACTCTGTGGTCATTAGCTGCCATAGATTTATTATGTGGAAAAGCTTAGAAAAATATTCTAAATTCATGAGGCTCACAGCTTATGTATTTCATATGTAGTATGTAGCAATGTTTATTGGTCTCCAACATAAATCCTGTCAACCATGCCCCTGGGGTCCAAGCAGGTCATTTGCTCCCATAGATTCATAATTAAAAACTTCAAAATATCTACTCTGAAACCATGAGGCCAACAGCTCAGGTGAGTGGTATAGGCTGATTGAGTCTCTTGCATATGAATTTAATTTAGCTCATTGTAGATCAGAAACCCCTAAACGGATACTTTGGCAAGACAAAATCGATCTTCAGAGAAAGGAAGACAATTTTAATTGGAAACTTTAACCTGTGGACCCTCGATACATACAATGGACCATCCTGACTTTATTCTATGTAGCTTTTTGGAAAATTCCATTGGTCCTAAAAGGGTTAATTTGTTTATCTGTATATTTCCAGAGAATATAGTAAATCTATACTACCAGTACTAGAGAAGAAACTGTGTCCTTTGATACAAGCCTGTTACATCCAAGGAACAAGAACGACAGCTCATAAATGTACCAGATTGTTCTCCCTTTGTATGGAGTAAGTTATCCTTTGCCATAGCCCAGGTAGAATGGCTATCGAAAAAATGCTTTAAGACTGGTTTACAAATTGTTAAGAGATCTCCAAATTTCCTATAATAGAAGTTATCCAAATTGCTAATTTTCTTTTTACAAAAACAAATGCTGTGTGTGCTCATTTGAAACACCTCCAATGAACAAAATGTTAATTTTCGTTTGAAAAAAGCCTCTTATCTTAAGTAATGCAGATATATATACATAGGGCCAGTTAAGCAAAAAAAAAAAAAAAAATAGCGTAAAATTGTGATTATTTTCTTATCCATCACTTTAAACATGGGTTTTGGGTGCTCAAAAGAACCGTCTTATCAAGACGGTTCTTTTGAACACCCACTCCATATGTTTTGATTGAGAAATAAGAAAAATAATTTTCCGCTACACACTCTAATCCGGGGGGCCTGATATATTAAAAGCTTCATTGAGACGGTTCTTATGAGTACCCACAACATATGTTTTAGGTGAGAAATAAGGAAGTTAATCTTCAAATACACACTGTTATCTGGAGGCCTGATGGTAAATGCAACTTATAGGACTTTGATTAAATCTCTTTCCAGGGGACAAAAAAAAATTCAATATTGCACTTGTCCTGGAGACTAGTGACTTACAATTTTCACTCATCCTGCAAACACATGTATATTTCCTTTAAAAGAACATAAGGGAGTAATATGTTATGTGACTTATAAAGTTCCTTATATCACTGTTAAAATGATATTTACCCAGTCAAACTCATAACTGCATCCCATATATCAGTACTGACAAAAAGATTTCACAGTCACTACTCAGAGAATGCTAGTTTCACCCTCAGATTTTAGGGTGAAACTAGAAAGGATGCGTAATTCTTTCCAATGCACTCGTCCTGTAGGACGAGTGCTTTGGGAAGAATTACTCGTCCTTTCTAGATTTCACTCCTAATTACGAGCGGACGAGTGGATTTTTTGTCCTCTGTAAGACTTTGATTCATTCACTTTCAATACATTACAGATGTATTTATTGTCTTTCAGATTCAACAAGCATTCAGCAGAACAAGAGCAGACTGTGACTTTTTGTCTGAGTCTTCTAGAAGCTTTGATGGACTGTCTCCCTCTGCTGCCCTGCACCTACTCTGCTGGGGGCTTGAAATGGTTCTTTATTCTCCTGAATCAAGTGAAGAGCATGGACGTGATGAAAGTATCCCACAAGTGTTCTGATCTTCTGGGTGCTGTATCCAAACATTTTAGTGAGAGAGCTTCCCCTTACCATGATATGTTGAAATCCAGGTAGGTACAGAAAATATTCTGACATTTTCAATTCTTACCATCAATTTTCACTGCTGAAGCCAAAGCAATTGATCTAGCTTTAGATTTCATTAGCACCTGTGATGCTAACAATAAATTTATTATATTTTCTGACTCGCTTTCTGTATTGAAAGCAATGAACCATACCAGTTCAAAGAATCCACAGATTCAGAAACTTTTAGAAAAATGTCATGAGCTTTTAGCTTATAAAGAAATTGCTCTCTGTTGGATTCCTAGTCATATAGGTATCCAAGGGAATGAGATGGTAGATAAGCAAGCAAAAACATCGCTTTCATTAGAACCAACTTCTTTTAAAATTCCATTTTCCAATTTTAAGCCATCTATCAATAAATATATCTTGGAAGAATGGCAAACTTCATGGAATAACAGCATTGGAAATAAACCTCTTGACATCAAACCAACTATTGGTGAATATCAATCAGTTGTTCGAAACATTAGAAGAGAAGAAGTAATTTTAGCTCGACTCCACTTAGGTCATACAAGAGTCACTCATTTACACTTACTACAAGGTGAAGAGCAGCCACAATGTGTTGGTTGCGACGAACCATTCACCATACGTCACTTCCTTTTGGAATGTGGCGATTTTGCACAAGTAAGAAATAATTGCTTCCATGTTGATAACATGAAAGAATTATTTCAAGATATACATATTGATAGTATTATGACATTTTTAAGACAAATAAATCTTTTTAACAAAATCTAATTGCTATTTTTAAAATCATGTTTTGTTTTACATTTGTATCAGACCATAATACAGATTTTTTAATGTTGTATTCTGTTCAGTTAAAGAACATGTACAGTTATCTGAATAGCTCTTTGAAACTGTCAGATATTTTACGTGGTCTCTCCTGTCAACAATCGTATTGCAACTAATTATCATTATACAAACTCATCATCATCTTTCCTTTTATTTTATCTTATAAATTTTTACTTTTTCCATCTTCATTATGTTTAGTCTAATACCGTCTGACGCTAATGACCCACAAGGGTTGATGCGTCGTTAAGAACTAAACAAACAAACAAAAACCATACTCCTAAAGCCCTTTAAGCTCCAATCACAACAAATGTGGTCTATTTGGGGAGTGCGGTGGCTCAGTGGCAGAGTGCTTGACTCGAGATTGAGGGGTTGTGAATTCGAGCCTCACCGGAGGCACTGCGTTGTGTCCTTGAGAAAGACACTTTATCCTCTGTTTAGTACTGGTTCAACCCAGGAAGACACGTCCCAACATGACTGAAAAATTGTTGACTGGGATGTAAAGAATCAAATCACAAAAAAGTGGTCTGTTTTGACATCTACTGAAATGTTTTAGAAACCTCCTGAATTCAATATTTTTAGGCTGACGTACCATGGAAAGCAACCTTAAAAATGCTATATATTAGGCAGATTATAAATAGATCTCTGATTTATTTTCAGTTTGACCATTCAAACTTGAAATTGATAATAATTTTAGGCAAAGCATAAAGTTAGAATTGCAAAAGTTTCAGGATTTTAGTAAAATTGAAATTTCACCAATGTAGATATTACCTACATTATTAATCTTGCTAACCCTTGCCCTGCTACGAAAAAAATGCATCTGAAAATGTTTTCTGCTGAATTCTGCTGCATGTAAATGTTTATGTCAAGGACTAATTCTGGCATACAGACAAACAATGTGGACCCAGATCAGACTGCTCCACTAGGAGCAGTCTGATCTGGGTCCACACTGTTTGCTACAGAGACATTTTAAATGGACAAGCAGATGATACAGCAGACGATATTTATTTATGATTAGCAGTCAAAGAGTTAATCCCGAGCAATTTGCTTTCAGGTATTGTTTAAACGGTCATCCTTTTGAGCCAGATCTGTTTGACATGGAGCTGCCAGAATCGGTGAAACAGATTATTCCAGGTGTTCAAAATATGGCTACCTACTCCAGCATTATCAGTGGCACATCCTCTAGCAACACGGGAACCAGCTCATCGTCACAGCAACAGGAGGAATTAGACTTTTACGATCTATTTAATTACAATCAGGATAAATCCCCGAAGACTCAAATAGAATATGCAAGAAATCATGTACTAGGAATGCTCGAAGTTGAGCCATTGCATTTTAATTGTCACTCAGCGAGTGATGGTACTAAGATGGAAAGGCTCGACAGTTCGGGTACCGGTACAGGTACGACTGTGATAAGTTCTGCTCCAGGATTGGGTACCGTAGGACTGGGAACCAGCGTTTTAGGTCCTTTGGGTACTGGTGGACTTGGAACTGGTGGTTTGGGAACTAGTGGGTTGACAGGGACGATTAACTTTGGTGAATCTCTCCCACCCCCTCCCCCTGTGTCGGCGCCCCTGTCATACTCATTGCCGTCTGCCGTGGCGGCTGCCAAACATCAGTTGCAGGAGCTGAACTCCAAGAATTTTCCGACGATGAAACACAAGATTATGCATATAAAACAGCTGCTTCATGAGGTTGGGAAGAGTTTACCTGTCTTGCAGAAGAATCCGCCTAGCAGTGCCGAGTTGATGCCATCCACTCCGAAAACCACTCCGCAGGTCATGACCCCACCGCTGACTCCACCAAATGAAGCATGGCAGCAGGTAGTACATATTCTTGAAAAAAATAAATGTGCCGCGACATGTGATTTCAAATAATATGGTATTTTGGCAAGTATAGACTCAGACGAGATTGTGCAGCCCCCTTTAAGCTTAGAAACTGCAAATTATGTCCAGTCAGTAGCTTAACACTCATAGAATATTGAAGCGATGAGCAAAGGCTCTGATCAGACTGCGCGTATGAGCAGTCCGGTCTGAGCCTTGGCTGGTCGCACTTACCACATTGTTGGAAATCTCGTGTCGCGGCTCAAATGAGCCAGTATCTGCATGGGTGAAAGTTTTCAGGATTATTCCTGAATTCAGGATTTTGAGGCTGACTTTCCACAGAAAGTCGGCCTCAAAATTCTGAATTAGGGAGATAACAACAGCTTCTCTGATTTATTTTCAGTCTGTCTAAAGGCAATTGACCATTTAAACTTGAAACTGTAAATATTTAGTGGGCATACTGCAAGTTTTAAGATTGGAGTTTCGAAGGTTTTAGGATTTTGGAAATGATGAAATTTCACCCATGTATCTGTCATAAGGTACAAGTTAGCATGTGTGAACAGCAAAGATTCAAATCAGTCTGTGCATTCACACAGTCTATCAGAGTCTTAGTTTTCCGCCGTTGGCCCTTAAGAAACGTTGGACCATTGGCTACCCATAGAGCACCCATTGAAGACTCCGGTCAGACTACATTGATGCGCAGGCTTATCTGAGTCTTCGATGGGCGTACATGCCAACTTTTACCTTTTACTGGGCACCAGCTTTTATAAGTAGCATCAAGTTTGGGGTTGGCAACCAGGCAAAGCTCACATCTGTCTGCTCAGCTAAAAAGACTGCAAAAAGATATGAGCCGTGATGTGTGATTTCCAACAATGTGGCATTTTGACAAGTGTAGACTCAGATGAGCATGTGCAGCCTCCTTTTATGCTTAGAAACTTTAAATGATGTTCTGTCAGTAGCCTTATAGTCATAGAATATTTTAGCCACTTGCAAAGGCTCTGATCAGACTGCGCATACGCGCAGGCTGGTCTGAGCCTTTGCTGGCTGCACATACCACATTGTTGGAAATCTCATGATGGTAAGTAATATGTATAGCCAGATTCTTCACAGGCATCAAATAACAAAGGTGCTGATCAGATCATGGGATGCACTGGCTGGTCTGGGCCTTTGTTGTTTCCAGTTTCAAGTACAGCAAAAAACAACAACAACAACATGTTTTCTCACAATGTGGCAAATATGACCTTGGACATAACAATGTGTTAAAATGACAGATGTGACTAGTGTAGACTACTAGATTCTGATCAGTCTGTAAATCTGCCTATTCTAATGAATCACTGCTGGGCAATCACAGGGTGGTGACTGATCAGACTGGGCTGAGTTATCATTGGATGTAAAGATCATTTTGGAAATTTTCATTAATTAGTTGATATAAATTAATCTAGGTCATGCCAAGATACACCTTGAGGCTAACATTTTAATAACTTTTGTTGATTCTTTATTTGTGTGTTGCAGCTGCTATAAACCATAAAGCACCACCTATAATTTGCAGCAGACGACAATTTCAAATTTTGCTGCTTTTTCAATAATAACAAATAGGGCCTTAAATTTCATGAGAATTGTCTGCTGACAGACGATTCTCATGAAATATCATAACTTATTTTTTCAAAAATTAGTTAAGATGTTGCAAAATTTGTCTTCTGCTGCAGTCGTAATTGGCGCTTTAACCCTTAATGCGCCAATCACATCAAAAGTCGTCTGCTTTTCTCGTCTGCTGAAATGTTTAAGAAGCCTCTATGGCAAACAGTGTGGACCCAGATCAGACTGCTTGCTCCTATAGGAGCAGTCTGTTCTGGGTCCATGCTGTTTGCTTCTATACTTAATTCGTCAGTAATGCTAGGCAATTATTTGCAGCAGACGACTTCAGCAGACAACATTTTCAGATGCATTTTTTTCTTGGCCCTTTAAGGGTTAAGGTTTTAAAAATGCCCTTACCATTACAGATATTGGCCCAGCAGCAACTAGAGAAGCAAGAAACACTGAAGTCTCAGACACAGTCTCAGACACAGAGACCTTCAGTGTCTATACCACAGCCACATGCTCTATTACAGGCCCCACCCCCTCAGGTTCTAGTCATAGAAAGAATTTATTCTGGTAAGTCAATTGAAGTTCAGCAAGTCCTTGATATTGTTCACTTAATTAGAAAGTCAGCAAACACCAGCTATTCAGTATTTTGAATTAGAACTTAAAACATTAGCAAACAAACTGCATCTGAAAATGGGAGCGCAGTAGCTCAATGGTAGAGTGCTTGACTGGAGACCGAGGGGCTGCGGGTTCGAGCCTCACCGGCGTCACTGTGTTGTGGTCCTTGAGCAAGACACATTTATCCTAGTTTAGTACTGGTTCAACCCAGGAAGACCCGTCCCTGTTTAACTGAAAGATTGTTGAAGGGATGTAAAGAATCAAATCAATCCAAAACATCTTAAAATGTTATCTGAAGTTGTCTGCTGCATATATTTGCTAGCATTATTGACTAAAGTATAGAGGCAAACTGTGGGCTAAGATCAGATTGCTCCTAGTGGTGTTTTAACCCTTAAAGCGCCAAGAAAAAAATGCATCTGAAAATGTCGTCTGCTGAAGTCGTCTGCTCCAAATAATTGACTAACATTACTGACGAATTAAGTATAGAAGATAACAGTGTGGACTCAGAACAGACTGCTCCTATAGGAGCAGTCTGATCTGGGTCCACACTGTTTGCCATCTGATGAAACATTTCATCAGACGAGAAAAGCAGACGACTTTTGTTGCGATTGGCGCATTAAGGGTTAAGTGGACTAGCAGACAATATTGAGTTGTGTATTAGTAGCCATCCAGTAAAGCAAGATGACGGTTCTTTGACGTGAACTTTCATTTACTACGGTACCAAATAAAAGTATGGTTGCATAGTTATACCCCCCCCCACAAATGTTGTTTGTGGTGGGGGTATACTGTTTTCACGTTGTCCGTCTGTCCGTGCGTCCGTCCGTAACATTTTGTTTCCCTAATATCTTGAAGAGACATTGCTGGATTTTCATCAAACCTTGCAAACATGTTCATATATGCAAGACAAATACTTTAGACAAAAAAGTAAGGGCAAGGGGCCAATTCTATTAGAGTTATTTCCCTTTGTAGTTCTAAATGGCTTTTAATATAGGGTTTTACCATAGCTTTTGATGGAACAATTTGATACTTTTCCTATACAATGTAGACACATTGAACATATGCATGAAGGAGTTTGGTTCAGAAAAAATGATTTTTGACAAAATGACAGCTGTTAGAACTTAGACAATTTTTCGCTAATAGGGCGTTTGTATATGCATAGATGGTGCTTCATGGGCCGATCAACTCCTACCACAGCTTTTGATGGAGCAATTTGATACTTTGCCTATACAATGTAGACACATTGAACATATGCATGATGGAGTTTGGTTGAAAAAAAAAAATTTTGACAAAATGACAGCTGTGAGAACTTAGACAATTTTTCCATAATAAGACTTTTGTATATGCATAGATGTTGCCTTCATGGGCCTATCAACCTCTACCACAGCTTTTGATGGAACAATTTGATACTTTGCTTATACAATGTAGACACATTGAACATATGCATGAAGGAGTTTTGTTCAGAAAAAAAAAATTGACTAAATGACAGCTGTGAGAGCTTAGACAATTTTTCCCTAATAAGGCTTTTGTATATGCATAGATGGTGCCTTCATGGGCCGATCAACTCTTACTACAGCTTTTGATGGAACAATTTGATACTTTGCCAATACAATGTAGACACATTGAACATATGCATGAAGGAGAATGGTTCACAAAAAATAATTTTGACAAAATGACAGTTGTGAGAACTTCGACAATTTTTCCCTAATAAGGCTTGTGTATATGCATAGAAGGTGCCTTCATGGGTTGATCAACTCCTACCACAGCTTTTGATGGAAAAATTTGATACTTTTCCTATACAATGTAGACACATTGAACATATGCATGAAGGGGTTTGGCTTAAAAAAATTAATTTTGACAAAATGACAGCTGTGAGAACTTAGACAATTATTCCCTTATATGGCTTTTGTATATGCATGGATAGTGCCTTTATGGGCTGATCAACTCCTACCACAGTTTTTAATGGAGCAATTTGATACTTTGCCTATACAATGTAGACACATTGAACATATGCATGAAGGAGTTTATAATTTTTGTTTGCACAGATTCTACTGAAATCTTTTCAAAACTAAGGTCTGCTGGTTTGAACTATAACTTGACAAGTTTTTTCACTGACTCTTACTGTGCGGGGGGTATCTAATAAGCATTGCTTATTGACTTTTTTCATTTTGTCTGTCAGAGTATATTCTGATTGCAGAATGCCATAAATACCAATATCTCCCGCTGGCTTACAGTATGTTGTTACTATGTCTTTCAGGTGCAAGGCGTTTTGTGATATTAGACTTTGGTAAACCTATACTGCTGACTGATGTGATAATTCCTGCATGTGCTGACCTCGCCTCCCTGTCTATAGATGTCTGGGTACAAGGAGAGGAGGTGGATGCCAGGAGACTGGTGGTTGCTGCAGATATTGGTCAGAGATCTCTAGTCATGAACAACATTATGCCTGCAGCTGTCTGTCGGTTTCTCAAGGTAATTATGGTGGTTGCCGCAGATATTGGTCAGAGATCTCTCGTCATGAACAACATTATGCCTGCAGCTGTCTGTCGGTTTCTCAAGGTAATTATGGTGGTAGCCACAGATATTGGTCAGCGATCTCTTGTCATGAACAACATTATGCCTGCAGCTGTCTGTCGGTTTCTCAAGGTAATTATGGTGGTAGCCACAGATATTGGTCAGCGATCTCTTGTCATGAACAACATTATGCCTGCAGCTGTCTGTCGGTTTCTCAAGGTAATTATGGTGGTAGCCGCAGATATTGGTCAGAGATCTCTCGTCATGAACAACATTATGCCTGCAGCTGTCTGTCGGTTTCTCAAGGTAATTATGGTGGTAGCCACAGATATTGGTCAGCGATCTCTTGTCATGAACAACATTATGCCTGCAGCTGTCTGTCGGTTTCTCAAGGTAATTATGGTGGTAGCCGCAGATATTGGTCAGAGATCTCTCGTCATGAACAACATTATGCCTGCAGCTGTCTGTCGGTTTCTCAAGGTAATTATGGTGGTAGCCGCAGATATTGGTCAGAGATCTCTCGTCATGAACAACATTATGCCTGCAGCTGTCTGTCGGTTTCTCAAGGTAATTATGGTGGTAGCCACAGATATTGGTCAGCGATCTCTTGTCATGAACAACATTATGCCTGCAGCTGTCTGTCGGTTTCTCAAGGTAATTATGGTGGTAGCCACAGATATTGGTCAGCGATCTCTTGTCATGAACAACATAATGCCTGCAGCTGTCTGTCGGTTTCTCAAGGTAATTATGGTGGTAGCCGCAGATATTGGTCAGAGATCTCTCGTCATGAACAACATTATGCCTGCAGCTGTCTGTCGGTTTCTCAAGGTAATTATGGTGGTAGCCACAGATATTGGTCAGCGATCTCTTGTCATGAACAACATTATGCCTGCAGCTGTCTGTCGGTTTCTCAAGGTAATTATGGTGGTAGCCGCAGATATTGGTCAGCGATCTCTTGTCATGAACAACATAATGCCTGCAGCTGTCTGTCGGTTTCTCAAGGTAATTATGGTGGTAGCCGCAGATATTGGTCAGAGATCTCTCGTCATGAACAACATTATGCCTGCAGCTGTCTGTCGGTTTCTCAAGGTAATTATGGTGGTAGCCACAGATATTGGTCAGCGATCTCTTGTCATGAACAACATTATGCCTGCAGCTGTCTGTCGGTTTCTCAAGGTAATTATGGTGGTAGCCGCAGATATCGGTCATAGATCTCTCGTCATGAACAACATTATGCCTGCAGCTGTCTGTCGTTTTCTCAAGGTAATTATGGTGGTAGCTGCAGATATTGGTCAGAGATCTCTAGTCATGAACAACATAATGCCTGCAGCTGTCTGCCGGTTTTTCAATGTACTTATGGTGGTAGCTGCAGATATTGGTCAGAGATCTCTCGTCATGAACAACATAATGCCTGCAGCTGTCTGTCGGTTTCTCAAGGTAATTATGGTGGTAGCCGCAGATATTGGTCAGAGATCTCTTGTCATGAACAACATTATGCCTGCAGCTGTCTGTCGGTTTCTCAAGGTAATTATGGTTGTAGCCGCAGATATTGGTCAGAGATCTCTTAGTCATGAACAACATTATGCCTGCAGCTGTCTGTCGGTTTTTCAAGGTATTTAATTGTCCCACACCAACACTAGTCTCCACCATAATAATCAGGCTGCGTAGCGCAGTCGGTAACATGTTTGGCAACAGATGCAAGTCTGACTGCAGATTTTCTATCCCGGCCTGGTTCCATACTTTCATGGAGATTGATCATGAAATAATTTCTATGGTCATTCTCCTCCCTTCCGCTGAATCATTCAAGAAGGGTTGTCAGCTACAAGCCAAAGTATGTGCACGAAGTATTGGTTAACATCTTGTTCAAGCTTGCCCAGGAAAAAGTGTGGTTAGGTGAACCGACCATCCCGCCATGACCATAGCTGTTGACTTGGGACTTAAAGCAACAAAACGAACAAACAAAATCTACCATAATAATTATTGTGGGGACTAGTGTTGGTGTGGGACAAAAAATCATTGATTATGATTAACAGACTCCCACTTCTCCCTTGATCCCATTTAGGGCGAATTTTCGGCCCTTAAGGCTACTATTTCTCCCTAGTCACCCCCTAGCTTATTCATTATCTCTGCAAACTTGTAGTCCTTGAATACCGTAGGAGTCCTTGAATTTTACAAATTCTAGCCTGTAGAAACCTGATTTTAAAATTAGGCATGATAAATAAGCAGTTATTCTTTAACCTGCACCTCCTGCATCTTTTACTCAATTTTTGCACTGGGATGCAAAGTTTTTATTTTAGCAAGTCCCAGGATGCAATTCTATTGCAGACTTGTCATGAAAAATGGTGTTCTGGACTCATAAATTTGCAATTGGACTCATTGAAATGAGAAACAGCGAGTCCCAGGACCCATAGGCTCAAAATTGTAATGAATCACTGAATTAGGATATAGGATTAGTAAATTTTGACTTCAGGTTTTTTATCTTTAATGGTCTTGTTTACAGATGACCACAATCGGCAAATATGGCAGTGGTACAACGAGATCTAAGATTCCTATTGGGGCGTTCTACGGCCACAGCTACATCCTGCCCTGGGAGTGGAGTCCGAAACCTGAACACCATCTCTCCCCATCTACCAGTTCTGTAGCTTGTCAGCTGGATCTTCCTAGCCAGTCACAACTTCTAACACATCTAGGGAGTTTCATGTCCTTGTTAGAGGATATACAGGTATAGTATAACCTGTGTAAAACAGCCACTCTCAAAAAGACCAAAAATGGTTTTCAAAATTGATTATCGCTTAATGCAGGTCAAAAGTATTGCAGAATGCTCCAAAAGGAGCATTCTGCAATACTTTCGACCTTCATTAAGCTATTAGTTGTCATTAAGACTTTTGTTTTGTCTATTTTTGAGTGGCCGTTTTACACAGGTTTTACTGTATACAAATGAGCTGGAGTAGGAAAAAACACACAAAAAAGCACACAGGTACAAGTTAAATCTTATGCCTGTGTGATTGTGTGTGTGTGTTTTTTTTGTGTGTGTTTCTTTTGTATAAATAGCCATAGCCCAGTGATATCTCGTCATATAATTATAAGCTCTATGGTTTATTTTCAGATTATTAAAGGATACCATTGAAACTTGAAATTGCTAATATTTTATAGGCATACTGAAGGTATACTGCAAGTTTTACATGTTAATTTCTAAACTTCACGATTTTGGAAATTTTGAATTTTCACTCATTGAGATTTTAGACCAAAAACATCTTATACTCATGTGCTGTAAATCATTTTATCACATATTTGGGATGCTATTTGCTGTGATAACCCAAATTCTGCATATGCGATAAGCACTTTCCCGACAACTGGTTATCAGCCTGCCGTGATGATAACTGGAAGTCGTATTTTGAACGGAGAAAGATTATCTTGCCCGGCATGAGACGTTTGTCATTAGATGACGTAAGATGTAAA
The DNA here is from genome assembly GCA_964019695.1 of Loripinus fragilis. Taxonomy (NCBI): domain Eukaryota; kingdom Metazoa; phylum Mollusca; class Bivalvia; order Lucinida; family Lucinidae; genus Loripinus; species Loripinus fragilis. The sequence continues at coordinate 97,430,535 of OZ026514.1, read as the reverse complement.
CAAGTGGCGTGACATAACACAAAATTTACACCAGTCCTCTGTTTTACTTTAATTTTTGTAAGTCAAACGCGCTATAATAGTGAATTGGAATATGTGATAAGCAGATTATAACGCAGAGGTTTGGTTATCACCCTCAGTATCAACAGTGGACCATTATCAGCCCTCGAGCTAAAGCTCTCGGGCTGATATAAAGCTCTCAGGCTGATAATGGGGTCTCAGGTTGATATTTCGGGCGATAACCAAACCTCTGTGTGATAATCCAATTATCATATGACGTGGCATTAGGGAACGATGTAACGCCATGCAATTAATTATGTCTCCCCCCTTCAGGGTCGGGAGACATATTGTTATACCCCCGCAAACTTTGTTTGTGGTGGGGTATACTGTTTTCATGTTGTCCGTCCGTCTGTGCGTCCGTCCGTAACGTTTTGTTACCTTAATACCTTGAAGAGCTATTGCTGGATTTGCAAACATGTTTATATATGCAAGACAACTAATTTAGACAAAAAAGTAAGGGCTAGGGGCCAATTCTATTAGAGTTATTTCCCTTTGTAGTTCTAAATGGCTTTTAATGTAGGGTTTTATGCTTATGCTATTATAGTCCATACACGGGCCGATCAACTCCTACCACAGCTTTTGATGGAACAATTTTAATACTTTTCCTATGCAATGTAGACATATTGAACATATGCATGAAGGAGTTTGGTTCAGAAAAAATAATTTTTGACAAAATGACAGCTGTGAGAACTTAGACAATTTTTCCCAAATAGGGCTTTTGTATATGCATAGATGGTGCCTTCATGGGTCGATCAACTCCTACCACAGCTTTTGATGGAGCAATTTGATACTTTGCCTATACAATGTAGACACATTGAACATATGCATGAAGGAGTTTGGTTCAGAAAAAATAATATTTGACAAAATGAAAGCTGTGGGAACTTAGACAATTTTTCCCTAATAAGGCTTTTTGTATATGCATAGATGGTGCCTTCATGGGCCAATCAACTCCTACCACAAAAATGAAAGCTGTGGGATTTAGACAATTTTTTATTCTAATAAGACTTTTGTATATGTATAGATGGTGCCTTCATGGGCCGATCAACTCCTACCACAGCTTTTAATGGAGCAATTTGATACTTTGCCTATACAGTATAGACACACTGAACATATGCATGAAGGAGTCTGGTTGAAATTTTTTTTGACAAAATGACAAAATGACAGCAGTGAGAACTTAGACAATTGTTCCTAAATATATGACTTTTGTATATGCATGGATAATGCCTTTATGGGCTGATCAAATCCTACCACTGCTTTTGATGGAGCAATTTGATACTTTGCCAATACATGAAGGAGTTTATAATTTTTGTTTTCACAAATTCTACTGAAATATTCTTTTCAAAACTAAGTTCTGCTGCTTTGAACTATAGCATGCCAAGTTTTTTTACTGACTCTTACTGTGCGGGGGGGTATCTAATAAGCATTGCTTATTTTCCCTGGGCGTCCATCTATCTGTCTGTCACAAATCGTGTCCGCTCTATAACTTGAAAACGGCTCATGCTCTATTCACGAAACTTTATACAAATATCAATCAGCATGAGATGACGTGCAGAGTGCAAGAATGGTAACTCTGCCTTTTATACTTTTTGAGTTATTTCCCTTTGAACTTTGTGCATCACAAAAATCATGTCCCCTCTATAACTTTAAAACCGCTTTGGCTATATTCACGAAACTTTATACAAGTATCAACCAACATGAGTCGACGTGCAGAGTGCAAGAATAGTAACTCTGCCTTTTATACTTTTTAAGTTATAATCCTTGGAACTTTGTCCATCACAAAAACCGTGTCCGAACTATAACTTGAAAACCGCTTAAGCTGTATTCACGAAACTTTATACAAGTATCAACCAACATGAGTCGACGTGCAGAGTGCAAGATTAGTCACTCTGTCATTTATACTCTTTGATTAATTTCCCTTGGAACTTTGTCCATCACAAAAACAATTATCTATGACTATTTTATGCCAGGTTATGATTGTGCAATAGTTAACTACATTGACAGATATCTTTACTAGATACGAGCTGATTGTCTGCATGAAATGACTAGAATTTCCGTTAGAAATTGTATTTAATGTTTCTGTTTGAAATTGTATTTAATGACTTATGCTTTTGACATCAAAAGGGGGGAGACATCTGTTTTTTCGTCGAAAAACAATTCTAGTTCTATAAACCACTTGTGGTTTACAGATTTAGTAACGTAACGTAATGATGTCCATTATGATGTTGCGTAAAAGATGGTAAAATCTTACGTTTTTCACGCAAGAAATGGGATAACAAAATAATTTTAAAGCCCTATGATAAATAGGATCTAACATACATGCTCCTGTATTATTGAATTTATCAAAGTTGTTGCGAAAAAGCAATGAAATGCTCGGCAAGCCTCGCATTTATATTGCTTTTCCTCAACTCGTTTGATAAATTCAATAAACATGGGCACTCATGTTAGACCCTCTAAAAAAATAAATATATTTCAATTTCACATAGTTAATGATAGTTGGACCCATTGATTCTTTTAAAAAAAAGTAGTAAAGGACCCACTGTCCAGGCATAAAAATGTAAACAAATAACACTGGACAGGAGGATTATTTGGATTTTTGAAATTGCTTTGGAAGGGGAAACACAATCCTCTTTTGGGGAGAAATATTTCCATCTTGTTGCTAATTTATATTTTCCGTTTCCAGTGTCGGTACAGCCTAGCTCGGACAAGATTGGAACTCTTACTGAGGCAGGTGGAATCCCTTCAGTACACGAGTCACCACACACAGTACTTCCTGAGGAAGAATAAGAAAAACGACGAAGATAACGCCATCTTGCAGGTAGATAAAAAAGAATCCAGGCCTTAAGACAAGAGGGTGGCTCAGTGGTAGAGTGCTGGACTCAAGACCAAGAGGCCGCGGGTTTGAGCCTCACCGGCGTCACTGCGTTGTGGTCCTTGAGCAAGAACATTAATCCTAGCTTAGTACTGGTGCAACCCAGGAAGACCCGTCCCTTTATAACTGAAAGATTGTTGATGGGACGTAAAGAATCAAATCAAACAAACTTCAGTGCACTTTAATAAGATAAGATGTTTTTGTGTGCATTTGTGTTTAACGTCCCACCAACAGCTAAAGTCATATGGAGACAGGGCCACAGCTTTAAGTCTCATCCTACAGACTGGAGAAGCCAGGGATAGAACCAGAGACTTAATATGTTAATATTAGGTAGTTTTAGCAGCAGTTTTGAATTATTTCATTCCATTGTTATTTGAGGATGTCTAGAACCTTCATATTTGTTTGTAGGCTAGATTGCACTCTACCGGGCACATCTGATTTTGACCAGGTTTCTAGGGTCTGTTTGCTTCTAAATTATTTCTTGAAGCATTTGATGTGGAGGATACATGTAACCTGAAAACAACTAAGGGGGTATGGGGGCATATGCCGCCATTTATCACAAGTTATGTGAATAGACTGTAAAATGGTGCCCGGTAAAGTGCAAGTGTCCCTTGTTTGTATTACAGGCCTACACTGACTGTGTACAGCTTCAAGTTCAGCAGAATCTTGCCCAGCGAGCCATTGATAGATTACAAAGTGCCATTGGCCTCCGTCTTCCTGTGATACAAAATACTACCAGTGCTAATACATTGTTACGACAGGCCTCAACAGATAAACTAAGGTAATGCCAATTAACCCTTAAAGCGCCACCTATAATTTGCAGAATATGACACATTAAAAATTTGCTGCTTTTGCAAATAAGGCATGATATTTCATGAGAATCTCCTGCTGACAGACGATTCTCATGAAATATCATACCTTATTTTTTCTGAACATTAGGAAAGATGTTGCAAAATTTATTGTCTGCTGCAGTCTGGGGCTTTAAGGGTTTAATAAATACAATAGCTATCAAACCTTGAGTATTTTTAAAATCATTCTAGTCAGTACATGAGATCTTTGGCACTTATTACATGAGCAAGCAGCAAAGGCTAGACAAACCTCGGGGCACATGTGCAGTCTCACCAGAGCCTTTGCTACTCGCTTACACAAAGCATGGAAGTAGACAAAAGGCTTAGACCAAAATTTAGATCGCTAGCTCCACTTGCTAGCTGTGTGTACATGTTTAAAGAGTGGCTAGATCTATGTGCATATGCAAGAAGTACCGAAATCTCCCATTGTCTACATGGGTGAAAGTTTTCAGGATTAATCCTGAATTCAGGATTTTGAGGCTGACTTTCCATAGAAAGTCAGCCTCAAAATGCTGAATTAGGCAGATTGTAATAGCTTCTCTGATTAGTTTTCAGATTATCTAAACACAATTAATTATTTAAACTTGAAATTATTCAATTTTATAGGCATCCTGCAAGTTTTGAAATTTGTATTTCTAAAGTTCAGGATTTTGTAAATTTTGAACTTTCACCCATGTGTCTAGTTTACCATTAATATTTTAACCCCATCTAAATGAGATAGCTTTTGGAGCACTCATACCATGTTTCAACTACTAGAAATCAGAAAAATGATGCAGAATCATGCCCTTTTAACTTGAGGCTTTTTGGTGTGTTTAACTGTCTGCGTACTTGTGAATGAACATTATAAGAATATATCATGAGACTCAGTGTGAGGATGGAATTGAAAAATCCTTCCTTAGAATCACCATTTGGCATCATGAGGCTTGCAGAGTGATGAAAAACAGTGATCCTGAGGCAGGGATTTTTCGGTCCCACCCTTACACAAATAATGGATTCTTTTTCTTGCTTACCATAAAATTCTGCATTTTAGCTCACCTGCGTCTGGATAAAATGGTGTATGATAGAGTTAGGTTAAAACTGATAAGTTTACCGTGTATTTCTTCAGGTATATCTTAGAGAGCCTTCTAGAAACTGTGATAAGTACCAGTATATCAAGTGCTATCCCTGGAGCCCCTCAGCCCCTGATGTCACTGTGCCCATCCCTGGACTCCCAGGCTTGTCAGGATCTGTTTAGACACTTGTGTATTCATGGTACCCCGCGGATACAGGTGCTCACTGGCATGTTATTGGTCCGAGTGTGTGGAAGTCAGCCCTGGTTTGGAGAGTTTATGGGCAAGGTCCTCCAAGATTACTTCCATTCAGAAGCAGCAGAAGTCTTTCCACAGGATAGGTATAGTATTTATTTTTATTTTTATTCTCATAATAAACTACAGCATAATTAAGTTGGTCTCAAAATTCTGAATTAGGCAGGTAATAATAGCTTGAGATTGATTTCTGTTTAACAATTTAAGCTTAAAGGATTTATTTTTGTTGTTCACACACAGCAAAAATATAATGTGGATGAAATATAGGTATGTTTTGCTTATATATGGGTATAGTAAAAAAGTCAGATTTAATTTTACAAATTCCTTTTTATCTTTTTTTCAGGGTATTTATTCTCCTTACAGCTATGGGACAGCGGTCCCTACAAGGTCCCAATGCAGTCAGCATCATGGAGAGTCTTCTAGCTATGTTAGCTAGAGTCCTCTCCCCTATAATGGGTAACCATGGAGGAGGAGTTATTCCACATACTGGACAGGTAGATCTCTCACTGATTGGTTGGATTCTCCTGTTTCTATGTCGTAACCTTGACAACACCCTGACGTCAAATGGAAGTGCTGAAGAAGAAGGGGCATCCAAAAAAGAGAAAGACCAAGGTGAGATCTGATCTGGGTTTTTACTTTTTTCTGAGGAGGGTATATCTGGGTTCAATAGGTTATCGATTAATGAATTCCTTAACCTAACCCGCTACTATTTTTTTTTGTCCTTAAATGATGCTTGCTTTTTACGCCTGCTGCATATCTTAGAGAGCACTTTAAACTAGATTTTATCATGTATGCAAACACAAGGGAGGAGTCCGATCTGGGTCCATATTGTTTGCAATAAAGGCTACCAAAGAACATAAGTAGACAAGCGAGAGTAGATGACAAAAGTGAAAGAGATAATGAATTCCTTATAATAAGCATACTTGAACGAACATGTGAGTTTTCATCTATCAGTAACACCATGCCATAAATCACATCTTATCCTGTACCAGTTAGGCTGTTTTAGCCCACAACGCCCCAAACACGACTGCAGCAGAAGACACATTTTGTGATTTAAATAATTTTGAAAAAAATGAGGCTTGACATTTCATGTGTATTATTTGTACTGCTGGCAGACAATTTTCACATGAAATATCAAGCATTATTATGTTACTAAAATAGCAACAAAATTTTAAGTTGTTGTCTGCTGTAAATTGTATTTTATGATACTAAAAATAGCAACAAAATTTGAAAGGATTTACAATGATGGCAAGATAGTGAGTGACTACAAGAACATATAGATCAAATTTGATCAAAAATGGCTGCCAGCAGGGGGCTTTGCCAGCAAGGGTCTTATTACATTATTACAACTAATAGAAACTTTAAAAACTTCCCCATCTGCAATCAGTTGTCAGACTTTAAAACAATAGGCAGAATTGGCCAGTAGGTCACCTTCTATTAGAACAGCTTGATTTGTTTACACTTGGCTAACTCTTTCTTTGCTAGCTGCAGCTTTTAGTCATCTGCTGATAACCCTTGCAAACAATTTGGATCCAGATCAGGACTGACTTCTGTCGGTCTTGATCTGGATCCAAATTGTTTGATACCCTGATAGTGTTCCTGAAAGAGTTTTTTGAAAAAGTTAGTTTGAAAAACAGTCAGCAGACGACAATTAAACATGAAAAAATTACCCAGCATGCAAAGAGTTTAATGTTCTTCTCACAGGTGTGGGTCTGTCAAATCGCTGGAACTTCATACAGGCCAATGGCAACGTGAAGACGGAGAAGAAGAGAACGAGGTCAGTTGGTATATACAGGAGATCCCTGCAGAAGAGACTGTTACATCACAAACAGAAGCTAAAGGACCTGGAGCAGGCCAAGAAAGTGTTCATGTCTCAAGACAAAGAGGGGCAGGTGAATCACACCCTCTACAAACACCAGGAGAAACAATTCCAGAAGGAGCTGTCCAAATATGCTTCAAAGGTAAGGAAGACAACCCCTTTATGCTTGGGCTAATTACAGTGCAGTCCCTTTATAACACAACTCATAACACAAATTTGGATATAACACGTCATTTTGTGGCTTCCAAATAAGACTGCTCCTCTAGGCTGAGCTTGTGACAGCTATGTATTAACTATTAAGGAGCAACTATCATGTATTAATAGGACAAAGTACTTACTGGTATTAACCTGCTGTAGTGTTTTATTAGCTCACCTGAGCCAAAGGCTCATGGGTGAGCTAATAGTATACCAGTGTTTACAAATGACCACTTATGTGGCTAATAACTGGTATTTTTGACACTTTAGTGGCTAAAACCTCTTACGTGTCTAGTCACATAAGAAGTTGTTTAAAACTACATAAATCAACTAAGTGGGGTAACCCCTGTAAGTTTAAAAAAAAGACACTTAAAATTGGATATTAAATTATCCATCTGTATGGACCTTCAACACCTCCATCTACATAATTTACACTAAGAGCCTTGATCTTACATGCCTACTTAAATAAAAAAAAAAAAAAAAAAAACATTTTCAATTGATACTGTCAAAAAGCTTATCTAAGGGGGATAACCCTGATATAATGAAAATAAAAATCTGTTGCAGTTTGAGCCCCTGGTGGTTAAATTTGTGTTTAGCCTTATAAAAATGTAGCCTCATATAAATTTATCATCCCAAAAATATATTCACTTAAATCAAATCGACAGAATTTAGCCACTTAAGATTGGAAGATGCATAATGTTTTTAACTCTTAGCCACCTAAATGGCCATTCGGTGGTACGCCCAGTCACTCCCGCGTCTGTCCGTCAACATTTTCAAATATCTCCTCTAAACCACTGGGCCAATTGAACTCAAATTTCATATGGAGACTCCTTAGGACGCAGGAAAGAAAGTATGTTCAAATGGTCCTGGTCTCATGACCAAGATGGCCGCCATGCCCATATATGGTAAAAACCCTTTAAAAATCTTCTCCAGAAACAGAAGGCCGATTACCTCGGGACTTGGTATGTAGCATTGGGGATGTGGGGCCTACCAAGTTTGTTCAAATGATGATCCTAGGTTGACCTTGACCTACTTAACGTCAAGGTCAAATTTGTTTCCTAATGCATTTAAATGGGAAACTTTTAGAAAAGTTGATTTTTTTGAAAACTGTAGAAGCCTTAGTCATTATTCTCACTTGATATGTTAAACCTAATGAGATAAGTTTCAAAGGTCAAGGTTGACCTTTAACTTTTCAGCCAAGGTCGCTCATATTGGAGTCCCATCAATATATTAAAACATTGTTTGCTCATAAACCATTTGCGCAATTGAACTCAAATTTCATGTGAAGACTCCTTATGCTAAGTTATCCAAAATTTATACAAAATAATTTGGTCACTTGACCAAGATGACCGCCAAGCCCATATATTGGTATAACCCTTTAAAATCTACATCTCCAGAACCAGAAGGCCGGTGACCTTGGGACTTGGAATGTAGCATTGGGGATATGGGGCCTACCAAGTTTATTCAAATGATGATCCTAAGTTGACCTTGACCTACTTAACGGCAAGGTCAAATTTGCTTCCTAATGCATTTAAATGGGAATTGTTCTGAAAAGTTGATTTTTTGAATCCTGTTGAAGCCAAAGTCATTATTCTCACTTGATATGTTAAACCTAATGAGACAATGGCTATAAATAAGTTTCAAAGGTCAAGGTTGACCTTTAACTTTTCAGCCAAGGTCGCTCATATTGGAGTCCCATCAACACATTAAAACCTAGTTTCCTCAGAAACCACTAGGCCAATTGAACTCAAATTTCATATGAAGACTCCTTATGATAGGTTAGCCAAAATTTATACCAATTGTACTCGTCACTTGACCAAGATGGCCACCATGCCCATATATATGGTAAAAACCTTTTAAATACCTTCTCTGGAACCAAAAGGCTGATGGCCTTGGGACTTGGTATGTAGTATTGGGTAGTGGGCCCTTCCATATTTGCACAAATGATGAATCTAGGTTGACCTTGACCTACTTTATGGCAAGGTTAAATTTGATTCCTAATGCATTTATATGGGAAAAATCTTGAAATGTTCATTTTTCTATAACTGTTTCGGCCAAAATCATAATACTTGCAAGAAATGTTTAACCTAGTGAGACAACGGTTTTATATAAATACCAAATGTCAAGCTGACCTGTGACCTTTTATCCAAGGCCACTCATTTGGACTGCCACATACCTATCTAAACATCTTTTCCTCAGAAATCACTGGGCTGTTTGATGGAGTATTCATTAGATTGTTTTAGGTCACTTGACCAAAAGGGCAGCAACCCCCATAAAACAAAATATGTTTCATTATAAGCCGTAGTTGATCTTGACCTATTTTAACATTATTAAGGAGATCAGGTGAGCGCTTCAGGACCACCAGGTCCTCAACTTTATGCATTGTCAGGACTAACATGCGAAGTGCAATAGCTCTGAATCAAGCATATTTAACTCCAAATTACTCAGAAAAGCATTGCAAACAAAAAGTTCCCTACCAGCATGATCAGACTGCTCCTTAATGGCAGTCTGATCAAGACTATTTGGTTATTGCAGATCATAGACTGGAATATTCCAATTCATAAATTAATCACTCAAAAGAGTTAAAGCAGGGGATTGAGGACACAAATATCATATACACAACTAATTTTCTTCTTAACAGCATGTTAAAGACATCATACAGATCAGGAAGAATGATGCGGAGATTTTGAGGAAACTTCCTCGAGACAGTTCAATGCTGGATGGGAAGGATGTGATGGAGTATGATGGTGATACAGTGCTAGTCCTGCCCAAAGAGAGATGTCTGCCGGTCGTCCAAGGTCTCATGGCTCTGCTACTAGGAATGGACTTTACCTGTAACGTTGACCTGTTTCTAGTCACTTGCAAGGTAAGATTCTACAGTAAAACCTGTCTTAGGCAGCCACTCAAAAAGACAGTAAATTGGTTTACAAGACTTATTATCGCTTTATACCCCTTTTCCACACAGGCCCCGAATCCAACAAATTGACATGAATTGACAAATATTTGGATTCGTGGCTGAATCGTTCTCAGTTCGTGAAGATCTTATCTGATTCACACAGTCCGTAGTGAGTTCTTGCAATTCATAGGTCTATCGGGAATTCGGCTCAAAAGTTTTGAACTGTTCAAAACTTTGGCCACGAATTCCGCGATTCGAAAAATCGTGTGTGATTCGTACCGAATTTCTAAGGCATTCTTGGACATCGTAATTGAATCGTAATCGATTAGGAGGCATTTTGGGGCATTCGTAGTTTCTCTTAGCTCATTAGTGGGGAATCAGGAGATTATGCCAAGCAATAAAACCAAGGAAGAGAAAGTAGAAGGATTTTCCCTAAGATTAATTACCCCGTCACACACATGTGAGCAGTCCTAGAAGTTTAAACAGATTTGGCAGATTCTAGAGCATAATCAGGATCAGTCAGTACCTCCTGGCTGCTGATTTTGCCAATGTCGAACTGCTATATTTTTCCAAGTCAAAGAGTCTGGGTCAGGGCCTCTCGACTTTAACGTAGTTGTTTTCTTCTAGCTATATAAGAAGCCGTTTTCAACACTCAAGTTGCAGGATCAATTCTACTGCTGCTTTACGAGGAACATTCATTTTGGAACTGATGCCCAGAAGCATGTATGGGCCTTTTTTATAACTATCGTGAGGAAAATCTCGCAAATCGTCGCGGATTTCTGTTAATTTGTATCCCATTCGTGCTGCATTTGGCATATTCTTAACTGATTCGTAATTGATTCCTTAATTTTCATGCAGCATGTTCTAATGTTATTTTGCTAATCGTAATGAATTCTTGCGCGATTCCAGCCGAATTGAGCCGATTCCCCCCGAATATTCATAACGACATCGTATCTGAATTGGGACTGACTCGTAGAACATCACGATTGGAGAAAAAAATTAATGAAACCTCACGAATCCCCCCCGAATCCAACAAAAATCAATTCGTGGGGATTCGGGCGATTCGTGGCCTGTGTGGAATAGGGGTATAATGCAGGTCAAAAATATTGCAGAATGCTCCAGAGAGATCGAGTTTTTTGTCTATTTTTGTAGTAGCCGCTTAAGACAGGTTTTACTGTATTCCCTTTGAATTCTGATGCAATATTTGGAAAGATGTCACATTTTTCTGTCCATGTAAGAAAACTATCCGAAAGTTTTGCAAAATGGAAGTTTCTAACATTAGCTGAAAACCTATTTATATGTGAGAAAGTTGAAGAACAACCCATACTGGACAGAAAAAATTATAGCCCTGACATGTGATTTCCAACAATGTGGCATTTTTACAAGTGTAGACTCAGACGAGCCTGTGCAGCCTCCTTTTTAGCTTAGAAACTCCAAATGATATTCAGTCAGTAGCTTAACAGTTATAGAATATTCAAATGACTATCAAAGGCGCTGATCAGACTGCACGTATGTGCAGGCTGGTCTGAACCTTTGCTAGTCGCACATACAACATTGTTGGAAATCTCCTGTCGCGGCTCATTATTATGTAATCTGCTGACAGTTTCCACAATCATACAGAAATCTATATTATCTGATATCCATGACAAGAGCTATAGCAAACAGTGTAGATCCTGATGAGTGAGTTGGTTCTTTTGAGTACTGTAAATACGGAAATTTTCGTGAGAATTTTATTTTTGTGAAAAGTGTTTATATATATTTGCCATGTTAAAAATTCGTGACTAGGGCATAATTTACTACATCACTAAATGATAGTGATTTGGGGAGGATTTTATTTTTGCGAAACTTCACGAATGCGTATTTTCACAAATCTATCGCAAAAAAATCCGAATTTGCAGTACCCACAACATACATGGGTGAAAATTTTCAGAAGTACGTCTGAATTCAGGATTTTGAGCAGCCTAAAAATGCTGAATTAAGGAGACCCTAAAAGCTTCTCTGATTTATTTTCAGTCTGTCTAAGGACATTTGACCATTTAAACTTGAAATTGTGAATATTTAGTGGGCGTACAGCAAATTTTAAGAATGGAGTTTCAATAGTTCAGGATTTTCGAAATTTGAACTTTCTCCCATGAACATTAGTTTTAGTTGAGAAATTAGAAAATTGAATTGATTACACACTCTTATCTAGAGGCCTGTACTAATAGCATTATTAGCTCACGTGAGCCATAGGCTCCCAGGTGAGCTATTAGTATACCAGTGGTTCCGTCGTCCGTCAGCATTTTCAAACATCTTCTCCTCTGAAACCACTGGGCCAATTGAACTCAAATTTCATATGAAGACTCCTTAGGATAGCGGATTGAAAGTCTGGTCGAATGGTCCTGGTCACATGACCAAGATGGCCGCCATGACCATATATGGTAAAAACCATTTAAAAATCTTCTTCTCCAAAACCAGAAGGCTGATGACCTTGGGACTTGATATGTAGCGTCGGGGATGTGGGGCCTACCGAGTTTGTTCAAATGATGATCCTAGGTTGACCTTGACCTACTTAACGTCAAGGTCAAATTTGCTTCCTAATGCATTGAATTTTTTTTTAAAACTGCGGAAGTCTTAGTCATTACTCTCACTTGATATGTTTAACCTAATGAGACAATGGCTATAAATAAGTTCCAAAGGTCAAGGTTGACCTTTGACCTTTCAGCTTAGGTCACTCATATCAGAGTCCTATCAATATATTAAAACATGGTTTTCTCACAAACCATTGGCCCAATTGAACTCAAATTTCATGTGAAGACTCCTTATGATAAGTTAGCCAAAATTTATGTAAAATATTTTGGTCACATGACCAAGATGACTGCCATGCCCATATATGGTAAAAACCCTTTAAAAATCTTCTTCTCCAGAACCAGAAGGCTGATGACCTTGCAGGGTTCCCACGAGCACTGGAAAACCTGGAAAATCACAAAAAAAAGTTCCATGCATGGAAAAATCATGGAATTTGAAAAAAACTGAAAAATCATGGAAAAATCATGGAATTTTGTGAAATAATTTGTGTGTTTGACAGCTTGCTTTCTGGCTATTGATGATTTAAGTTTTTATTATTATTTCAAAATGCATGTTTGGTTCAGAGCAGGGCCGGCACTTGTTGTGTCTGATATTTTATAATCAGAAGTATTCTTTTATATAAGGTCTAACCAAAAGATATTCATTATGTTTTTGAATGGAATGTAAAATCCACATTGAATCATTAATTTTGAACTATCAGATTCTTAATTTGCATGGTGAATCATATAAAACAGGCATTCAAGCGGGCTTTACTATTCATACTTTTTTGTTATTCTACTTATACCTACATTTTCATGAAAATGCCTTACTATCCTAACTTTTTCACTTAAAATGTCATATATGCAATAAAATCATTAAAAGAATTTCCCCGCTCGCTTCGCTCGCTCAAATTTCTCAATAATTAAACTTGTTTTTTTTATAAATGGCCACTAAATTTCTCACTTTGAAGTTTTCAGCTGCAAAAGTCATTCTATTTATGGAAGATTTTATTGTCACCACTTTTATCCTGCTTATTTTGATATATTATCATTAATTTAATAATTCACTGTTATGAATTATTGGTCTGAAAAAGCCCCACTATCTCTACTTTTTTACATTGGATAATCCCTACTTTTTCAAAAATTTCATCCCTACTTTTTCCTTACTTTTTCGTGGAAGGGCACTTGAAAGCCTTCAAATAAAAGTTATTCAAAATATATCATCATAAAAAATTAGCTTTTGGAGCCATTTCAATTCAATCATCCAGGTAGTATGGTGTTTCTGATTTTAAAATTGGCAATATAAGTTACCTTTTTGGCTAGTTATTGGAAAAAGATTTAGAATGATGCATTATTGAAAAAAATATTGAAAAGATATAAAAAAGACATGTTCTAATAACAGTTAGTCACAATTGTGCTCCGTGTTGAAAAGAATACTGAGGATGCCGCGAAGAGGGGTGGTAGAGGCCGAGTGTTAAAAATGATCATGGAAATTACATTGTTGATCATGGAAAAATCATGGAAAAATCATGGAATTTTGTTTTTGAATTTCTGTGGGAACCCTGCCTTGGGACTTGGTATGTAGCATTGGGGATGTGGGGCCTACCAAGTTTGTTCAAATGATGATCCTTAGTTGACCTTGACCTACTCAACATTAAGGTCAAATTTTCTTCCTAATGCATTTAAATAGGAAATTTTTTGAAAAGTTGATTTTTTGAATACTGTTGAAGCCAAATTCATTATTCTGACTTGATATGTTAAACCTACTGAGACAATGGCTATAAATAAGTTTCAAAGGTCAAGGCCACCACACTTATAAATGGTAAAAACCCTTTAAATATCTTATTCTCTGGAACAAAAGGCCAATGGCCTTGGGACTTGGTATGTAGCATTGGGGATGTGGTCTCTACCAGGTTTGCACAAATAATGAATCTAGGTTAACCTTGACCTACTTTATGGCAAGGTCAAATTTGATTCCTAATGCATTTATATGGGAAAAATCTTGAAATGTTCATTTTTCTATATCTGTTTAAGCTGAAATCATGATACTTTCGAGAAATGTTTAACCTTATGAGACAATGGTTTTATATAAGTACCAAATGTTAAGCTGACCTGTGACCTTTTATCTAATGCCACTCATTGGACTGCCACATACCTATCTAAACATTGGTTTCTCAGAAATCACTGGGCTGTTTGATGGAGTATTCAATAGATTGTTTTAGGTCACTCGACCAAAATGGCTGCAACCCCCATATATGGTAATACAAAATATGTTTTATTAATATGCCTTGTAGTTGACCGTGACCTATTTTAACATGATTTAAGAGATCAGGTGAGCGCCTCAGGACCTTCAGGTCCTCTAGTTTATTATATACAAAGTAATGAAATACAGGAAAATATTGATTAAATATAATGTATATTTTTAAAAAAAAGCTGTATTTTTTTAAAAAAAGTTGTATTTCACTGCAGTGAAAATATAAGATGTATTTCACGGGTGAAATTGGATGTCCTCTGCTTTCTCCATTGAGTTCCTTGAGCCCACTTCAGAATTTCAAACGCCTGTAACTTTCTTATCAGTTGACAAAAACACAGAGTGTGGGTATTCATTTTCTTAGTTAGATCACAAGGACAATTTTGGTTATATTTTTAGGATTTGCTGAAATTTTCACTTTTTTACTCCTGCTCCTATAGTTTCAGTTTTGGCCGTCATTGCACATTATGCAATGTCATCATTTATATGATGTAATGTAATGGTGTATGACGTCATTTAGTGCAAAAAAATCAGCCACGCTTATAATTGTATATTATAAAAAGAAAATTTAATTTTTTGGAATAAATATGCCATTTATTTCCTCTTGTGAAGCGAGAAAATGTATATTTCACAGTGGCTTCTCCACTCATGAAATATGCATTTTTGGCTTCACTCGATGAAATAAATGACATATTCATTCCAAAAAATTGAATATCCTCTATGTATTGCAGGTTTTGGCGCGCGTGTGTGTAGCCACTCGTCCTGCTATATCTCTGACAGAGGCTATGACACAGGAGCAGCTGGAGAGGTTGATATTGTTGGCGGCTAACCTCAAGTTTAACCATTTATGTATTGCATTGCAGGTTTTGGCGCGGGTGTGTGTAGCCACTCGTCCTGCTATATCTCTGACAGAGGCTATGACACAGGAGCAGCTGGAGAGGTTGATATTGTTGGCGGCTAACCTCAAGTTTAACCATTTATGTATTGCATTGCAGGTTTTGGCGAGGGTGTGTGTAGCCACTCGTCCTGCTATATCTCTGACAGAGGCTATGACACAGGAGCAGCTGGAGAGGTTAATATTGTTGGCGGCTAACCTCAAGTTTAACCATTTATGTATTGCATTGCAGGTTTTGGCGCGGGTGTGTGTAGCCACTCGTCCTGCTATATCTCTGACAGAGGCTATGACACAGGAGCAGCTGGAGAGGTTAATATTGTTGGCGGCTAACCTTGAGTTTAACTATTTATGTATTGCAGGTTTTGGCGCGGGTGTGTGTAGCAACTCGTCCTGCTATATCTCTGACGGAGGCTATGACACAGGAGCAGCTGGAGAGGTTGTTATTGTTGGCGGCTAACCTTGAGTTTAACTATTTATGTATTGCAGGTTTTGGCGCGGGTGTGTGTAGCCACTCGTCCTGCTATATCTCTGACGGAGGCTATGACACAGGAGCAGCTGGAGAGGTTAATATTGTTGGCGGCTAACCTTGAGTTTAACTATTTATGTATTGCAGGTTTTGGCGCGGGTGTGTGTAGCCACTCGTCCTGCTATATCTCTGACAGAGGCTATGACACAGGAGCAGCTGGAGAGGTTGATATTGTTGGCGGCTAACCTCAAGTTTAACCATTTATGTATTGCAGGTTTTGGCGCGGGTGTGTGTAGCCACTCGTCCTGCTATATCTCTGACAGAGGCTATGACACAGGAGCAGCTGGAGAGGTTAATATTGTTGGCGGCTAACCTTGAGTTTAACTATTTATGTATTGCAGGTTTTGGCGCGGGTGTGTGTAGCCACTCGTCCTGCTATATCTCTGACAGAGGCTATGACACAGGAGCAGCTGGAGAGGTTAATATTGTTGGCGGCTAACCTTGAGTTTAACCATGGAAATGTCACCTGGGGAGGTCCCTGGGCAGGACATGCCCTCACTTGCCTTTTACAGGACATCCTAGAGGGTGGGTATACCTTTATAGAAATGATTCCAATAAAATTATATTGTGTATACCCATATAGCAGGGAAAGAAATTGAAAAAATCATACTAGCCAAAGTTGAAGGATAAAAGTGAAGTACAGTAAAACCTGTGTAAAACAGCCACTCAAAAATAGACAAAACAAAGATCTTAATGTCAAATGGTGATGAAGGTCGAAAGTATTGCAGAATGCTCCCCTTGGACCTGCATTAAGCGATAATTGGCCTTGAAAACTAATTTTCGGTCTTTGAGAGTGACCGTTTAATACAGGTTTTAATGTATGCTTTTCATACGAGAGCGCAGTGGCTCAGTGGTAGATTGCTTGACTCGAGACCGAGAGGCTGCGAGTCGAGCCTCACGGGCGTCACTGCGTTGTGGTTCTTGAGCAAGACAAATTTATCCTAGCTTAGTACTGGTTTAACCCAGGAAGACCCGTCCCTGTTTAACGGAAAGATTGTTGATGGGACGTAAAGAATCAAATCAAACAAACAAAAAACTGTATGCCATTCGATTTCCAAACCAAATGGTCAATTGCCAACTTCTAAAGTACCTAAAAGAAGACACACTATGTTAAAGCTACCTGATAAAACTAGATATTCTAAAGAATTGTCACTTTGATGTCCTTCTTTAGAGTATCCAAAGCATATTTTAGATAGATGAACAAGAAATTGACATTTCTGAATCACCCAGAATGTATATAATAACTGACCAATGCAATGAAAACTTGGCACATGACATAGTCCCTTAAACAATTAACATTTGCGCTCATGTTCAATCTCCCACAACTAAGCGAGGTTTACCTAACAGTTTGCATGCTGGGTAATTTTTCATGCGATTTGTTGTCCGATTTTTTTCAAAATCATCTTTTTCGTAAAATTCTTTCAGGAATATCATCAGAGTGTCAGACAGTTTATATCCAGATCAGGCCCAACCATCTGGGCCCAAACTGTTTGCAAAGGTTATCAGCAGACATCACTAGTGGATAAAGAGTTAAATTCATTCTTAAACATACATGTGCAGCTATCTAGTGGGGTCTGAGGCCTAAGTTTTTGCTTGAGCCTTCACCTACACAGGTTTAGATAAACAAAATATTTCAGCGTAAAATTGTAAATATTTTCTTACCCATCAATTTTAACATATGTTTTTGGTGCTCAAAAGAACGGTCTCATTGAGACGTTTCTTTTGAGTACCCAAAATATATGTTCTGGTTGAGATATGAGAAAATTAAATTTTCGTTACGCACTCTTAACTAAAGTCCTGACCTACATCCCTTTGTGTGTGCAAACAGTAAATGCTCTGGCGAGACTGCACATATACACATGCTCATCTGAGCCTTCCCTGCTCACATATGTGATAAGTTTTTTCAACTATTAGCTCACTGTCTAGCCATGCCCCCATCTGGTTCCTATCTACATTAGCTTTACAAGAGACTGAGACATTGCATACCACGTGGCAATACACTGACAAAATAGTGGAAAAATACCAAGATCTCATGAACTGACTTATTTGTTTGTTTGAAGGAGAGCGAGTTTACCCTTCTACAAGACTAGATGGTATAACAGATGATGATATGTCAGTACAGACCACAGATACAGATGATAGTCTACCTCACAGTATTAGTCTACCACTGATAGAGGAGCCTGAGTCAGGCCTGGAAACTAGTGAAACTTCAGGTAACTAAGGATTGACATTAGATACAAGGGGGTGATTATGTCCAGCCAACCAAAGGCAATGGTGGGCATATTGCTTTTGGTGTGGTTCACATTGGTGTTGGCCTCTGTGTAGCTTTGGCTCTCTAAACCAGTGAAAGGATTTTGATAAAATTTGCATAGGCACTTTTTTAGGAGATGGGAAAGAAGAGATTAAATTTTGTTGACCTTGATAACATTTTCAAGGTCACAGCACATTCAATATCACACTTTTTAACCATAAAAAGCTTGTTAGCACTTGGACATAGTTTCAATCTGAAACACTATTTTGATTATTAATTGATTTTCTTATTTCTCATCCAACATATTATAATGTAACGAAAAAAACTAAAGAATACAATTGTTTTTGTCCATGATCGTATGTATAGTGGTATATTTTACTAACACAATATTTATTCATAAAACATAAGTATAACACAAGACTGTCTCGAGACTGACTGTCTCATAGTCTACACACACTGCAAGCGTACTCGACTGAGCAGTTCACAACACTCACTCAGCTCTACTGTAATGCACTGAGGACATGGTCAGAACCGGCAGTATATATAGCGAAAATGGAAAGAAATTTTCATTCCATAACATCAAAAGTTACTGAGTCTGTATAATAATCCTCAATATTATGACAAGATTCTGATGATTACACGGAAACAATTATTTGGCACCTGCGGCAAGAACAGTGGAAAACATGTGCCCACTATCAAAACTTTCCATCACCTGATCCATCTGGACCGAATATGCAATCATAAGATTCCTGTATAATACAACAAGTGACAGGGCACTATTCCAGCATAAACATAAATGTGCATCATTTTCATTCTACTATGGTCCTGCAGTTATAGTTATGAAGCTCTATCCCGACAACAGCTATTTGTTGTGGGGACTGAGTCTCAACCTGGAATACCATCTATGGGCTTGTGAAGCCAGTGGATCGAACCTACGACCCTACACCACTCAGGCCCGCAGATTATCTTACATAGAACTGCGCATGCAGAATAAAGGTGTACTTCAATAAACCGCTACATAAATTGTTTTGATCAGTAATTGAAGGACAGTATTCATCCTAGATACTGCCCATCAATTACCATAGCCTTACAGACCATTAAGAGTGTTTTAGTCATTATGATTGTCAACCCTTCAACATGCTTTTGCTAATAGTGAGCTTGCATAAGCTGACTATATTATAATATATACGGATACTCAAAAGAACCATTTCATACGGATGAGATGGTTATGTTAGAACCCAAAATGTATACGTTTATACTTATGGATAAGGAAATAATGGCAATGTTACACACAAAATATTTGCTTATTTTGACATATGTAAACACGCATCCATCCCCACTCATTTTCTGCAAAGTATGTCTAATGAGGTCCTTTCTAGATTATACGTTCACCTTCAATAACTTTTGAATGCTGGGTAATTTTGCATGCTTTTTTCTCATCTGCTGAGGGTTTATTGATTCCAAGAGTTACCAAACTTATGATTGTTCTTTCTTTTTTTGCTAGAAGATATTTCGAATCAGAGTAAAGATGACACCTCCAAACTGAATTTAGAGAAGGAATCCTCCATGATGGTTGACATACTGTTGGACGGCACCTACGACGACGAAACATCCGACAAGCTGCACGCCTACGTAACCGGAGAGAATATAGCGCCGCCGCTCAGTATGCCAGGGTATAATAATGTGATGTTTGTACAACCTATGCCTAGTAGTAATATGAATGGAACCCTGGATATTTCTGGTTCTTCCAATGTGTAAGCTTTCTGTAGCTTAGTCATGTCATTGTTGTCTGTCTCAGGGGACAAAAATTCTACTCGTCCGCTTGTAATTACAAGCCAAATCTAGAAAGGACGAGTATTTCTTCCCAAAGCACTCGTCCTGTACTTTGGGAAGAACTACTCAAGGATGTCATATTCCATGTTACTCCTTTATGTTCTCTATTGCATCTGCTTTTAAAGGACAAGTGCATGTGTTTGCAGGACAAGTGAAAATTGTAAGCAACTCGTCCTCCAGGACAAGTGATATATTGAAATATTTTTGTCCACTGTGTCTTTAACAGTTTAAACTGAAAATGATGATTTGCGAACCGAAATCAGCCAATTTGTAGACTACTTTATGATTATGTAATGTGGACCCAAATTGGACACTCTGATGGTATTCCTGAAAGAATTTTTGGAAAAAATCAGCAGACGACAAAAAAGCATGAAAAATTTCCCTGGGTAGAGTTAACACAACCAAGCTTCACACAAGTGATCCTTGGGTCATCCTCTTTCTTATTTGTTCAATGATTTCAATTCTATGTTGAATTCTGGAGGCCATTGCAATGAATAGGAGAATACTAAGAAAAACTGCAATCGAAAACTACAGTCTGATTTGAGTGACCCTTGAGCAAGATTGCTTAAATACTGTGATCTAAGTTGATTAGAGCCAACTGTATTTTAGACTAACTATATTTGCAGGGATTTTCCCAGGCTTGATTTGGGCCTTCCCAATTTTAAAATGAGCAAAAACTTCCCAAAATGGTGTAAATCATTCCCAATTTCTTAGATCTACATTTTGGTGAATATTTCTTGAAAATCCGAACAAAATCAGCAAAGTTACAGATGCATGAAAATTTCCATAAAAATGTGAGTGAAAACATGCTTTCTTATGGGTAATTAAAGCAACAAATATGTTTACAGCTTTTCGCTACTAATTTTTTAAATGGTTTTACTGCATTTAAAATGGCGGTCCAGTTCTTTTAGACTGGATAAATTTTCCCAATTTTAATGGTTCAAACATTTTTTCACAAAAACAACAGGCCCCTGGCCCCAACTTCAGAAAGGTAAGAAAATCCCTGGTTTAACTCTTTTCTTGCAGGGTTCGCAAAGGCTCAAAAATTACTTGAATTTAGATTGTTTTCTTGAAAAGTCCTTGAAAGTTAATTATGCCATGAAAAGTACTGAAAATTCAGGCAAAGGCCTTGAAAAGTCCTTGAATTCTTTTTCTGTAGCAATTAACACTGTTGATAGAGATCTAAATCAGAATAAAACTGTTGTGCCTTTATTTGGTACAACAAATGCCAAATAAAGGCACAACAATTTTATACTAATTTTCTAGTACTAATTTCTCCATTATCTCAGTCTAGCATTTCTGAAGTGGAATCTTAACATTTAAATCAGGGGTTTTCATAAACTTTTAGTCCTTGAAAACTATAGAATAGTCTTTAGAAGTCCTTGAAAAGTCCTTGAATTATACTCAAACTTGCCTGAATGAACCCTGTCTTGTCAATCACAACTTTGTCGCCTGCTTTTGTTCTTACATTGCAAACAATCTATGATAAAATCAAATCTGAAGTGAACTTGAATATATGCAGCAGACGTAAAAAGCAGACTTATTTTTCAGGACAAAAATATTGGTGGGATAAGGGTTAAAGTTCCTAACTCTTAAAGTGCCATCAAAAAATTAATCTGAAAAATGACGTTTGCTGAAGTCGCTGTAGATATTTGCTAACATTATTGACCAATTCAAGTACGGAGGCAAACAGCATGGACCCAGATCAGACTGCTCCTACACTGTTTGAACAAGAGGCTCCTAAAACATTTAGGCAGAGGACAAATTCAGACGACATTTGTTGTGATTGGCGCTTTAAGTGTAAAAATATGTTCTTGTGCAGAGAGGCCTTATTGAAAAAAGTAGACACCTGCATTTGTGCTAATACTAATTAGAATTTGTTTCAATTTCTCCTTTCAATCTTATTTTCTACATGGTTAAAGGGAAACAATGTTATTTTATCTGTCTCCAGGCCTTTAGATAAGAGTGGGTAACAGAAAAAAATTCTTATTTCTCAAACAAAACCTTTGTTGTGGGTACTCAACAGAACCGCCTCAATGAGACAGTTCTTAGGTTCTTTTGAGCACCCAAAACATATGCGAAAAATTTTGGGTAAGGAAATATTTACAATTTTACTCTGAAAAATTTGCATATCTAAACCTACGGTCTCACCCAAGAAAACCTGTCTTTGGAGCTTCTCATCTGGTAATGCTCAAACTAGCCTGCTCAGCTACAGAGACTAGTTAGAATATTGAAATTATGCATGAGGCAACCTTATCTATTGCACTTTCTTGACAGCAAATAACAACGGTTCTGATCAGACTGCACAGATGAGCAGGTTGGTACGCGCCTTTGTTGTTCATATTCATCAAAGTCCGGTTTCCCGCGTCGAGGCCCATATCACTCACCACAAAGTCAAAATTAATGATAAAGAGGTTCCTTCATGAGTGCTCATGTTTTATTGAATTTTATTAAACGAGTTGAGGAAAAGAGATAAAATGTGAGGCTTGCCGAGCATTTTATCTCTTTTTCGCAACGAGTTTAATAAATTCAATAGTGCAGGAGCACGAATGTTAGATTCTATTTATCATATGACATTAAAATTATTTTGAAATCTTATTTTGGCGTGAAAACATTAGGGTTTTGCCAGATGCGTGACGTTAAAAGCGTAATTTCATAACGTTTCTAGAAAATCAGTAAACCACTAGTGGTTTATTGATTTTAATGCATGGCATTATTTCACTCTCAGATGCGATGTCATATGATAAAACATCTTAAAGATGAACAATCACATGAAACATGCAAAATATGAAACCTGTGCAGTTTTGCACATGTCTCATACAGTAAAGCCTCAAAAGTTAAAGCTCCGATTTTTTGAAATACTCGCTTATTAGAAGTAAATTTCGGACACAATAGATTCAGAGAATAGGGCCTATTTATGAACTGTTTTTAATTCTAACTATAAAAACATGTTTTGTGTGCGTAAAAGAAACGTCTCACCGAGACGTTTTTTTACGCATACAAAACTGATAATAATTCATTTTTGGTGGTTATATATACTTATTTCGACCACCCTATAATTCGAACTTTCGATACTTCAAAATAAAATCTCTAGTCCCTTGGACTTTGAATTTTTTCAGATTTGACTGTATTTGGTGCATTTCCTGCGATTGTGTAAGCAAAATTGCAGACTGGCTTAAGCATTGTTATACAGGTTTCATATTTAGTCGATTTCCTGCAGTTGTACCCTTCTAAATATTGTTGCTTTCTGTATATGAGCCGGGATATGTGATTTCCAACAATGTGGCATTTTGACAAGTGAAGACTCAGACGAGCCTGTGCAGCTTCCTGTTAAGCTTAGAAACTCCAAATGCTGTTTCATCAGTAGGTTAACAGTCATAGAATATTCAAGTGACTAGCAATAGGTCTGATCAGACTGCGCAGGCTGGTCTGAGCCTTTGCTGGTCGCAAATACCAAATCTCAAATGTTGGAAATCTCATGTCGCGGCTCATATCATCCTCTCCCTACTCCATGCTTGATGCTCTAGGAAAGTTGTGATCTTCCAATGGGCATGGCATTGAGCCCTTGAAAGATATTCGTAAATAGTTATATTGAATACCCTTCTAAATATTGTTGCTTTATGTTGTGATCTTCCATTTACCCTAAGCCCACCAGTTATAACTTTTGTCGTATGCTCCTCCAGGTAGCAGTATGGACCCAGATTGGAGCAGTCTTCAGTCTGATCAGGGTTCATAGTGTTTGATTCCATGAAAAAATCTAGTCTGAAGTGCACTTGAATATATGCAGCAGAGGTAAAAAGCAGACAACATTTTCAGGGGGAAAAAAATAGTGGCGGGATAAGGGTTTACCCCTTTTCATTCTGATGTATTATCCCATACATATTGCATGGGTGAAAGTTTTCAGGATTAATCCTGAATTCAGGATTTTCAGGCTGACTTTCCATCTCAAAATCCTGAATTAGGGAGATTATAATAGCTTATCAGAGTAATTTTGAGATTATCTAAACACATTTTACCATTCAAACATGAAATTATTACTTTTTGGTAGGCATCCTGCAATTTTAAAAATTTGAATTTCTAAAGTTCAGGATTTTGGAAATTTTGAACTTCCACCCATGATATTGGTATATTATGTATGGAATTGTCTGTTTTGTATTTTAAGCGGTTCCCAGTCAAAATTTCTATAAAAAGATGTATTTTTGTCCCTGAAGATTTTTATATCTTCACACACAGTGCAGACCCGGCATTTCATCTGGGTCTTCACTGTTTGTACCAGTTTTCAGGTATCCAAAATGAAATTCCTTGAAAATTGAATCTGTCTTGAAAAGTGCTTTAAAAGTCCTTGGAAGTAAAATCTCTTGAAATGTGTTTGATAATCATTTTGAGGCCTTGAAAAAAACTTGAATATTGCTGTTTTTGTAGGATTTAACTCTGTTAATCGAGACATAAATCAGTATGAACTGTGTCTAATTGGTGTTGCATATGCTGCACCAAATAGATACTACAATATTTTAATAATTTGCTATTAATACCATTTTTCCATTTTATAAGTATAGCATTTGGAAAGTTTAATTTAAAGTGCCGGCATTTAGTTAAGAGTGCGTACCAAAAATTTTAATTTCTTATTTCTCAACCAAAACATATGTTGTGGGTTCACAAAAGAACCGTCTCAATAAGAAGGTTCTTTTGAGCACCCAAAACATATGTTAAAATTGATGGGTCAGAAAATATTTACAATTTTACGCAAAAGAATTTGTGTTTATCTAAACTGGTGAAGTGTAAAACAAATATTTTTATATCCCACCGCTTTAAAAAGTGCTGGCTATTATGTCATGCCCTCCGTTCAAAATTTTTGTTTGAGTGTCCATCTGTCTGTCCATCAGCGCTTGGTTTCTGCTCTATATCTTGAGCATTTTTTACCAATTTTTCTTTAAACTTTGTACATGTACTAGAGTTGATATTGGAAAGGAGTGGTTTGGGATTGCAGATGGGTAAATTTTGTGAAATAACTACAGAGTTATGGCACTTGATTAATGTTCCCTAAATATCTTTTGGACAAATGGCTGGATTTTGATATAAAAAAAAAAATTGTATTATTTCATTTCTCATGAATTTTGAACAGTGTGCCCTTGAGTTATGCATAGGGCCAGTTCAGCAAATATTTTTAGCGTAAAATTGCCATTATTTTCTTACCCATCAGTTTAAACATGTGTTTTGAGTGCGCAAAAGAACTGTCTCATCGAGACAGTCGATGAGATGGTTCTTTTGAGTACCCACAACAAATGTTTTGGTTGCGAAATAAGAAAAATAATTTTCTGTTATGCACTCTTATACTCTTATCTAGGGGCCTGGTTTTGTGAAAATTTCCCACTCAGGCATTCCTGTAAAACTGAATTTCCGACCGTATGTCAGATGATATACCTCCTCAAATAAAGATTTTGAATACAGTTATCTCCTAAATGATGGCTGTATTAGAATGTTAGTTTTGTTTCTTTTGATACAGGGGTAACTCAGAGATAGATGATGAGCCACCTACCCACCTGAAGAAGCTGTTAAGCACTAAGAAGAAAGTGGCTCCCACGCCCGTCTTTGGCTCTACATCATACAAAGCCAATTTTCCTTCCACCAGCAATCTTGCGGCACCGAGTGCAAGCCCAGCTATTGGCCCAGGGCTCTCGACGGCACTGGATGCGCGACTAGAGTGTGGTCTGGAGACTAAGGCAGAGATACGTCTGAGGAAAATGCTGTCATTGCAGATGGACACGCTACAGGGAGCTTTTACAGCCCCACTGCCGATGCCACCGGCTAACGGACACAGCACGATCAGGTCTCAGCAGACACCTACAGATGATGAGCTGGCAGATTCAGTCTCGACTGGTCCACAGGTATGTTGTATGAAAGCAGACGACTTTTATTGTGATTGGCGCTTTCTTAAAGCCAAACACACAAAAGTCGTCTGCTTTCCTCATCTGCTGAAAGGTTTAAGAATCGTCTTGGTCAAACTGTGTAGTCCGCTGAAATGTTTAAGAAGCCTCTTGGTCAAACCATGTAGTCTGCTGAAATGTTTAAGAAGCCTCTTGGTCAAACCATGTAGTCTGCTGAAATGTTTATGTAAGCCTCTTGGTCAAACTGTGTAGTATGCTGAAATGTTATAGAAGCTTCTTGGTCACATTGTGTAGTCTGTTGAAATGTTTAAGAAGCCTCTTGGTCAAACTGTGCAGTCTGCTGAAATGTTAAAGAAGCTTCTTGGTCACATTGTGTAGTCTGCTGAAATGTTTAAGAAGCCTCTTGGTCAAATTGTGTAGTCTGCTGAAATGTTGGAAGCCTCTTGGTCAAACCATGTAGTCTGATGAAATGTTTAAGAAGCCTTTTGGTCAAACCATGTAGTCTGCTGAAATGTTTAAGTAAGCCTCTTGGTCAAACCCTGTAGTTTGCTGAAATGTTTAAGAAACCTCTTGGTCAAACTGTGTAGTCTGCGTAAATATTTAAGAATCCTCTTGGTCAAACCGTGTAGTCTGCTGAAATGTTTAAGAAGCACCTTGGTCCAACAGTGTAGACCCAGATCAGACTGCTCCTGTAGGAACAGTCCGATCTGGGTCCATACTGTTTTCCTAAACACTTACAGAGGTCAATTTTGTTAGCAAATATATGCAGCCGGCGGCTTAAAGACATATGCGGCAATTTCCAATGCGCACCTTCCCCGCGTCTGCAAACGGGGAAAGTTGTCTAGGTCCTGTCTTTCGACCCTTAAAGGATTCGGATCAACACAGCTTCCGATATTCTTATGTCATATCGGTGTTCCGACATTTTCTTCACAAAATAACTAATTAAAGTGTGTTCGAAATATCTATTGACATCTTTTCAGAACTGATCGTCTCAGCACTAAAGACAGATAAAGGTAGCTCAGTCGAAATCAAACAACGTACACAATAACCCTGGTTACGAATACGATAGTGGCCGAGTCTATACTATTTGTATGGTTATTTCGAGCGGCGCACGACCTGACCTCGTGGCCTAGTGGTTAGCGTGTCTGGCTACAAAGCCAGAGGACCAGGATCGATTCCGGATGCGCACATATTTTCAGTGTGTTCTTTTTCTTTCTTTTTTAACATTTTAATGCTAAATTACTCCATATACTAGTAAAATGGCATCATCAAAACGACCGAAATGGTCATCCCCGAACTTTTTATATTGAATTACGCATGAAACCTATGGGGGTGGGGTTAAATTTGGCCCTCTAGAAAGAGAATTAGTTCGGTGACCCCAGATTTTTATTCTTTTTTCTGAAAGGTATTATAATAGTCCATGAATTAAAAATGAATTTTCAAGATTTTCAATATCAGATTTTTAATACATGATTTATTCTAAAAACAAATTCCATTTTTCGATGAATTGCCAAAATATATCATGCATTATCTTGTCACAGCATGGGATAACAAGTAAACATGCACATTTTCTTAAAAGTTTGAGGTCATGGGCAGTAATTTAAGTTAAAAGAAAGAAGCTGGCTGACGATTACAACCGTTTTAGCTCGATAATTAGGACTAGTGTTATTATTTTATATTTCTAGAAAATTGGTCAAATGCTGTAAACTTCAATATGAGATTCTGAAAAAATAAGCCCGGTGACATATCCTTTTTATTTCATAAATGGATAGCCCATACCTAAAACAAACTGTATGCAAAGTATTGAAAATATTTCAATATGGGAAGTATTTAGTAGCATATGTCCTTAAGCAGTGGACATTTTTAGATGCATTTTTTGCCGGCACTTTAAGGGTTTACCGTTTCTATACTTAAATAAACAAGTGAGCATGGTGAGTATGGCCAGGAAATGCCACAATCACAGACCAACCCATGGCACCTTGAGGAGGAGATCCTAAAACACAAAGACAAAGACGCTCAGATAAAAGTAAGAATACATTTGAAGTAACGCAACCAACTCTCTCTGTCTCTCTTTTCCTAAGTGAGATGATTGAAAAATGATGATTTCATCATAGGTCCAGTTAAGCAAAAATTTTGAGCGTAAAATTTGCAATTATTTCTTACCCAGCAATCTAAACATATGTTTTGGGTGCTCAAAAGAACCGTCTCATTGAGACGGTTCTTTTGAGTACCCATAATATATGTTTTGGTTGAGAAATAAGAAAATAAATTTCAGTTACGCGCTCTTATCTGGAGGCCTGTTTTATTCAAAGTCAGCCTCAAAATACTGAATTAGGCAGATTATAAAAGCTTCTCTGATTTATATTCAGTTTATCTAAAGCAACTGGCCATTTAAACATCACATTATTATATTTCATAGTCATACTGCAAGTTTTACGATTTGAATTATTAATTTAAAGACTAATTGGAAATTTTTAACTTTCACCCATGTCTCTGGCATTACAAGAGCTTGCAAAATGATGTTAACCCTTTGCATGCTGGGTAATTTTCACAGTTTGAACCCATTCCGGAAAGTCCATAACAATTTGACAATCGAATCGTGCCTCGGGTGTATATAAGGAGCATACGCGTATAACTAAGTACCAAAAAGCTCCATTTTGTTAGCAGGAGGAACAGTCGTATGGAAAATTAGTTCTGTAGCATGTGGGTTCAGCTCTATTAAAATCGATTATTCTGATTATCCGAAAAGTTTAATCAGCAGAATAAATGAATTTAATGTATTTTTCAATAAAATATCGCTATAGCGATATTTTATTGAAAAAAACCCATAAACCTCAATTATAGCCATTTGTTTTGTTGCAATCACACTTTTATTGTGTTAACATGGTTTCTGTGACGTCAGCGTCATGTTTCAAAGTAGATCCTCGTTGTACAATCGTGGTCTGATACCACGGAATATCGCGGAATTGGCTGAGGTGGCTCCGATTGAATCTGAACCCAGATCAGGACTGACAGAACATCAATCCTGATCTAGATCCAAACCATTTTTGACACTCTAATACTGTTTTTGAAAGAATATTTTGAAAAGCTGAGTTTGAAAAAGTCAGCAGACGACATCAAAAGAATGAAAGATTACCCAGCATGCAAAAAGTAAAGCCGTCAATTGTATACTCAAAATTACATTTCATTTTTACAGGTGACGTCATCAGAGATGTTGAGTTTTGCTTTTAACGACTTGTTCAATCAGTTGCTACTGCAGCGAGTCAATCTGGACTCGTTGCTCCACCTATGGTTGACCTTGAATGAAGAGTCGTCCGCTGAGGAGAGTAACGGACAGATGAGCTTTGACCCAAGTAGACCACCATCAATACCACTGAGCCTAACTTCGGTCGGCAATCTTCTAGCCTGTGTTGCTCTTACGCCGAACATACCGATACAAACATGGGTTCTTGTCTTTCAAAGTTTGACACTTCTAGCCAACTTGAAAATAAGTTCGGAAACAGAAGGGGGTATAGAAAGATCCATGGTGGTGGGGATGCTGGCGGACAGTAATCTTGTTCCAATGATAACAAAGTTTTTGTCGGGAAGTTCTTTCAGTGGTCAGGTCTTCACACCTCTATTTCAGGTTGGTATATTATACAGTAAAACCTTTGTAAAATGGCCACTCAAAAATAGACAAAACAAAGATCTAAATGACAAATGGTAGCTGAATGAAGATCAAAAGTATTGCAGAATGCTCCAAGGGGAGCATTCTGCAATACTTTTGACCTGCATTAAGCAATAATTGGTCTTGAAAAGGCATTTTTTGTCTTTTTGAGAGGGGCCGTTTTTGTCAGGTTTTACTGTACTGTGGTTATAGTTTTGCCCCATTTGTCCATTTGTGCAAACATTTTGGGCTTAGGGGCTAAATTATTGGTCCAGTGCAGGTTTGTTGGCCATTTCCGATTAAGAGCTAGCAGCCTTTAATCCCATTTTAAACTCCACCAGTTAACTAATGGGGATTGCCCTTATTGAATTAAAACTACATGTACTTTCTATTGAATTAAAATACTTTTATTTACCATCTAAACCTATAGACAAAAAGCACACAATTTTAGACAAATTTTGTCCAAATATGTATGGACAATACAAGGGGCTAAATTTGGGGATATTTACCCCTTAATCTTGGGAAAAAAGCTTATTATCATAAACAAATAATATGCAGTTATCTTGTGCCTGTTTGTAGTATAGTCAAAACAAATAACATAAGGACGACCTGATGCGCTACTAACTACACAAGGCCAAAGTCGCCTGAGCCTTCTTTGCTCAATAGTGAAATGTGTTATAAAGTCTTATATTCTGGCTCATACTAGGGTTAAGATAACTAGACTACATCCTTGTCATTTCTGTCAATTTGAAACTGACCATCTCACTATTTTAAGCAAGTGATGTTACAAAATTTCTCTTGAGAGTGAAGAAGGTGGAAGTCTATTAACCTAGATAAGCCTATGGGACATGGACAAACAGTGCAGATGCAGATTGGACACTGCATAATGCGGTGTCTGATCAAGATCTTCACTATTTTCTTTCAGAATGTTCTATTAAAATTTGTAAACTATGAAAATTACCACCCAGCACCCCTAAACTTGGAAATGGTTTCATCCTACTGATAAGGGTAGGCAGTCCATTCAGCTTAATTGGGCTAATAGAATTATATAGATAATAAATGAGTAATATTTCATGGCATGGCAATTACAATTTCAGGTTGGACCTTCTGCCGTTAAAGCTTTCCATCTATTCCTACAAAGGCTACAGATTGCAATATTTGCCGAGGATCATGCCCAGAACTTGAAAGAAATCATGCTGAAATTAGTCTACTCTTTAACTGCAGAAAGGTAGGTTTTGTGGTACCCTTTGCATGGGTGAAAGTTATCAAGATTGTTTCTGAATTCAGGATTTTGAGGCTGACTTTCCATGGAAAGTCAGCCTCAAAATGCTAAATTAGGCAGATTATAATATATTCTTTTATCGAGTGCTTAACTGGTACAACCCAGGAAGACAGGAAATCATCCCGACATGACTGAAAAATTGTTGAACAAACAAACAACGATATATTCTCCGATTTCTTTACAGTCTTTCTTAAGACAATTGACCATTTAAACTTGACATTAGTATCATTTGGTAGGCATACTACTTGTTTTAAATTTTGAATTTCAGGATTTTGGTAATTTTAAACTTTCATTCATGCCGTTGTCATAGTTCTAGATAGCTCTTGTATGCACAAACAGTGAAGACCCTGATGATATGCTGTGTTTTACATAATACCGCATTCTTCATTTATTCTACGATAGAAACAATCTTCAATGACGGAAAAACAATGTCATTTGGAAATTAACCCTTTGAGGAGATAGAGCAGCGGCTCAGTGGTAGAGTGCTTGACTCAAGACCGAGGGGCCTTGGGAGACTAGACACTTTTTTCCTTGCTTAGTACTGGTTCAACCCAGGAAGACCCATCCCGACATAACTGAAAACTGTTGACTGGGACGTAAAAAATAAAAAAGAATAACCCTTTGAGGACTGGAAACCCTAAACTGTACAATGGCAAACAGTGAAACCCAGATGAAATGCCCCATAAGGCAGTATTTCATCTGGGTATGCACTGTTTGCTAAGACAAAATTGATATTCAGAGAAATACCCCTTTGATATATAATGTTCTACCCAAAATTTTACGTTTTGAACTGGGTGGAAGACACCTTTTCCCATTTATAATCAGGTGATTTTAGGGTTTGATATCAAATACTACTAGTCAGCACTGTTCAAGTCAATTCGGGTAGAGGGTATAAACAAGACACAGCATATGTTTTCAAAAAATAAAGAAGTAAGAAAAATTATCACCATTTTTGATAGGAAAAGTGTCATCACATCTTTTATGTTTATTTCAACTGCTTAGCTCTTATCAGGTCATGTTTGGTGAGTTTGTGCATATAACTCTTTCCTTGCTAGGGGTGACTTGTCGTCTGCTGATAACCTTTGCAAACGGTTTGGACCCAGATCAGGACAGACATTTTGTTGGTCCTGATCTGGATCCAAATTGTTTGACACTCTGATATTGTTCATGAAATAATTTTATGAAAAAGTTAATTTTGAAAAAAGTCAGCAGACGACAAAAGCATGAAAAACTACCCAGCATGCAGTGAGGTTTTTTTTTGTAATTATTTTATTTCAGAAACAACATCATATAACATATATAAGCATAATACATTTTACCATACACAAGTTCTAAGTAGCCATACTATAAAATAAGGATAATAATATATACCACAAAATGGGTAAAAGTGAGAAAATGCCCTTTTAGTATCTATGCCTATACTCAGTCAGAATCCCTAATACTGCCGAAACTTCAGTACTCAGTGTATCAGCTGAGGTGGATATCCAGACTTTGACAACGGCTCTACATAGGCATTGAGTTAACTAACAAGATTTTTTTTCTTTTCAGAGGATCGTTTCATCTACACATGGGTCCACTGGATGCTCAGTGCAAGTTTCTAGAGTTTATTCTTGAATTGTCGTATGATCACGTGGACATTAGTAATGCAATGAGTGTGATAGAATCGGTCAGTACCCTCGTACATCAACATATACTGTGTCAGGAACGTGTGACATGTCGAAGCACTTCAGATAACGCCGTCAATGCTAGGTCGTGTTTTGGTGGATTGTTTGCCAGTTTGTTAAGGGGCAATGACAATCGGTCCAATTTAGGAGACTATAGCCGGGATCTTCTCATGTGCAGTTTACTCAAACTAGTCAACGCATTGGTACAAGTTCAATTTCCGCAGAGATTTAGCAGAAGAATATCGGTCAATGACAGTCAAACTGGGGCTGAACCCCATACCCCAACAAATTTAAGTTTATCAGAACCTTTGACGGACTCGAGTAAGTTGTCACAAGCGCAGGCTTTAGCTACGTCAACTCCTCACGCATCTAGTCGAAGTCAGTCGGATGAGGAGAAATTTGGACAAACGGATGAACAAAAGACTGAAAACATAGCAAGTGGAGGTCAGAGTAGTGCTGAGCCTCAGGCAACTTATCTAGCAGATATTATTCTTGGTCATAGAACTATAATGAGTAACTTTATTCAAGCATTGAGTTACTGTACGAGCAGTACCATGGCCATGATACTAGGGAGCAGTGATATTCCTAGTAATCTCCAGGACTCGTTCACGGGCGGTGATCCTCTCTCGGTGGGAGATGGGATCTATCAGATACTGGTGACTCTGACTAAGAAGAGCAATGACAACAGGCTGGTCCTAGAGTCATTGTTTCAATATCTCACAGGAGGGTTCTCTATCCATGGATCACCGGGACTGTGTCGACTCTCCGAACCTCTACTATGGTTTATACACAAAGTTCTCGACTCATTGAAAATGATGAAGCTCTTCCTTGAAAAAGGTAAGCAGGACTTAAGTTAAGAGTGCGTTACGAAAATTTAATTTTGTTATTTCTTAACCAAAACATATGTTGTGGGTACTCAGAAGAACCGTCTCAATGAGACAGTTCTTTTGAGCACCCAAAACATATGTTAAAATTGACGGGAAAGAAAATATTTACGATTAGAATTTCTGTTTATCTAAACCTGTGGTAA
Organism: Loripinus fragilis; assembly: GCA_964019695.1. Lineage (NCBI taxonomy): Eukaryota > Metazoa > Mollusca > Bivalvia > Lucinida > Lucinidae > Loripinus > Loripinus fragilis. The sequence goes on along the minus strand of OZ026514.1, from coordinate 97,396,738 downwards.
GATAATTTAAACTTTTTGATTGTATGATCTCATTCTATAAATAGGTCAAGATAAATAAAACTTTTGAGCATAGAATTATGAATATTTTTTTATCAGTCACTCCTAATGTTAACTGAATTGTTTCAACATAACCTAATAAACGTTTCCTATCTCACGGCATGTTATCTTTATCAGGTCATGATGACGTACTTTTTGAATGACGTCGCTAATGACGCTGAATCAATACAAAAATCATAAATTACGTCATAATCGCTGATAAATAGAATACTAGGTTCGCGTCTTTTGATATCAAGTTTACCAGGCTGGGCTTTGAGAACGCATGTTGAATCGCTCGGCAAGCCTCGCAATGTCAACAAGCGTTCTCAAAGCCTTGCCTGGTAAACTTGATATCAAGAGACACTCACCTAGTATTCTCTATTTATCAGTTAAAGCATTTCTTTTTGGTGTGCATAAGAACCTTTTCATCGTTTTGTTTATCAAAGAATGAGAGAGAAAATGAATAAGTCACTTTTCTTGGATTCTGAAACAAGCTCATAGTAGGCTTATAGACTCCAATCTATGGAACAATGTGATTTAATAAGACCACAACTTGATAATGCTTATATTGCCAGTGCACCACTCTGCTTCATTATTTGCATGTTACTACCCTAGCTGAGCACAGTGGCTCAGTTGGTAGAGCGTTAGACTAGGAATCAATGGGTTGCTAGTTCAAGACTCGCTGGAGGCACTGTGTTATGTCTGAGCAAGACACTTTATATACTGCTTAGCAGTCCCGACATGACTGAAAAAATGTTTAGTGGAACATAAAGCATCAAAACAAATAAAAAGTTTCTAGCCTTATTGTTTCAAATAGAGATATCCCAATCCGTAACAATATATAATGATTTCTGTGCATTAACTCATACGCCTGTAGATATCTTACAAGTGTAGAGACTAACCACTGTCCTGCTGAACCCATATATGTCTAATTTTGAAAACAGTGTAGATCCAGATCAGCTGGCTTCTCAGAAGTCCACACTGTTCTCCACTCTGCTTGTAAATACACTTACAATCTGGAATCCTGCAAGTTAATTAGAATAAAAAAATGAGGTGTATGGTAGTACATCAAATATCCAGTATGATAAGGGTAAGATGTGACCCATTCTCAAATGCCTCCAGCTGTTTGTGGGACGTTTAATACCTATATGTTTTAACCTTAAAGTGGTACGACTTGCTGATTACTATATGACCTTACTTTATCATCAAAGACTTGTCCTAATGAGAGGATTATGAGCTCTCTGTAGTTAATTAATAATATGTTTTATACTGTATAAAGTGGTGTCGAACATGAGTGCAGGAACAACTAACATTGATTAATTCTTTTATAGGTGGCGTCGAAGTGATCTGTCGCAACTTTGTGAACTGTAACAGTAGAATTATTAGTACAACCCCTAGTCTTATATCAACTATGATGCAGAACATGAGTGGCCGAGCCACTAACACTGATTAATGATATGTTTTATAGGTGGCGTCGAAGTGATCTGTCGCAACTTTGTGAACTGTAACAGTAGAATTATTAGTACAACCCCTAGTCTTATATCAACTATGATGCAGAACATGAGTGGCCGAGCGACCAACAATGACAAGAAGAAGAAATGGGAAACAGAAAATGCAGATGGTCTTCAGAACTTTGCTCCTCTAGGTTAGACATTTAACCCAAGTAAAGTTAATAATATACTCAACGTCAGTGAAAAGTTACCAGTAAATCTCATACACTTAACATAGGACAATATTTAGTCCATTCTGAACGAAGAACGGTGGATGCTTCAACACTCAATTTTATGACATAGAGTCCCATGCATCAGCACTATGGAAAACGGTATCCATCACACCCGAATGCATTATAAGCATTCCTTGATGGACCCCTGTAGTTTCCATTGCATTTTATAGGAAAATGCAAAGTTTTGGTGCTACCTTAAAGTTTGATCCTCATTTTCGCGTTTAATGGGATAACCTAAACCATTTTAGTGGCGTTTTCAATGAAAATGTTAAAGGCGTGTCCTGGCATGTTGTCTTCTGAAAATGATGATTTTAAATTCTTAAAAACTGCGTAAAACATAAAATGCACGTGCATCACGTGCACCATGGTTCCAGGGCTCGTGTAACTGTTTTATCTCTCCTAACCAGCTTGGCGTTGACCAAAAACATGAAGGTAACAGTAGCCAAAGAGCTGTATTATATATTTTCCGAAATATTGAAATTTCAATACTGGTAACTTTTCATTGACGCTGAGTATATATAGGCCTCGATGGAACAAAACCTTTTTTCAGGGTTTTCCGACAAAATGAAACTGAAACCAGTCTCCTCAGCTACAGAGACAAGTTAGTAGGGCTACCACGTTTACGAAATTTGGTAAACGTTTACATGAGTTCCAGTAATTGAAATGATTTTGTTTACACAGAACTTACAGATTTGATTTTTTTCACTAGGCAGATCAGTAAAATCACCAATATTTTTCCTAAAAAAACTCTTTGAAAACTGTACTTTGGGTCAACAATTTGAAATTGTTTGGTTGGGTGTTGTGATAGAACTCATTTCAAGTTATTGGAAAATGATTGCAACTTGCGCAGACTTGTACATTACTGACATTATCTTCAGTTGCAAGTGTGTAATTAACGAGTTGACATGCACAAGACATAACTGTGGATCATCACGTACACATCAATACACAATCCGACCGGAAGTAAACAAGATACATTTCCACCAATTATGATGACATGCCTTTACAAAACTGTAAAAATACAGGAATATAATTGCTCCAAGCAGTGACTGAGTGAGACAATATTCGGGACATTTTTATGGCCAGTTGAGACACTGTCTGCGGGCGCGATACACAAAGAATTTAAAAGATGCTCCCTATTGTAAGATAATGTCCGTTAAGCATGTCCGCCATAATTCTAATTGCTGTATACAGCGGAATCTGAAAAAACAAACAAACTGATTGACGATCCAGAACGGGCTGTTCATTAGGAAATGCTATTGATAAACCAGGATGATGTTAAAGTTTGTGTAAATGGTAGGCCAATTTTGTAGACGTTCATTGCAAAAACACGAAACAGTACTGTTTACATGTGTAAACGTGGCAGACCTACTAGTTAGAAAATTGAAAATTCGCTTTTAGCAAGTTTAGATATCATACTGCAATAAGCGAATAACAAAGATGCTGATCAAACTGTGTGGATGTGCAGGCTGCTGGTCTGCCTCTTTGTTGTTCACTGACACCAAAGACAGGTTTTCTTGCAGCATCTAGGCCCATATGCCTTCAGTATTTTGTCTATGCTAATCTGTACATTGTCTCTTTAATAGGTAAAAAATTATCTACTGTCGGGTAAAACCACATGTAAATGATGGACATTGTTGTGAATGATGAACATTGTAAAATTACCTGTCTGTACAAGTAAAATATTTATTAACATTAAAATGCTAGGCTTTGGCTGCTGGTTGATGGGATCAGTACCAAAACCTCATGTACTGGTTTGTTTGGTATGGGTTCTTATTAAAGGTGTCTTATTGAAAAAAAACTCCAGAAAGCATCATTAGAGCAACACAAAAATTGTCTTTATTTAAAAATTGAGAAAAAACAAATTTAAAAACCAACAACATCAACATAGCTATGCCTCTGATTTCAGTTGCTGTCATCTTTCTCTATTATGTTCATTTTTTATTTCAGGTTCTATAGTATCAAGTAGTCCAACTGCTAGTCCTTCCGAGGTACTGATCCTGGCCACACCTCAGCACCGGCGGGCCAGGTCGGCCCCCTGGTCGTACCACTTCTACCCTGATGAGGCCTGGGTTGATCTCAAAATTACCCTGCCGTTCGCTATCCTACTGAAGGAAGTACAGATACAACCACATAGTCCAGCTCTTTCAAGTAAGTGAAAATTCTAAAGCCAGTATATTATACTAGATAACATGCTTTTAAAAACATCATGTATGAGAGAACACATTTTGCTCCTGTAAGTAGAAAGTGAGACATAGGCTATTGTCAGTTGATGAGAAAAAAGACACAACGTTTGCTTTAATATATATGGCCTTCAAAAATAGATATGACCTTCCAAGATTCAAAATCTCCACCAAAAGGGTGTTAAGAAAGTTCGTTCCGCTCTTCATCATAGAATTTCGAATCATTTAAAAAGGAAATGATGCTGAAAAAATACATTTTCCATGAGCCTTTTATTCCCTGTGACACTCTATAGCGTTTGGCATCGTGTCTGACATCGATTGTCTTCACACAATTATGTTTACTTTGGGTACTGTCTTTCAATTATACTAGAAAAATCTTAAATTTTCCAAAAATTGTGACATTTTTTATTTTGCATGGTTCTTTACAGCCTTGCTGCTAAGTTAACGTATTAAATACTTATTTAAGATGAATAACAACTCCATATAGGGCCTCTTAACCAAATCGGAAATATTCTTATCTCTATGGCCATTACATGACAATGGTTCTTTGTCATGCACCCCCATTTTGCTCCTCGAGCCCAAAAATTTCAGAGGGGTACTTGATTTTGAAGATCATTTATTCCATGACAAAATAAACGATTAATCATCCCGTTGTTAATTACTTATAAAGTGTGTTAACATTAAAAAATTCCAGTGACATTTTTGTCAATAGACACATTATAACTAAAATAATAGGAATACAATTTTATTGTGGAATGAACTTTCTTAACACCCTTTATTTCAAGTCTTAAGTACCAAGATGACCCAAAAATTAGTCTTTGAATTGTAAAATGAATACTGGTATGTAATTAGGTTAGTACTGTCACTGGGGGTAGGTATGCATAATCCACAAAATCCTATCCTTTTCAAGGAAAAAAGAAAGAAAATAGGGTCATGTCATATTAATTTAGAGCTTTGACTTTATTTTGCAGCTTGTCCCGCATTTGTGTCTATAGAAGCTAGCCAAGATGGAGTGACGTCTTTCCCTCTATGTGCCCCATTGTCTACCAGCAGTCTTGTGTTCATCAAGCTTCAGCTTCAGAAACCTGAAGTGGTCAGCAGTGTTACGATAAGGCTTCACAAGGCACGAGATTCCATGACGATAGGACTCTCTCAGATTCTTCTGATGGGCTACAGTGCCTTTGGGGATGTCGTCAGTAAAACCAACAATCTCTTCTTACCGACAGAGGATTATGTCTCAAAATCAAGGTACACTACAGTCCCCTTATAAATAGAGAATGCTAGGTGAGTGTCTTTTGATATCAAGTTTACCAGGCAAGGCTTTGAGAACGCTTGTTGACATTGTGAGGCTTGCCGAGCGATTCAACATGCGTTCTTGAAGCCGAGCCTGGTAAACTTGATAACCAAAGACGCAAACCTGGTATTCTGTTTATCAGCTTACCAAGTTGATTTACTCTTCAAACTAGCAAATATAACATAATGATCGATTTTTTGTGTTGATTTAGCGTTGTTGGTGACGTCATTGAAAAAGTGTAACCTCATCATGACCTGATAAAGGCACATGCTGTGAGATAGACAATCAAGTTGATTTACTCTTCAAACTAGCGAATATAACGTAATGATCGATTTTTGGTGTCGATTCAGCGTCATTGGTGACGTTATTCAAAAAGTGTAACCTCATCATGACCTGATAAAGGCACATGCCGTGAGATAGACAACGTTTATCAGGCAAAGTGCAACGCTGCAGTTAATATGAATGGTAACTGATAATGCTTAGGAATGGGCCGTATTATAAGTGAACCATGTTATAAAGGGACAATTTTATAAAGGAGTTAAGGAAAATGGTTATTTTCCTATAAATCCTTTGTAAAATTACATGGCAAAAAAATGTATGAGCCACAACAACATGTCTGTGTTATATTCAGATAAGTGTTATAATGAACTTTGTTATAAAGGGGCTGCACAGTAAAGAGTTTTGTGGGGGTAGGGATGGGAAACAACTACAAAGCAAATATGGCAGGGAGTGAGCTTTTTTTGTGGTATGATTTGCTAAATGCTTGAAATATGTTCAATGCTTATGAATTTAATCTTACTGCACTAGTGGGATTGTAATGGCGAGTGCAATAAGGTTAAAACATTTTATCCTAGGAAATATTTTGAGAATATTATTTGCAGTGCATTGAGATTTCTTTACTAGAATATTACAGGCAAAATACTAGAGTCGGCATCCCATTCATCTACATATTTTAAAATGGTTGGAGGGAATATCAGTTTCAAATAAAGATTTAAAAACAAATGCATATTACCTAACGTTACTGTTCAACCATATTCACTCAATGACACAAACCTTTAAAAAGGAGCAACAATCAGTTTAGCAACAATTGCGTGAAACAACATTTACTCCTTGTCTACAAGTGTTGTCTGCTGATAACCTTTGCAAACAGTTTGACCCAGATCAGGCCCGGCAAAACATCCAGCCTGATCGGGATTCAAACTGTTTGACACTCTGATGGTATTCCTGAAAGAATTTTTTGAAAAAGTTGATTTTAAAAAAATCAGCAGACGACAAAAAATCATAAAAAATTACCCAGTAGGCAAAGAGATGATTGTTTGGGTGAGATAAGTACAGATTACATCAAGCTTTGTTATTTGTGGGATATTGCCATGTGCTAACAATAGTAGTATGGGTCAGAATGCTGAATTTTGATACTCATCACATCAGCGAGCAGTGAAGACTCAGACAAGCCTGTGCATATGCACAGGCTCGCCAGAGCCTTTGCTTCTTGCATACAAGAGTATGGAAATAGGAGGACTCAGATCAAACATTAGACCTCTAGCCCCACTGGTTACGTCTTTGAGAGTGATAATGTATGTGATAAGTACCAAAATCTTGTGTGCTGGTCCAATATTTCTGTTGGTATCGGTTAGTGCAGGCCACAATTGAATGACATTTTGGGGTTGAAACTTTTTATTGGATTACAAATCCGAAACTTAAGAAGAAAAGTTTTGTTTTTCAGTCTTGGCTGGATACGGTTGCTGTATCACTGCCTGCGCTCCTACAGTGAGATAGAGCCCCTAGTTGCAGAGGCGGCTGCCCCAACCCCGGGTCTTCTCAACACCTGTACAGCACTCCTAGTGTCCCCTATCTCAAATGTGTATTGCCCCACTATAGAAGCAGTACTTCAGAAACTAGGACTCCATTCAGGAGAGATGGGACTGTCGTTAATTGATAATTTATTGAGGAGTAATACAGGAGCATCTGATACAGGTAATTTAACCCTTTGTATACTGGAAAACCTGTGTAAAACGGCCACTCAAAAATAGACAAAACAAATATCTTAATGACAAATTGTAGCTTAATGAAGATCAAAAGTATTGCCGAATGCTCCCCTTGGAGCATTCTGCAATACTTTTGACCTGTATTAAGTGATAATTGGTCTTAAAAACCAATTTTCGGTCTTCTTGAGATTGGCCATTTTACACAGTTTTTACTGTACTGGAAGCCCCTAACCACTAAATGGGTATTTTGGCAAACATTGAAGACCCAGATGAAATGCCGCATGATGTGGCATTTCATCAGGGTCTACACTGTATGCTAAGACCAAAAGGATCATCAGTGAAGAAATTCATTTGTATTTGGAAATTATAACCTGTGACCCCTTTATATGTACAGTGAACCATCCCAAGTTTATTGTATCATATTGGATGGAAGAGCCCATCAGTATACAAAAGGTTAAGCTCGCATAGCCCTAGTTTGCAGAATCATATTGTGTTTTTTTAAGTCGTATTTTCACATTACAACTTCCAACTTCATAATTCCTTTGAAACAACAGTTTTAAATGGTGCTTGGTAAATTGCTATACTTCAGTGATTGTGATGAAAATGCTGATATTTTCACCTCATTTACAGAGGCTTTTGGGTGTGCCTCAGGACAGACGTCACATGCAAACTAGTGCTACACCAGGTCAAAGGGTGACGTCAATGGGTTGGAAATTGATGTCATAACCAGGCTTTCAAATGGGCCCTACTTTTCCTTCTTTTCCTACTTTTCCCTACTTTTTTTTATTTGCTCCTACTTTTTCTGAAAAATGCCCTACTATCCCTACTTTTTCATTCTAAAATGACATTTACACGTAAAAATCCAGAAATTTTTCCTCGCTCGCTCGTGTTTAATAAATTGTCTAATGTTTTTTTCTTCAGGGAGCACACTGCAAAACATCTCAATTTTTATCCCAAAAGTCTCTCTGTTTAGCTTGTACTATTGTCACAGCTTTTATCCTGCTTATTTACTGTTAAATTTCTTATTTCTAACTACTCATTGTGACAAATTTTGTACTTGGAAAAGCCCTACTATCCCTACTTTTTTACACCAAAAATCCCTACTTTTTCACTACTTTATCCAAATTTTTATCCCTACTTTTTCCCTACTTTTTTGTTGAAGGGCACTTGAAAGCCTGCATGACATACGTAGCATTATTTCTGCAAATACACATCACTTTTGGATAATGTTCCAGTCTCAGAAGTATGAGAAAAAAGTCGATCTGTAGCAGGTTAAGAATTTTGGAACAAGACAAGTCTCAAAACTCAACATGACTTCTCTGCCAAATGAAAAGGTTGAGCGACCCAGAAATTCAGGATTTTCACTGTATGCTATTCTGACAAACATAATGCTAATCAAAGAATAGATAATCATATTATTTGAAAATAGTAAGATAGAAAGAGTCTGAACTTTAGAACACTTACCGTAATTCTATGTGTTACAGGGTATGGGGCTCAGTATCTTGGTAAAGTAAGCGGAGTAGCCAATGAGTCTACAGTAGAAATACTCTATCAGCTTGGTACAGAACAAGATAGATGGACTGCTGACAGGTAAAATACTTCTTTAATCATGTTTTATAGCTGTGTCGTATGAGAATGGTATTGAAAAATTAAGTTTGATCGCTTCACCAAGATTTTCAAAAAAAGATTGCACTATATTTCATCACAGTTTCGCAGTCAACACATGGTTGGACTATTTCATTTATAGCTTGAATCAACAGCTGTTAACTCTTTACTTACTAATGTCTTCTGCTCATAACCTTTGTAAACAGATTGGAGCCAGATCAGGCCCAACATCAGGCCCAACAAAACATTTAGGGCTGTGGATCGTCAGGCAAGTGGCGATCCGATCTGATCCACGATTCATGAGTTACGATTCACAGATCAAACTACGAGTCACTGGTTAATAAAAAATAAGACTTCTGTTATGAAACGGACAGCTTTTTAGGTCTACTTACTAAGTAAATCAGCCCCTTGATAAACCAGAAGTATCACATATATACTGTTAGTTATCAAAGAAGATAAACTGCATTTCCACTCATATCTGTCAAGGCATGCAACAGAAATTATAAGATTTTATACTTTCCTTAACTTTGATAACCAGATATTCTGACAGAAGTGTGCTGATTTCTGTATAAGGCCCTTTTCCTTTCTCTCGAATTTCACACACAGGCAACATGTCCTGGGTCACGTAATCAGTTGTCGGCAAGCATCAAAAGAAGCCCTTTGAAATATATTTGACAATTTACAGCTGATGACACTTTTGGCCCTGTTTATTATAGAAGATGTACCGATGAAGTGCTAACACAATAGATTGGACTATAATTATAAGTGGAATTCGGAATACTTTACTCTAGTTAATAAGGATCTTAATTACCGATAATGGAGAGTGCAAATACATGTCACTAACCTGCGCCAAACAAAGGTGTTTAAATGAGAGACATTATCAATTAGAACCGTAGTCATAGGGAATATTTCAATTGACCATTTTGTGAAAACTTCTTCTTGTTTCAGTTGAAAATAAGTTGTTTCAATTGTTAAAAAAAAAAAAAATCACAATCCAACGATTTCGGCTGTAACGAATATTCATACTCGATTTTATATTAAGATCCACCAATATCCGAGTACTCGGATACTCCCAGCAGCCCTAAAAAACATTGGGCCTGATCTGGATCCAATCTGTTTGACGCTCAGATAATATTCCTGAAAGACTTTTTTGTAAAAAATATCAGCAAATGATAATAAAGCATAAAAAAATTCCCAGTAGGCAGAGTTAATGCACAGATGTTAAGTATGATTTCTGCAATAATGTTGGTTTATCATATTATGTCATGTATGGGAGTGTGATAAAATGCAATAGCCATGCATTAATAGAGGATCTTACATGAGGGATCATTTCATATGAAATTTATTAAACGAGCCTTTGGCGAGTTTAATAACTTAAATGATCATGAATGTAAGATTCTGTTTATCATATGACCTTTTAAATGAGATTTTATTGCCTTCAAAGTTTGTTAATTTCAATGAAAATTTGCATTGTTGTAAAGAATGTGTCATGATGTTACTTGTTGCTGCCGAAAGTGTTATGTAACATGTGGTCGTAACATTAATGACATGACGTTATCCTCTGAATATCAGTAACATCATATGATAAAAACCTATGAACCACTAGTGGTGTTATGATGTCCATAACAATTTTGTGTTCATAATGAAAAAAGTTAAATGTTTTCATGACAAAAAATGTGATTTCAAAGTTATTTTAAGTAAAGGTTATCTGATAAACTGAATTAACATTCATGCTCATTGAGTATTAGATTTATTAAACTCAACACAATAGTGATAAAATGCTTACAAGCCTCGAATTTTATCATTTCCCAACTTGTTTAAAAAAATCAATAAAGCATGAACTTTACTGTAACATCCTCTATTTAATGTTATTTTATCAGAGTACGGACAATGTTAATTTGGCTGGGTGACAGTGCCAGAGTGGAACTACAGAGGAAGGCAGTATTCTCAGATGATGGTTTCCGGCCTTCCCCACATGAGATGTCTGGTACCGCTCTCCCTGGCCCATCACCGTCTCATGTTCACTGTATAGCAGCTATATTGTGGCAGAGCCATGAGTTGCCGGTGGACTATAACCTCTGTCAACTGGTTACAAAGGATCTGGTCAGGTAAAATTTAGTTTTCTTTTGTCTGGTACCTGCTCTCCCTGGCCCATCACCGTCTCATGTTCACTGTATAGCAGCTATATTGTGGCAGAGCCATGAGTTGCCGGTGGACTATAACCTCTGTCAACTGGTTACAAAGGATCTGGTCAGGTAAAATTTAGTTTTCTTTTGTCTGGTACCTGCTCTCCCTGGCCCATCACCGTCTCATGTTCACTGTATAGCAGCTATATTGTGGCAGAGCCATGAGTTACCTGTGGACTATAACCTCTGTCAACTGGTTACAAAGGATCTGGTCAGGTAAAATTTAGTTTTCTTTTGTCTGGTACCGCTCTCCCTGGCCCATCACCGTCTCATGTTCACTGTATAGCAGCTATATTGTGGCAGAGCCATGAGTTGCCGGTGGACTATAACCTCTGTCAACTGGTTACAAAGGACCTGGTCAGGTAAAATTTAGTTTTCTTTTGTCTGGTACCGCTCTCCCTGGCCCATCACCGTCTCATGTTCACTGTATAGCAGCTATATTGTGGCAGAGCCATGAGTTGCCTGTGGACTATAACCTCTGTCAACTGATTACAAAGGATCTGGTCAGGTAAAATTGAGTTTTCTTTTGTCTGGTACCACTCTCCCTGGCCCATCACCGTCTCACGTTCACTGTATAGCAGCTATATTGTGGCAGAGCCATGAGTTGCCTGTGGACTATAACCTCTGTCAACTGATTACAAAGGATCTGGTCAGGTAAAATTGAGTTTTCTTTTGTCTGGTACCACGCTCCCTGGCCCATCACCGTCTCACGTTCACTGTATAGCAGCTATATTGTGGCAGAGCCATGAGCTGCCTGTGGACTATAACCTCTGTCAACTGATTACAAAGGATCTGGTCAGGTAAAATTTAGTTCTCTTTTGTCTGGTACCGCTCTCCCTGGCCCATCACCGTCTCATGTTCACTGTATAGCAGCTATATTGTGGCAGAGCCATGAGTTGCCTGTGGACTATAACCTCTGTCAACTGATTACAAAGGATCTGGTCAGGTAAAATGTAGTTTTCTTTTGCATTAATTATCATAGGTCCAGATAAGGATAGTTTGTGCTCTTAAAATTGCATTTAGTTCCATACCAATCAATTAAAACATTTGTTTTGGGTGCTCGAACCGTCTCATTGAGACGGTTCGTTTGAGTACCCACAACATATGTTTTGGTTGAGAAATATAAAAATTATTTTCCAGTACACACTCTTATCTGGAGGCCTGATTATGGAAACAACTGTAGCACTAAATAAACTAAAAAAATGTAGTTTTCTTCAAAAAGCAAATACTAAGAAAAAAAGGAAGTGTCAGCAAAGAGGCTAGTATGATAAAAAAAAGAGACACAATTTAAAATACATATACAAAAACAAATTCCGTCATTAGACAAATTTTTAGTTAGCCTGATTTTTATTGGTTTCTGTCAGTCAACCTCATTATAATGTCACACAATAGTAAAAATATAATTTTATGCATTTTGAAAGGCAAAACGCCTTTCAACATGCATAAAATTATGTCTTTTTCCAGAAAAAAAAAATAATAAAAAAAAATGTGTGCCTACCCCACCTAAAAATTTCAGACCCTTTACCCGAAACACACTTGTTTTTTTATTTGTCCTGAGCTTGTGCAACAGCTTCATCTTACCTGGGCCTTAGAATTAAATTTGATGAAGGCCCAAAATTAGACTTCTAACCAAATTAAATAGCTGTGAATGCCTGTTTACAAAATGACTTTAGGCATATGTGATAAAAACCTTCAGCTTATAAACTGGCCCATTTAAAGAATGTCTTTAGGCACTAAAAAATAAGAGTCATGCAGAGTGCAGTAGCTCAGTTGGTAGAGCATTAGACTGGGCATCGAAGGGTTGCTAGTTTGAGAATCACTGCAGGCGGTTTCACTGTGTTGTGTCCTTGAGCAAGACACTTTATCCACTGCTAAGTACTGGTTCAACCGAGGAAGACTGGAAATCGTCCTACCATGACTGAAAAAGTTGTTGACTGGGACATAAAGCATTAAAACGACCAAATGGCAATCATTTTCATATTCGCTCGCACATTTGATCATTTACCACAGGTTTAGATAAACAAATATTTTCAGCGTAAAGTTGTTAATATTTTCTTACCCATAATTTTTAGCACATGTTTTGGTTGCTCAAAAGAACAGTCTCATTGAGACAGTTCTTTTGAGTACCCACAACATATGTTTTAGTTGAGAAATAAGAAAACTATTTTTCTGTTACGCATTCTTATCTGAAGGCCTGATTTACCCACTCAAAAATCACATCATTTGTGTCTCATCCTGAGAAATCCTGTTTAAATGTTTTGTCATGATGAAGTTCCTTTTCAACCAATACTTGTAAATATTAACATTTTAATGAATCTTTAGATTTTTGCAACCAATCATAGCCTCGTGAATGACACAAATTTGATTGACAGCTGCCAAGCTCACTTGCCAGTGCAATACGCTACGAATATCAAACTCATTCGACAGAAGTGATACTGGTGTTGTGATTGACAGCAAGCCACACCTGAGTCGCACATGCAAAAAAAGCCTATTGTTTGCTATATTGGCTTTCCGTGTTCAAGCTGGCTGTTCGGCTTTTTACACCCCGACTAAACTGTTAATGCGATTACTGTTTTGTTTCCTAAATTATAAATATTTTTTATATTTTTGATATTTATAATAAAATGTAAGTATTAGAAATAGATTCAATTTTTGGTCTGTTCACGGAATCATGAATACCTCGGGTCTCTTGCAAAGTAAATGAAGCCCCCTTCGGGCTTCACTTACTTTGCAAGAGACCCAAAGTATTCATGATTCACATGAACATTCCAAAATTTTGAATTCATTTCTTAAACAAATTCCTCTTTTATTATTTTTAGCTCCTTGTATGAATGGTCAACAGTGTTACCCACAGACTCCCACCTGAAGAAATCTGTCGACTATGTTCTATGTGCAATATGTCATATCTGCCCCGAGTTCTTCACCAGAATAATGGAGTGGATGGGAATTGTGATAATGCCCGACTTTGGTCTGTCAGCTCCTATATCAGATGACAGAAAAGACTCTTCACATTATACAACTTCAATGACAGATGACTCAAAGGAGGCTAGCAATGCACTTGGTCAATCCGTGGACAGTGCAGAACCGCCACCAGCAATCGTTTTGCAGGATTTCAAACAAATGTGTTTAGATGAGTCACATTTATCTACGTTGGCTTTTGTTTGTAAGTCGCCGATTGCTATTAAGCAGCTGCTGGAGTCGGGTTTTCCAGCAGTATTGGCTCAAGGATTGTTCGAGTTTTGTAATCGTGTGATCTCAACATTTGCCGACTCCTGGTCCCAGCCTGAGGGAATGACAGACTCGTGTAAGAGTATGAGTGGGACATCAGCCTCGGGAGACAGGGACAGTTCCACGCAGAACCACACAGGTACATTATGTTTTCATTGTGTAAGCTGTGTATAAGTGAGTCCCTTTATAACGCTTTGCTTGTGGTTAGCAATGGACAGTCTTATAAGTTAACCATATTATAAAGGGACAATTTTACATAGAAATTATAGGAAAATAACCATTTTATGGTCATTTTCCTATAATTCCTTTGTAACAACTACGATAAAAATATTTGGAAGCCACAACATGAACGTGATATATCCAAAATTGTGTTGTACCAAGCTGAGTTATAAAGGGACTTCTCTGTATTAGGTGTTAAATGCTAGTATCTATTCATTTTGACCTACATGTATTAGGCCTGCATGCTCTAATAATTGAACACCGAGTACTTTACATCATTATACCCCCGGTACGAAGTATAAAGGGGTATATAGTTTTTGCCTTTTCTGTAATTATGTTTGTTTGTCTGTTGGTTTGTCTGTCTGTTGGTTTGTCTGTCTGTAAACTTTTTTTTTCGTCAAAGATTTCTAAGCAACTACTTGACTTAGGATTCTGAAATTTGGTACAAAGCTTGATAGTGATGAGTTGTATTGTGTAACAAAAATAGCCACATATTGCTTATCAGTCCCTTTATTTTTTCATTTTTCTTTCTCTCCAATGGAAATTTCTGTCACAGATTTCTCAGCTCCTATTGGAGCCAGTGTTTTCAAATTTTGTGTACACCTTCAGGAAGGCAAAGTGTACTGTGTAAATGGGAATTAAGATGCTAATCCTCATTTTGCCTTCTTTTTTCAATTTTTCATTTTTTCCTTCTTTCACTCTTATGTAATACATATGAACATTTTTTTCTGTCAAAGATTTCTCAGCAACTACTTTAGTTAGGATTCTGAAATTTGGTATAAAGCTTGATGGTGATTAGTTGTATTGTGTAACAAAAGAACAGCCTTATATTGCTTATCAGTCCCTTTATTTGTTCATTTTTCTTTCTCTCCAATGGAAATTTCTGTCACAGATTTCTCAGCTCCTATTGGAGCCAGTGTTTTCAAGTTTTGTGCACACCTTCAGGTAGGCACAGTGTACTGTGTAAATGGGAATTAAGATGCTAATCCTCATTTTGTTTTCTTTTTTTTTTAATTTTTCATTTTTCCTTCTTTCACTCTTATGTAATACATATGGACATTTTTTTCTGTCAAAGATTTCTCAGCAACTACTTGAGTTAAGATTCTGAAATTTGGTATAAAGCTTGATAGTGATTAGTTGTATTGTGTAACAAAAGAACAGCCTTATATTGCTCATCAGTCCCTTTATTTATTCATTTTTCTTTCTCTCCAATGAAAATTGTCGACACAGATTTCTAGGTTCCTATTAGAGCCAGTGTTTTCAAATTTTGTGTACACCTTCAGGTAGGATTAGTGTATTGTATAAATGAAAATAAAGATGCTAAAGCTCATTTAGCCTTCTTTTTCAATTTTTCCTTCTGTCACTCCTATATATAACACATATGGACGTTTTTTGTCAGAGTTTTCTCAGCAACTACTTGATTTAGGATTATGAAATTGTGTGTACCCTTTCAGGTAGTGTATTGTGTAAATGAAAATTAAAGTGCTAACCCTCGTTTTGCCTTCTATTTTCAAATTTTCAATTTTTCCTTCTATCACTCTTATATAACACATATGGACATATTTCATCAAAGTTTTCTCAGCTAGGATTATGAAATCTTTGACAATTTTGTCTTTTCTCTGAAAGAGTTAAAATCTCTGATGGCTACCGCTGAGGGTATGTGAGCTTTGCTCACTTCTTGCTATATTTTTGCATAGGTCAAGGTAAACAACATTTTTGAGCATTAAATTGTGAATATTTTTTATCCCTCAGTTTTAACATATGTTTTAGGTGTTAAAAAGAACCATCTCATTGAGATGGTTCTTTTGAATACCCACAACACATGATTTGGTTGAGAAATAAGAAAATAAATTTTTGATTATGCCCTCTTATCTTGGGGCATGATATTAACCTCTGATTTCTGATCAATCCAGCCATGTAATTACATGTATAATAAGGATATATCGGTGGATGAGAACCTGTAGATCCTGATCAGTGCATGCTCTTATAAGCACACACTGATCTGAGTACTCTAACACCTTTCAGGCAATATTAATATGGATTCACCCTGTGGATGTAAAAAGTAAGGATCCTGATCAGCTTGCTTTGTCAGAAGCCAGTTGATCTCGGTCAACACTTTATAAAAGTGGTATAGAGTTCTGAAAAAAAGTTTTATGCACAGTGCACTTTAACTTCAAATAGATAGTTTTTCTCCGAAGCAAGTTTGAACTAGAACGTGCAGTCGATGGGGCGCCATTGCAAATCCCCACGCTAATGTTTTTGATCCCCCCCCCAGCACCCTAAGTCCCACCTCTGGCCCATAATCCTGGCAACAGAATGAAAATTCTGTTCAATATGTTTTCTATCTTTTAATTGTGAGAAAACACACAAAGTTTGGTATAAAAATTGAAATTGACATGGTAACAGAAATTTAATGATATTTGACCTTTTGACCTCACCCTAAGGTCACCAGTTTGACCCTAGGATGAAAATGTTCCTTGCATTTTGTTCTGCTCTTCATCCCCGTCAGTTTGATATGCCACATGACCATGTTTGAAAAAAAAAAAATTGACCCCCCCCCCCCCCCCCCTGGGCACCCCCAGCGCCCCAAAGTCCCACCCTGGGGCATGACCAGTGTGACAGAATGAAAATCCCATCTGATTTGTTTTATATCTTTCATTTGTGAGAACACACACAAAGTTTAGTATAAAAATCTTTGAAATTGACATGTTAACCGAAATTTAATGATATTTGACCTTTTGACCTCACCCCAAGGTCACCAGTTTGAACCTTGGATGAAAAGTTTACTTGGATTCTCTTCTGCTCGTCATCCCCGTCGATTTGATATGCAACATGACTATGTTGGAAAAAAAATTTTTGGACCCGCTTGGCACCCCCAGTGCCCCTAAGTCTGACCCCTTGGGCATGACCCAGGCAACAGAATTAAATTTCTGTCTGATATGTTTTACATCTTTCATTTGTGAGAACAAAAACAAAGTTTGGTATAAAAATCTTTGAAATTGACTTTGAAATTAAATGATATTTGACCTTTGACCCCTCCCCAGGGGGCGGGGCCAAAAAAAAATTTGCTGTTGCACGCCCCATTCATGTGAGTAACTCACACACCAAATTTGGTTGAATTTCGTCCAATGGTTTAGGAGGAGATAGCATAATTGACAGATGGAGGCGATTACAATATCCCCTTCGCTTTTTTAAAAAAGCGTGGGGATAATAAAACATTTTTCCTAAAAACTGGATCCCTGGCTTTTGTCAGTGTCCATTGTATTTGTCAGTACCCATGAGACTTTCAGCTGTTGCCCCGTCTTCTGAGACGCTTTAAAACCAGAACAACTGCCGGTTGAGCCTTCGGGAGTTCCTGGACATAGAACCACAAAAACCATAAACCCACCCGGCCAGTACTGGTACAGCCAAGGAACAAGGCCACAAAAACTGTATTTGTCAGTACCCATTGTGTTTAAGATGTTGCTCTATGTGGGCCTGACCCAATATGAACTTAGCTGTTGGAGCAAGTAGAATTTTGGACCCCTTATTAAATAACTAGAATGTATACTTTTAGCTGTATAGTTGCTAATTCAGTTTTACATCATGAGGCCTAACTCATCTTGATCAAAACTGATTGACACTCAGATGGTATTCCTGAAAGATTTTTTTTGGAAAAATCACCATAAAAAGTCCACAAAGGACAATTAAGCATACCTTTCATGATTGCAGATAGAGGAAATAATCGGGAAAATATATCATATCAATAGCTGTACACATAGGTAGAGATAAACAAAATTTTTTGAGTGTAAAATTCTGAAAATTTTCTTATCCATAAGTATAAACATTTGTTTTTGGTGCTCAAAAGAATCATCTCATGGAGATGGTTCTTTTGAGTACCCACAACATATGGCTTTGTTGCGAAATGAGAAAATTATTTTTCAATCATGCAGTCTTATCTTGAGGCCTGTACACATTTTCCATTATGTATATTAACTCTATGGGAGCGTAGTGGCTCAGTGGTAGAGTGCTTGACTCGAGACTGAGGGGCCGCGGGTTCAAGCCTCACCGGAGTCACTGCGTTGTGGTCCTTTAGCAAAACACATTTATCCTAGCTTAGTACTGGATCAACCCAGGAAGACCCATCTCTGTTTAACTGAAAGATTGTTGATGGGATGTAAAGAATCAAATCAAACAAACAATATTAAATCAACCTACTAGTGTCGTCTGCTGATAACCTTTGCAAACAGTTTGGACTTAGATCAGGCCTGACAAAATGGATCCAGATCCAAACTGTTTGACACTGATGGTATTCCTGAAAGAATTTTTTGAAAAAGTTGATTTTGAAACAAAACATGCAGACGACAAAAAAGCATGCAAAATTTCCCATTCGGCAAAGAGTTAAACCAGTGAACCTTGTTTCAGGTATGTGTGTGACTGCTGATATGGTTGCAGCAGTGTTGAGATTTTTCTCCGAAGTGTCGTCTGATGTGATGATGAAAGATTGGCTTGGAGGAGCGGATGGCAATATCTTTTGGCCGGTTCTACTGACAATGTTGTGCAATACACCACTTCATACCCCAGTATCACTGAATGTCTTCCCACACAAATTTGAGGTAATACAGTCAACCCTCTTTATAACGACCATGTTTGTTCCAAGCAATCTTTGACGTTAAAGTGAATTTGTTGTTAAAAGGAAATGTTGACCAGTACCAGGGTTCCACATCATAATCGTTTGGTAAAATATACAAATGAATTCAAATGCAATTGTTCCAAATGTACACATCAGTTCAATTGTATATTGCATCAAAATGCACATAGCTTCCCTCTTATCTAATGTCACAGAAACCTGTTCATGCATGAGACCGTGTCCTGATCTCCAAATTGACTGACACATGGTAAAAATTCTGTTATAATGAATTTATTTTCAATAGAAAATGATTATTTGTTCCCAGAACTTACTGTCGGTGTCGTTAAGTGAATATTCTGTTATAAAGAGGGAGTTTTAATGGAAACAGATCCGTTCCCAGCAAATTTATGTCAGATATTGAATATTCTGTTATAACGAGTGACTTTATAAAGAGTTTTGACTGTATATCCCTTGTTTCATCCTTTTCTTGCTATTCATGAAAATTGTTATCTGCTATCTCTCCTGCTTAATTCACTTTTGTGACCTATATTGCAAACAATATGGACCCAGATCAGACTGCTCCCTTGGGAGCAGTCTGATCAGGGTTCATAGTGTTTTCTCTCTGTGATAAAATTAGTCTGGAGTGCATTTGAATATATGCAACAGACGTAATAAGCAGACAACATATTCTGGACAAATAAATATTAGCAGAATAAGAGTTAACTTAAGAGCCATCACAAGACATTCTGGTAATTGGTGCATTTGCGACCATGTAGGCTGTCAGAAAGTGAGTATGTCCGGAAACTGCCACAATTGCACACTGCAGACCCAACCATGGCACTGTGAGGAAGAGCCACTGAACACCAACAGCCACACAACATCAAGAAGGCATCAAAGTAAAGCAACCAGCTCTCTCTTCCTAGAAAGGACATAAAGTATTGCATGACAAAACAAGGACCAACATATAACTCCCATGAACAACGGGAGCAACAAAAACAGAATCATGGCCTTAGAACGGACAGCAGCCAAAGCCACTGGGGGTCTTGAATTAATTTTACTGGCCAAATCTTTGCCTTGGATACTGCTGTTGTAAAAACACAAAATTTGTTTAGCCTGCACATCAGAGCAGTCTGATAAGTCTTGCTGCTCACATAGACTGAGCACTGGAAGCCATCTTGCCCAATGAATAGCTGGGAATGTTAGATTTAAAAAGATCATTCTAATGCACTTGCTTTTATAATGCAAACAAATATTAGAAATATACTGTCACAAATAGTCTGAAAAAAATCATTAATTACGCAACATTTTGTTTGATGACATTCGGCTTTATGCGGCTTGCAATGCTCAAATTTTTGACAAAACTGCAGAAGTGCTTTAGAATTATAATGACCATATTCAAAATTTTCATTTGGGGAATATTGTCATATTATCGGAAATCACTTTTTACCGCTAGGCTCATGCATCACCATAAAACCTATTTTTTGACCGTATATCCAATAATATACTGCCCCCAATGAAAATTTTGAATATTATAGTTACTGTATCCCCTAAATTTACTTATATTTGATAAGTAAAATTTCCTCATGGACTGGCTCAAAGGTTTATTTTATGATGTCTTTTCCTAGGCAGGCCACTTAGCATAATGTGAGTGGAATCCTGAGTTTGAGCCCCAGTCAGGCCACATTCTTTCATGGAGATTCCTGAGATTCAAGGGATCCAGGGGTAGCTGGTTCTAGTCTCACAGATGGCACTGTGCTTAGTACTGTGAAACCCAGGAAATTCCTGACAAGACTGAAAAATTGTTGACTGGGATGTAAAGAATTCACTCTGAGTAAGGCTTTTGTCAGTCGCTGAGTAAAATTGTATACATACTTCAAGTACTTGTTATAATATAGGTATGATAAATCATTTTTGATTCACCTATTATATATTTCCCATTTGTATTGAACAGTTGATCTCAGCCGAAGAAAGAACAACGATAGAGACCGCATCAGTGAGATTTTTCACCCAGGTGATAGCATGTCATGTCCCAAACCAGATGTTGTTTGCCAAGGTCCTCTGTGATGTTATCAAGGAGCAAGGTCTAGTCAATAAAGCAGGTAAGCGAATGAAATCTTTGACCGTTTTTCATATGGCCTAGACCATTTGAATTTTTGTCAGGTACTTCATAACCTACTTAAGCTGGAATGGGCTTTAGATATCAGAAACCTGTGTATGTGATATCTGGTTCAAATAGTCTAATGGTTAAACTTATCCCTAAGGCTTACCATACTAATACCAGATATAAACTGCTTTGAAAACAGTGTAGATCCAGATCAGCTGGCTTCTGAGTTCATAAAAAATATTCAGTATGATAATGGTTAAATAATGTCACTGAATTTGAGACTTCAAAGCTCTTGTCTAAAATGTTCTTTTAACAAATTTTACAGTTAAGTTAAATCAGTTGGTTGATGAAGTAGAATGCCCCTACACCCAAATAAACATGGCACATATTACTTGTATTAAAATAAAATATTGAAAGCAAGCACGTTTAAAAGAAGTCTAGTTTCATATTTGTAGCACAGTCTGTAACGTGTCTGACTGCAAATATATGTCTGACTGCAGATCCAGGGGTCAGGAGTTCAATCCCGGCCCTGTCCCATACTTTCATGGAGATTGATCATGAAATAATTTCTACAGCCATTCTCCTCCCATCCACTGATTCAAGAACTTTGTTGTTAGTTGCAAGCAAAAGTATGTGCATGAAATACTGGTTAACTGCATAGTCAAGCTTGCCCAGGAAAAAAGTGTGGTTAGGTGAACTGACCGTCCCTACATTACCATAGTTGTTGACTGGGACGTTAAGTATCAAACCAAAAAACATATTTGTAGTCACCATTGAAAACATTTGTATATCAAAGCTATTTCTTGTATGCAAAGAAAAACAACAACACAATCTCATGTACTTTCTATTTCTGTAGGTTATGGTATATGCCCGCTGTCAGGATTCACACGGCGACTGTTCCTGCAAGTATTATTGGAAGATGAGAGAATTCTGGTGGCCATTCCACAACAGTACCGCATACAGACTCCCATCACTGTGAACCAGATACAGCACCCTAGCTTTGGTGCAGGTCGAAAATTCCGAACAATACTTGTCAATATGCATATATCACTTGGAGAACTTACAAATAAAATATCAGGTAAATATTATTAACCCTTTATGCGCTAATTGCAACAAAAGTCGTCTGCTTTTCACGTCTGCTGAAATGTTTAAGAAGCCTCTATGGCAAACAGTTTGGACCCAGATCAGACTGCTCCTATAGGAGCAGTCTGTTCTGGGTCCACGCTGTTTGCTTCTTTTCTTAATTTGTCAGTAATGTTAGGCAACTATTTGCAGCAGACGACTTCCATGTCTTCAGCAGACGACATTTTCAGATGCATTTTTTTTTCTTGGCGCTTTAAGGGTTAACCCTTTACTCCATAATAACTCCTTTTGACGCCTTTGAAATAAAACGTATTTGAAAATTTATGGAAAATGGAGCATTTGCCTTTGGAGCAAATGCTGCATTTTTCATAATATTTTCAAAAGTATTCAAAACTTTACTTAAATTTTTCTTGATTTTTTTTCAATGTTATCTAATAAATAGAAAATGATGTCATGATATAAAAATAGCCTATAGAGTAAAGAGTCAAAGAGTTTCGAGTGATACGGTGGATTTTTAAAAAAAAAAAAAAAAGGTGTTTAGTATTTTGCTTTGTTAATTATCCAGCTTTGCTTCAAATTTGAGGCAAAAATCATAAATGCATTTATTGGTTAAACAGGGAAAAAATGTATAATGATAAATGATAAAAATGTATTTGTACTACTGCAAAGCAGTAGACATTCTTTATATACCTAGACCATGTAACATACATGTATTGCTATGAGAAACAGCCTTAGAGAATCCGAACCTTGAAGTTTTTAGACAAATATTTATCTTAAAAGGCTGTCTGCTTAAGGGGTTGCGAGGTCAATCCCGACCCGGTCCCATACTTTCATGGAGATTGATCATGAAATAATTTCTACGGTCATTCACCTCCCTTCTGCTGAATCATTCAAGAAGGGTTGTTGTCAGTTACAATCGAAAATATGTGCATGAAGTACTGGTTAACTGCTTGTTCAAGCTTGCCCAGGAAAAAGTGTGGTTAGGTGAACTGAAAGTCCACCATGACCTTAGCTGTTGACTTGGGACGTAAAGCAACAAAACAAACAAAACAATACTGTCTGCTTAAGTTGTTTGCTGCATATTTTTGCCAACATTACTTGACTAATGTTAGTTTGGGGGCATACAGTGTTAACACGATCAGACGTCTAATCTGGGTCTACACTATTTGTCAAAATATACTGAAACATTTCAGCAGAGGACAAAAGCAGGCGACTTCCATTGTGATTTGTGCTTGAAGGGTAAAGTGGGGTTTTTGCTACCTCTTAAAACAGCTTTTACCAACAGTATTTCTTATATCACTTTTGGGTGTGCACATGTTGCTGCTTGGCACCTGCCAAAATGCTGCCATAAAAAAAGGTTGGAAATAATGGGACACTTTTTATTTTCTTCTGCAGACACCCCAAGTCTAGCAGCACAACTGTTAGAGTGTCAGACAGACAAGAAATCTGATGAGTCAAAGAAAGATACTAGTCAAGTTGGGCTGGAACTGGTGGAGTATATTTCGGCAGCTAATTCAAGTAAGTAAAGTAACAAGTTCCTATGTTTTGTTTCTTAGATGTCTAACTCTTTACACTATAACCAGGGTTCCCACAGGCTTGAAAAGTACTGAATTTAGAGGGTTTTCTTGAAAAGTCCTTGAAAATTAAATCTGCATTAAAAAGTACTGGAAAATCACTAAAACGCCTTGAAAAGTCCTTGAATTCTACTATTTTCTGTAGGACTAAGCAGTGTTGATAGAGATCTAAATCAGTATAAAATTGTTGTGCCTTTATTTGGTGCAGCATATGCTGCACCAAATATAGGCACAACAATTTTATACTAATTTTCCAGTACTAATGTCTCCATTATCTCAGTCTAGTATTTCTGAAGTAGAATTTTAACACTTAGATCAGTATTTTTCATTAACTTTAAGTCCTTGAAAATTGTTTGAGGTTATAAAGTCCTTGAAAATTCCTTGAATTTTACTCAATACTTGCCTGTATCAACCCTGATAATACTTTGTTTGCTACTGTCATCTGCTGCAGAACCTTTACAGTATTAACTAAAATCAGGCCCAATGTTTCATCAGACCTGATCTTGGTCCAAACTGTTTGACTTTGATGGTATTCCTGAAAGAAATTTTGAAAAATTACTCAGCATGCAAACAGTTAACATTCCATTTAAACAGCTATTGTTACCTCAAGACTTAACCTTTCCATGTTATTTCTGCAAAGCTAATGCCAAAACAGATATGCAGTCAGTACCCAGCCAAGATACAACCTCAGGTGACATTCAGCCGTCAATCAAAATGCCAATTTGAATGGCGTTTCACTTGCGTTCCGATGGTGGCCTCTGCTAGTATTTGCTTATTGGGTACAAGTCAGATTAGTACAGTAGTCTGATCTCTACTGACTGCTATAGCGGATTCATGATTTCATATCTGATCTCGGTACATTTTGTTTGATTCCATTTAAAAAATCCAGTCTGAAGTACACTTGAATATACAGCAGTGCACTTGAATATATACAGCAGACATAAAATGCAGACCACTTTTCAGGACAAAAAAGTGGGTTAAAATGAAAACATTTTGATTCTCTTTGAGCTAAATGAGTTAGACCTTAGCCTGCTGGTCACAACTTTTGTGGTCTGCTACTCTCGTCTGCTTATGTTCTTAAGTAGCCTATACTGTAAACAATATGGACCCAGATTGGACTACTCCTTTGGGAGTAGTCTGATCAGGGTTCATATTTTTTTACTTCCATGCAAAGGTCAAGTCTGAAATGCACTTTAATATAAGCAGCAGCAGTAAAATGCAGACCACTTTTTCAGGACAAAAAATAGTGGGTTAAGCCTAGCCTCCTTTTTATGTAACATAGGCAAACAGTGCAGACCAAGATCAGATGCTGTAGAATGTGGCCTCTAATCATGGTCTTCACTGTTTTCTTACAGAATGTTATTTTAAAATTTGAATAAAAACAAAAAGATTCAACCAAAGAACCCTTAAAATGAAAATGGACTCTTCAAATTGATAAGAGTGGGACATTCCATTAGGCATAAATGTGTTTAAAAAAAAAACATTTCATAATTATTATTTGTTTCAGTGGAGGCTGCAGTGGTAGACAAAGATCTCATTAGTCCATCTCCAGGAGTGAAGTCTTCCCTACCCCCTAGACCACCAACAAGAAGAGGCAGAACGACAGAGACCCTATCTAGTCGACTTAATTTACCTGTTGTCACCTTGTCACATAAACTCATCCAGAGTAAGTCTTTAGCCTATTTCAAGAGACAGATTAGTATAGACCCTATCTAGTCGACTAAATTTACCTGTTGTCACCTTGTCACATAAACTCATCCAGAGTAAGTCTTTAACCTATGCATGCAGGGTAATTTTTCATGCTTTTATTGTCTTCTGCCGACATTTTTCAAAATTAACATTTTCAAGATGCAGATTAATATACAGTAAAACCTGTCTTAAGCGGCCACTCAAAAAGAAGACCAAAAAGTAGTTTTCAATACCGATTATCGCTTAATGCAGGTCAAAAGTATTGCAAAATGCTCCAAGGGGAGCATTCTGCAATACTTTCAACCTTCATTAAGCTACCATTTGTCATTAAAATCTTTGTTTTGTATATTTTTGAGTGGCCGCTTATGACAGGTTTTACTGTAGATATTATCAAGGTGACTTAATTTACCTGTTGTCACCTTGTCACATAAACTCATCCAGAGTAAGTCTTTAACCTATGCATGCTGGGTAATTTTTCATGCTTTTATTTTCGTCTGTCAACATTTTTCACAATTAACTTTGTCAAGAGGCAGCATTATACAGTAAAACCTTAAGGGGCCACTCAAAAAGAAGAGAACCGATTATCGCTTAATGCAGGTCAAAAGTATTGCAGAATGCTCCAAGGGGAGCATTCTGCAATACTATTGACCTTCATTAAGCTACCATTTGTCATTAAGATCTTTATTTTGTCTGTTTTTGAGTGGCCGTTTTTTCACAGGTTTTACTGTAAGTCCTAACTCTTTGACTGCTAATTGGGACTACATGTTTTATGCCATTCCATTTAAAGCATCTTTGTAGCAAACAGTGTGGACATAGATCAGACTTCTCCTCAAGGAGCAGTCTGGTCTGGGCCACACTGTATGTATGTATGCCGAAATTAGTCCTTGGTGTATGCATTTACATGCAGCAGACGACTTCAGCAGACAACATTTTCAGATGCATTTTTCGTAGCAGGGGAAGGTTAAATCTTTGCATGTTGGGTAATTTTTCATGCTTTTGTTGTAGTCTGCTGGTCCTTCAAAATTGAAAAAAAATACTTTCAGGGAAACTGTGAGAGTGTCAAACAGTTTTGATCCAGATCAGAACCGACTTTCTGTCGGTCCTGTCCTGATCTGGGTCCAAACTGTTTGCGAAGGTTATCGGCAGACAACAAAAGTCTCTGTTAGTAATGAAAGAGTTAAACCTTTAGAATCTTACAGCCAGTTTTGGCCTCGAGATAAGAGTGTAGACAAAAAATATTTTTGATCTTTTTTCTGGATGCTCAAAGTCAAAATAAGCTCGCTTAAGGATTGATATTCATATTTTAAGTTTGCACTGGATGATGAAAAACGTTAGCTATTTTAATGTCTGTGAAACCCGAAGTTTTAACTGCGGACAAGATTTGGACTTTGTAAGAAGAAAAAAATCCCTCTAACATTGGCCTGGCAACACATTTATATATCTATTCTGTTATAATGGTAATTAAGCTGATGGGGCATTACATGAGGTAAATCATGTAGCTGGAAAAAAGAAGAAGAAAACTTTGATTTTTTATGGACTAGTACTGTTTATGAGATTTTGATAGGAGTTCCACTTTTCAACAAATTTATTCAATTTGTCATTAGATATAGAAATTTCCAGGTGTATTTTGTACATTAAAAGTAATTTTTTCTTGAATATGCCCCAAAACAAATTTTGCTACAATTCCTTTGTAAAATTCCTTGTTGAAAAAGATTGGGAGCCACAGCATGACATTGTTATATCCAAATTTGTGTTATAACAAGGTGTGTTATAAATGGACCACACTATATTGCAGTGATCTGTCAAGGAATTTTATTGGAGGTGCGAAATGCCCCATGTCTTCAAATTATTGTGGGACAGTGCACTTAAACCAAGGGACAAGTTATGAAAGCATTAAGAAACAGATACAAATTTTTTGGGGGACAATGTCCCAATGAACACAAATGAGCCGTGACATGAGATTTCCAACAATCTGGTGTGTGCAACCTGCAAAGGCTCAGACCAGCCTGCGCATATGCGCAGACTGATCAGAGCCTTTGCTAGTTGTTTAAATATTCTTTTACTGTTAAGCTACTGACCGAACATCATTTGGAGTTTCTAAGCTTAAAAGAAGGCTACATAGGCTCGTCTGAGTCTACACTTGTCAAAATGCCGCATTGTTGGAAATCACATGTCGCAGCTCAAATTAAGTTGCTAATTTGGAAATTTTATGTGTCAAATGGCACAAAAACACGTCTTTGGCGGAACACTGATATTTTATATCGAGATAATGATTTTGAGTCCATGATGATGATGAAGAAGGCTACTAAATGTTTCAATAAATTTTAGATAATTCCTCTTATTTTCCAGATAAAAGCCTACCCTCTGATTTATCCCTGTCTCAGTTGATACAGGTTTTACAACAACAGGGTCTACCCCAAGGACAGTCAGTATTAGACTTTGTTGTCAAAGTCTCTACTTCAAAATCCAAGGACTCAGCAGGTAATTAATTGCTATTTTCTTGATAGCCACACAAATCCAAGGACTCAGCAGGTAATTAATTGCTATTATCTTGATAACCACACAAATCCAAGGACTCAGCAGGTAATTTATTGCTATTATCTTGATAACCACACATGCCCTAGTATATGTGCACTGTGCAGTGGCTCAGTTGGCAGGCTTTCAAGCGGGCCCTACTTTTCCTACTATTCCTACTTTTCCCTACTTTTTTGATTTGCTCCTACTTTTTCATGAAAATGCCCTACTATCCCTACTTTTTCACTCTAAAATGTCATTTACGAGGGTTGTCCCAGAAAGTCGTAGACTTTTTAAATAGCAAGAAAAGTTAACGCGAGAGCATGTTTATATTTTGTAGAAATATTGGACTATCTATTTTTAACATTATGAGTGTATTAATGACAAAAAAATCAAAAGGAATTATTTTTTATGGTCATTCTATCTCAGTAAGGTACGCGTCGCCGGCGCACGCAAAAATTAAAAGAAATAAAATAGTATAATTCATTTTTGATAGGTGGTTGTATGGAAACTCGAGATGATACCCGTTAATCATTCATATTGGGTGAAACGTCATTGAATTGCACGTATTGTCACAAAATTTCAAAGCGATTGCATAATTAACGAACTGACGGCATACGATCAAAACAAGTCGAGGCGAGCTCAAGCGGTGAAAAATGGCAACGTCATACGTACGGGCGGAGCAGCGGACAGTAATACAGTCATGTTTTGAGTCCGGAATGGCACCACTTGATGCTTGAAACTAAGTAAAACAAGACGAATACCACCTGAATGTATCACAGGCTTTAGTATAGAAATTACTTTCGAGATTTCCCGAGGTGACAGCTGCAGCCGAGCGTATGGGAAGACCGCCACTTAGAAAAACTGGCAAAGGTACGGAAGTTGAATTAGTCGTCAGCAACGACAGAAGACAAACGGTGCGCTACCTAGCTAAGATAACAGGTTGAGGGAACCCTACGGTGCATATGATATTAAAATCACTCTTGAAAATGGCACAGGCATCTATAAGATGCATTCCACATTTATTATTGGAAGATGATTGCGGACATAAGCAAGCTAGTTACAATTGTAAACTTTCCGACGTCCTTAGTAATTCAAATGACGTGCGCCGGTGGGTCAGCCCTATAGCTGGAAAAATAAGTGCACAAACTTCATTATTAGATATTTCTCCTTAAAAATTTGCATGGTAATGCAGAAATAATGGAAGAGTTCACAAGTAAAATTTGATTGCAATAGACCATATCATTTTCTTGTTATATAAAAAGTCTACGACTTTCTGGGACAACCCTCGTACGTGTAAAAATCCAGAATTTTTTCCTCGCTCGCTCAGATTTTATAAGTTAACTATCATTTTTGCTCAGGGGGCATGCCGCCGAGCATCTCATTTTTACTTTCTAAACCCAAAATAATCCCTACTTTTTCACTTCTTTTTCCAAATTTTAATCCCTACTTTTACCTACTTTTCTGTTGATGGGCACTTGAAAGCCTGAGTTGGTAGAGTGTTAGTCTTGGTATCGAAGGGACTCTAGTTCAAGACTCAACAAAGGCTATGGATTGTGTTCGTGAGCAAGACACTTTATCATCTGATTAGTACTGACTAAACCCAAGAAAAGTCCTGACATGACTCAAAAATTGTTTGCTGGGAAGTAAATCATCAACACAAACAAAAATATCATCTTAATGATGACACATGCTCTAATATAATAAATGTACATTTAGAACAATTTAAGCCAAAATATGCTCAGAATGGCCAAAACTTCAGTATTTGCCATTTAGAATAATTTATTATTTTCATTCTGAATTGCCATATAGTCAGGACTTAAATTAAGAGTGGGTAATGAAAATTTAATTTTCTTATATCTCAACCATACATATGTTGTGGGTACTCAAAAGGACCGTCTCAATGAGACGGTTCTTTTGAGCACCCAAAACATGTTAAAATTGATGGGTATGAAGATATTTACAATTTTATGCTGAAAATATTTGTTTATCTAAACCTATGATAGTGTTATGGTATGATAATTTACAACCTAAGAAAATGGTTGATACGAGACATGGGTCTTAATTGTCTGTTTGCATATGTGAAAATTTTCAGGATTGTTCCTCAATTCAGGATTTTAAGGCAGACATTTCTTAGAAAATCAGCCTCAAAATACTGAATTAAATTGGTTATGATAGCCTCTTTGATTTATTTTCTGTTTATCTAATTTAAACTAAAAATTGACACTCTGGTATTCCTGAAAGAATTCTTCAAAAAAGTTGATTTTGAAAAAAAATCAGCAGATGACAAAAAAGCATGCAAAATTTCTCAGTCGCAAAGGGTTAACCCTTAGTATTCTGATGGATTTTCCCATACATATTAATACAATAAGTATGGGACTGCCCATTGTCCACTTTAAGGGGTGACAGGTAGATTTTTCTAAATTCTAAATTAAAGGTTTTAATGTTAGCAAACAATGCCGACCCTGATGAAATGCAGCATTATGCTGCATTTCATCTGGGACTTCACTGTTTGCCAAAGTACCGGTTTAGGGGTTTCCAGTATACAAATGGTTAAAGGAGATTGTTACGGGGTTCCCACAAGCTCTGGAAATCATGGAAAACCTGCAAAATCACTGAAAAAAAGTTTCATGCATGGAAAAATCATGGATTTTGAAAAAACCTGAATAATCATGGAAAAATCATGGAATTTTGTGAAATAATTTGATGAAACCACCAGTAGCCAGAAAACTAGCTGTCGGACACTTGTGTGTCCGACAGCTAGTTTTCTGGCTACTGGTGGCTTCAAGTTTTAATTATTTCAAAATGCATGCATGGTCTACAAGCATGCTGTTGTTGCTTCATTTCTCATTTATGCTCAGCATGGTGAAGATGCTGCTTGAAGGGGAGGTTGGAGGCTGTGTATTAAGCAGTCATGGAAATTACATTGTTCATGATGGAAAATCATGGAATTGTGTGGGAACCCTGTTAAATGTATTTTTCCATTTTAGGTGAAGCTGAGCAGCCGGATGAGATTCCAGATGAGCTACTTCTATCAACATCACCGTTCCCTACTCCACTGTTGGTGTTTGCCAGCGTTGGCGGGCTCGCCTTATTGGCCGAACACCTGCCACTTCTCTTCCCTGAAATATCAAGGCAGATAACTCTGGCAGACAGCAGCTCTGAGACAACAGTTGGCATGGCTGATACTTCTCAAGACTGGGTCACTGTCGATTCTTATCCCGAAGATTTCTATGATGTAAGATCAATTTTGTTTTAGCAGAATATTGTCCATCCTGTTTGGTTGTAATATACATGTATTGGAATGATCAGGTTAACTCTGCATGATGGGTAATTTTTCATGCTTTTTTATCGTCTGCTGATTTTTTTTTCAAAATTATCTTTTTCAAAAAATTCTTTCAGGAACACTATCAGAGTGTCAAATGGTTTGGATACAGATCAAGCCCTACAGTTTGTTGGGCCTGATCTGGGTCCAATTTGTTTGCAAAGATTATCAGAAGACGACAAAATTTGCCGCTAGCAGACAAAGAGTTGAATTTTTTTTTTTTTAAATTCAGTAATTGAAAATGATAAGGGCTATCACATGAGCTTTCGGTACTTATTGCATATGCATGGGTGAAAGTTTTCAGGATTATTCCTGAATCCAGGACTTTGAGGCTAACTTTTCATAGAAAGTCAGCCTCAAAATGCTGAATTAGGAAGATTATAATAGGGTTTCCTTTTTATATACAGTCCGTCTTAAGACAATTTACAATTAGAATTGACATTGTGAATATTTAGTGGACATACTGCAAGTTTTAAGAGTGAAGTTTCAAAAGTTCAGGATTTTGGAAATTTTGAACTTTCACCCATGAGTATGCACGAAAGCCTCGTTGAAATGCCCATGCTGATGTATACAGCAAGGCTTGGTCTGAGTCTTCATCAAATAATACTTTGTGCGTGCAGGTAGTGGAGGCTCTTGCCAGGTTAAATAAATGTGCAGTCTTGCCTTGACAAGCAGTAATTAACAAATTCTCATGTGCTGGCTTAACTAAATAGTGCAAGCTGTGATCGCAAGCTGTGATGAATCACATCATCATTCTGCATGCATATGGATAAAATTAATGTTTTCTTTATCTAGACCTATGAAAAATTAATGTTTTTTTTATCTAGAACTATGATAAAATTAATGCTTTATTTATCTAGACCTATGATAAAATTAATGTTTTCTTTATCTAGACCTATGATAAAATTAATGTTTTCTTTAAACTGCATGAAATATTTTTAGGATGCAAACAGTGTTTATCTATCATTGAGTTCTTTTATTCTTATGCAGCTGTATGAGCCAATGTCTCCTGCACCTCAGAACCGCCAAGGTCACAGTCTAGGCATGCCATCAGTGCCCCCTCATTCCCTCGTAGCGTTTGGTTTATTCCTGAGATTGAATGGTTACGCAGATGTTCTCTTGAAGGAGCGGAAGAAAGCCCAGTGTCTTCTACGGCTGGTGTTAGGAGTCACAGATGATGGGGATGGAGGTAAGACATGTGCTGATCAAGAGGGGGGGGGGGACAGGGCGTCCGGACCCCCCCCCCCCCCTAAAAATGTAGGGCTTTCTAGCAATAGTGGTTCTGATCCCCTGAAAATGGCAGCTCCCAAGCCAGGATTCAATGTTGGGCCATCATCGACACGCCAGCAAAACGCCATTTAATGGCGTCTCGCTGACGAGCCAATGATGGCCCGCTTATAGTGGCACTTGGATTCTCCCTCCCCTCATCAACTAAAAAAACCTTGCCAAAGTTGGACCCCCTATGACACAACTTCTGGATCGGGTCATGTAAGATTTGTTAACCCTTTCTTGACAGATAGGATCACCCATCTTGATTGATAGAATAACAGTCTGGAAGGTTCATTTTATATTTAAGGGGTCACAGGTTAGAATTCTCAGATAACATAGTGTTTCTGTCCTGGAAAACAGTTTAATTTTGGCAAACAGTGCAGACTCAGATGAGATGCCACATTTTCATCTGGGTCTAATTGTTTGTAGGGGGTGGGGGGGGGGGCAACAAATCTTTCACTTTTCCTGCTAAATGTATCCTTCACCATTCGTTGCTGTGTGTGTGATGCAATTTCAAAAAAAAGTGCTTGCATATATTTACTTGCATTTTTGAACAGCAGAAGGACATTAAGATAGAATTATGAATAAATTCAAAAGATAACATATTAAGTAACTTCTACCTCTAAGTGTTCTGGACAAACAAAGTCATTGCATGTTAAAATATGATTATTTTCATAAATCTCAATGAAATCATGTGTTATGCCCAGGTCACACATTCATGGATCATCTCGCTGGTTCCACTACGTATCAAATCTCACGGATGACCCCGGAAATGACAATTTACGTAGTCCGATGCGGATGCACAGCGCAAGTACTACGTATGATTACGGGTATAATATGGACTAATGCGGATTGTCACAGATGATGCAGGATCGTATCCGTGGCTAATCCTGCGTCAAATCCGTGAATGTGTGACCAGGGCATTATAGATTGTTAAGACTGGTCTCAATGAGATGATACTTTATACATCTGTGTCGACAAAATTTGTAAATGTTTTCTTATCCATCAGTTTGAACATATGTTTTGGGAGCTTAAAAGAACGGTCTCATTGAGATGATTCTTTTGAGTACCCACAACATGTGTTTTGATTGAGAAATAAGAAATTTATTTCATCACACACTCTTATCTAAAGGTCTGGAAGATACAAGATACTTAAAGCTATCAAGTCATCAAGCCCTCTGTATTACACTTTTCGGTAAATGTTCTAAAATTTCAAACACTATTCGCCTGCTTAAAAGGCCAAGACAAACAGGACAGACCCAGATTGGACTGCTTCTGAAGAAGCAGTCTGATCAGGGTCGTCCCTGTTTGCTATTCTGCCAAGCATTTTTTTAATTCCAGCCCTGATAACGAACATTTTTTTTTAGAAAAGAATGGGAAAAGTATTCCAAGTTTTAGAATGTTTACCATAGTTATTTTTTCCAGGTCACATATTAACATCATCACTTGCAAGTTCTCTACCGACCCTACCATTCATTGTCCTGAAGTCACTGTTTGATGCCTCACCACTGACTACTGATGATGGTGTGTTGCTAAGACGGATGTGTCTAGATATAGGTGCTCTACATCTCATCTTGGCCTGTCTGTCTGTCCTCAGTCACCATGCTCCTAGGATATCAATCCCTGGCTTCCAACAAGAGGTAGACTATTTCTTATTTTAACAAAAGACTTTCTATTAACTACTGGGTAATTTTGCATGCTTTTTTGTCGTCTGCTGATTATTTTCAAAATCTTTTTTTTTAAATTCTTTCAGGAATACTATCAGAGTGTCAAGCAGTTTGGATCCAGATCAGGCCTGACATTTTGTTTGGCCTGATCTGGGTCCAAACTGTTTTTGCAAAGAGTATCAGCAAAAAATTAATATCTGAATTTTATTTTTTTTATCTGCTGACTCTAAATACTATTTGTTTAATTGAAAAAAAAATCATATATTTTTGAAGTTCTGTCTGTGTATTTTTGAGAGTGATTTTGTTAAAAGTGATTGTCCTATCCAAATTTTTAGATAAATGATGAAATATTTAAAGACTTAATACAGACTGTTGGTTTGCCTTACTAGTTTTACTGTTTGTTCTGGAGATATTTAAAAAAAGCTCTGAAAATGCCCCCCCCCCCCCTCCTCATTTGTTCTCTTTTCCCAATTTTCAGTTATGTATGAGCATAGCTGTTGGTGAGATATAAAACAGTAGCAAGGATTTTCCTTAGCTTGATTCCGGGCTGAATATCGGCCCCTTGCCAATTCAAAATTGAACAAAAACTTCCCAATATGGTGTATATCATCCCCAATTTCTTAGTTCTACAGTTTGGTGAAAATTTCATGAAAATCAGAACAAAAATAGCAAAGTTACAGATGCATGAAAATTTGCATAAAAATGTGAATGAAAACCTGTTTTCATTCACATTTTTATGCAAATATTCATGAGTTATTATGGTGGGCAATTAAAGCAACAAATATGTTACAGCTTTACTGGCGGTCCAGTTCTTTCAGACTAAATCAAATTTTCCAATTTTGATGGTCAAAATGCTTATTTCCCAAATTCAACAGACACCTGGCCCTGACTTCAGAAAGGTAAGGAAATCCCTGAGTAGTAAGAAATCACTATTTTCTTACAGACCCAGACCATTTTAAGTGCAATGCAGACCCCTTCGACAAGCAGTACAAACCAAGTTTCCACGGGAGCTGAGGAGAAGTCTCAGCAGTACTGGGCCAAGGGGACAGGGTTTGGCACGGGATCTACAACCTCGAGCTGGGATGCAGAACAAGCCTTGTTGAGACAGAAGAGTGAAGAGGAACATGTCACATGTCTACTACAGGTAATGTACAGAGAATCAGTTTTGGGTCAGACATCAGATATAGTCTATAAAATAAAAATGACTGAGGAGCACAGTGACTCAGTGGTAAAGTGCTATACTTGAGATCCAGGGGCCACTGGTTTGAGACTCACCTGTCTTCTGTGTTGTGTCCTTGAGCAAGACATTTTGTCCTTTTGTAAGTACTGGATCAGCCCAGGAAATGTCCCAACATGACTGAAAATTTGTTGACTAGGACATAAAGCATTAAAACTAGCTAATAAACTAGTCCTAAGTCTTTCCAAATGTCCCAGACCTTACTGGCCCAGGTAGGACATTTTGTTCTTAACGTTTCTCCAATTAATAGCATCTATTCACAAGCAGAGTGTTAAGCAGTGTGGATCCTGATCAGCTGGCTTCTCAGAAGCTAACTGATCTGGATCTACCCTGTTTTCAAAGCAGGATATACCAGATTCAGCATGTCAAGATTAAGCATTAATTGTCATTTTGAGGGTATTTGTTCGTTCTGTTCCATTCCGGCCAAGCTGTTTATGTCCTATGATGCTTGGCTCCTAGTGAAATCCCAGATGTCCTAGTAAGATTGAATGTATGGAGTAAAATTGAGTCAATCTGCATCCATGGTACATATAAAATAATCAAAACCACACTGGTACCCAGTTATAATAGGGTCATTGGGATTTGCAGTTCGGTACTGCTGTATATACAAGACAATATAATATGTTTTATTAGCACTAAACAATACAATGCTTTAAACCATATCAAACATGTATAAGTGAGACAATTTTGTATAACATTTAACTGAGAAGCAATAATTTCTGATATCAAGTTACAAGATATCCTATTAGGTTTGATGACATCAACTTCTGAACACCGGGGATAGTCAGAAATCAGATTGCTATATTGGCTTTTTGTGATGAACTTCAAATTTCCCCAAAGAATTTTGACTTTCCACATACATTGCAGTCCCTTTAAAACACTATGGGCCGACGGCAAAGGGCCATGTTATATAATGTAAGTGGATTTGTTATAAGGGGGCCTATTTGCAATGGTATTTTAAGAAAAAGACATTTTCATGGTCATTTTCCTATACCTTTGTAAAATTCCATGATTAAAAGATTTGGGAGCCACATTTACGTACAACATGTCCATGTTATATCAAAATCTGTGTTATAATATAGGTGTGTTATAGAGGGACTGCCCTGTAACTGCATGTTCTTGTTTCTAAATCTAATGAACTGGCTCTTATATTTTCAGGTTCTTGCTAGTTACATTAATCCAGGAGGAAATGTCCCTGAAAACTTTGAGGTTGACGAGTTTGAATCCACATCTGAGAAGTCACTTCTACCTGGCATCATTCCCGAGCTGCTCGGACAGTCTTGCTTGATACCAGCTATATCCTCGTACCTGAGAAATGATTCCGTCCTGGACATGGCGCGGCATGTACCCCTGTACAGAGCCCTGCTGGAGTTGCTGCGAGGACTAGCTGTGTGTCCTAACCTGGTGATGTTGTTGATGCCACTCGACAAGGACAGCTCTGGAGACAGTGCCACTTCTGTGGGAGAGCTGCTGGAGAAGATGAGAGGCTGTGTGGATACCTATGCCAGCCGATTGAAGTAAGTTTGGTTGGTTCTTATTGTGTTTTATGGCCCTGTTAACACTGTTTATGTAATATCTATCAAAAATTTGCAGCAGGTGACAGGGGTTGGTTGGGGGTTCTAATAAACAGTCACTGTGGTTATTATCTATTTTCATTTTAGTCTAATTATGTGGCCATAATCTGTCATTATAACAACAGTAAAAGTCAAATGTACTCCAACCTTTTACATTTGGGAACCAAATCAAAGAAATTAGGGAATAACAACTTTAATTTTTGGCTTTAAAGTGCAAAACAAGACTAATGCATATATAGTGCAGTCCCTTTATAACACTATGTTTGCAGTCCAAAGAAATGGACTGTGGTATGAGTGAATCTTGTTATAAAGGGACAATTTTACAAAGGAATTATAGGAAAATGACCATTTCCTATAGGAAAATAACCATTTCCTATAATGTAAAATTCCATGGAAAAAATTTTGGGAGCCACAACATGACTGTGTTATATCCATATCTGTGTTATAACTAGGTGAGTTATAAAGGGACTGTACTGTAGTTAACACTCCAAATATTTGCTTGAGTAACATTGAATTAATTTATTTTCATTGTTAATAGGTCTAACAAAGGTAAGAGTGTGGGGGGTACTAAAGAAGAGGAGGAAGAAAATGAAGGTCTAGCTCTACTCATCCCAGATATACAAGAAACTGCCAAGATAGTACACGCAGCTACAGAGAAACTCAGAGAACATGATGGTAAGGTTTTTCACTTGGCCCCTATTTTTCCTAGCAGGGATTTTTTTTTGCAATTTTGAAAAGGGGCCCTAGGGCCTTTAAGATTTGGGAAAATTAGCGCTGTAAATCCCCAAATTGGAAAAATTTGTTATAGTGCCCAATTGCAGCATTTTTGGTCATTAAAAAAACAACACATACTTTTGCCATCAAAAAATTGAAGGAGAAATAAGATGCAGTAGTAGATTGTCATCATTTAGCTTGTGTTGACTGAATGAAAATCCCAATATTAAAAAAAAAAAAAAAAAAATTGAAGATTGGGATTTTTTCAAAATTGGGAAAAAAGTCACCTAAATTCTTTTGGGAAAGGGGTCGAATTTCGGCCCCTGAGAACAAAGGAAAAAAATCCCTGCCCACTCTCCACTCATTGGGCTCTTACCAAATTCCTGCCAATCCTTATTGTTTAACCTTTTTTCATTACATGGGTGAAAGTTTTCAGGATTATTCCTGAATTCAGGATTTTGAGTACCAAAATCTCATGTACTGGCCTTTATATAAGTGTATCATAAAGGTTTACAGTTTCCAAGACGACATTAAATTGTATGCAAAATACATGACTGCAATATTTGGTGATCGGTTTAGTTATACATACTTATTATATCTAAGAACTTGAGTCGGCTTTGAGTTTTGAGAATTTGTTTTTCACAATTCTTCCATGACACATTTTATACATGGAATACCCATTTAGGCAATTGTATGGTAGAACTTATTAAGCCCAGTTGTCAAGCAAAAATAGGCGCACAGAAGCTGTTTTCATTTCAATAATAGAATGAAAATAGGCGCTCAGAAGCTGTTTTTCATTTGAATAATAGACTGAATGTTTCTCTAAACTTAAAAGAAAATTGCACACTTAAATACGCATTTTCATGAAAGATACACCCGTTTTTGCTCTTAAAATCATTGAAAGAGGGATGGACGTATATTTCGAGCCGCTGCGTTATGGTTATACTTTAAATTGCCATTTTGTCTATTTGGCAATACCAGCATGACGTCCGTTATTTATGAGAAAGCAAAAAAAAATTGTTTTATTTATATGCAACCACATAAAGTGAAATTCGCAGGACTTTAATTAAGAGTGCGTAACAGAAAAATATTTTCCTTATTTCTCAACCAAAACATATGTTGTGGGTACTCAAAAGAACCGTATCAATAAGACGGTTCTTTTGAGCACCCAAAACATATTCTAAAAATTATGGGTAAGAAAATATTTACAATTTTTCACTGAAATTTTTTGTTTATCTAAGCCTGTGTTTCAAATAAACATGAAACATGTAATCATATATCTGTTACAGATAAAACTACGACAGCTGCACCACCTAGTAGTCCTGAAGCTTCTAAAGCGAGTGCTAAAGAAACTTTTGACCAGATCTACCTGATGGAGATGAAAAAACTGCAGTTTGGTACGTATCAGGATTTGGCTTTAATGGGTGGAGCATCATGAGTCATCCACAGCAATTCAGCTTGACACAAATTTACTCCAAAATTTTTGTCAAAGCAGTCTGAATCTGATTTTGATGTAAAGAGCCTATAATTATCACACAGTCTAGCCGTATAAAATCACATTATATTTATGTGTGTAAGTTTTCTGGATTATTCCTGTCAGAATTCAGGATTTTGAGGCTGACTTTCCATGTAGTCAGCCTCAAAATTCTGAACTAGGGTGAATGTTCTAAAATTTCAAACACTAGTCTAGTTGAAAGTCATAAAAGCCTAGACAAACAGGGCAGACCCTGAGCAGACTGCTTTTAGAAGCAGTCTGATCAGGGTCTTCCCTGTTTGCTATTCTGTTAAGTATTCCAACCCTGATAGCCAACATTTTTTGTTGAGTAAAGAAAGAGAAACGTGTTCAAAATTTGTAGAACATTTACCTATCAAAAGCAGATTATGAAAGCTCCTTTTATTTATTTTCCATTTAATTTAAGACAATTGACCATTTAAACATGATTTTGTTAATATTAAGATAGCATACCTCCAGGTTTAAGATTTGAATTTCTAAAATTCAGAATTTTGAAAATTTGGAACTTTCACCCATATATGTTCCATGTTTAGGCCAGAATGTTTTTATTAGTTGATTTACAAACCCTTACTACTGTAATTTCCGGAAAGTAGAAGAAAAAAAACATCAAAACATTTTTATTTTATCCGCCGACTCTAAATATTATTTGTTTCGTAGAAAAAAATAATATATTATTGAGGTTCTGTCTGTGTATTTTTGAGAGTGACACTGTTAAAAGTGATTGTCCTGTCCAGATTTTTAGGAAAATGATGAATTATTTAAAGATTTAATACAGACTGTTGGTTAACCTTACTATTTATACTGTTTTTTCTGGAGATATTAAAAAAATAAAAAAGCTCTGAAAATGACCAGTTAACTGGTCATTTTCTGAGCTTTTTTTTTTTTGCTTTTTTTTCCGTCCCCCCAGCCCTAAATCTGAAAAAAAAATCCTGTAAATCAACTTATAAAAAAATTCTGGCCTTACAGACCAGTATGAAATGGTTGAAGAGGAAGGAACTACACTAAGGTTCAAGTTACGTCATCATTATGAAAACAACGTCAAGGCAGCGGGAGATGTCAAAAGTCCCAACCGTATTCGGAGATTGGCTCAGGAAGCTGTAACACTGTCTACATCTTTACCTCTCTCCGTCAGCAGTAGTGTGTTTGTGAGGTGTGATGAAGAGCGTCTTGATATCATGAAGGTTAGTAAATATTATCTCATATAAGCCTAGCGTCCATTTTATGGGACATCGGCAGTGCAGAACCAGATCATTCTGCAGCGTCTGATCAGGTTTTACACTGTTTGCTGACACAATGTACTTTTAAAATTTGAATGAAATTGTTAATTAATACCCAACCCCCGTTAATTTTGAAATGGATTCAACCAATTGATAAGGGTGGGAAATTCCTTAAAGCATAATGGGTTAATGAAATACATAGTCCTTAAGCCAGATTAGTATCAAGATTACTATAATATTCTTCTTTCTCCAAGAAAACGCTATAGATTCTAATCAAACTGCTCTTTTTCAAAAGTTGTTTCATAAGGTTCACACAGTTTTGAATTTACCCATTCCAGAATCTTATCAGAGCTTACACTGATTACATCAACATACAGTAAAACCTGTGTAAAACAGCCACTCTTAAAAGGACCAAAAATTGTTTTTTAAGACAATTATCGCTTAATGCAGGTCAAAAGTATTGCAGAATGCTCAAAGGGAAGCATTCTGCAATACTTTTGACCTTCATTAAGCTACCATTTGTTATTAAGATCTTTGTTTTGTCTATCTTTGAATGGCTGTTTTACACAGGTTTTACTGTACAAAGCTTCTCAGTCTGTAGTAAGGCTGATTGATAATCTGACTTCTATGCCCTGCAATAAAGGTGTCGTGAGTTTGAACTCTAATCCGGCCACATACTTTATTGAACAGAGTTATTCTCCACCAATGAGCCTTTAGTTAAGAGTGTGTACCAAAAACTTATTTTTCTTATTTCTTAACAAAAACATATGTT
Source organism: Loripinus fragilis (assembly GCA_964019695.1). Classification (NCBI taxonomy): domain Eukaryota; kingdom Metazoa; phylum Mollusca; class Bivalvia; order Lucinida; family Lucinidae; genus Loripinus; species Loripinus fragilis. The sequence continues at coordinate 97,355,418 of OZ026514.1, read as the reverse complement.
GTGGGTATTCAAAAGAACCGTCTCAATGAGACTGTTGAGTACCCAAAACATATGATCAAGCTGATGTGTAAGAAAATATTTACAATTTATGCTCAACATTTTTGTTTATCTAAACCTATGCCCCCAACATCTCACATTTTTGTTTTCTGATACAAAAAAAAAATTCTTCATGATGTAGCTCTATAATAATAAAATGTACTGTTAATGTTTACTTTCATGCTTTAGGTTTTGATAACTGGTCCAGAGGACACGCCATATGCCAATGGATGTTACGAGTTTGATGTATACTTCCCTCAAGATTATCCTAATGCACCTCCTTGCATTAACTTGGAAACAACAGGGAACCATTCTGTGAGATTCAATCCTAACCTTTATAATGACGGAAAGGTAAGCTGCTTACAGTAAATATTTAGGGCATAACTGTATTCAAATTTTCATTTGGGGAGGTATATCGTCGGATATGCGGTCCGAAATTTAGTTTTACGGTGACGCGCGTGATGTGATATAATGGGCAAAAATTCCTATTCTATCACAATATGGCTCAAATATTGTTTTGTTATTACAGGTATGTCTAAGTGTGTTGAACACCTGGCATGGCAGACCAGAAGAAAAATGGAATGCTCAAACATCAAGCTTCCTACAGGTGAGATCATGTATATAGGCACAGTTTGGCAAAATATCTGAGTGCAAAATAGTGACATATCCTTCAGCACCAGCCTTCCTGATAGGAGGACGTAATTATTTGGGTTGGGGGGATGGTGGGGGGGGGGGGGGGGGGCGAATATGTCTGAACCAAAAAACAGTTGCATGGGTGAAAGTTTTCAGAATTATTCCTGAATTCAGGATTTTTAGGCTGACTTTCCATAGAAAGTCAGCCTCAAAATACTGAATTAGGAGAATTTTAATGGCTTCTCTGGTTTATTATCAGTTTATCTAAAGACAGCTGTCCATTTAAACTTGAAATTGTCAATATTTTGCAGGGATACTGCAAGTTAAGATTGAAATTTCCAAAGTTCAGGATTTTGGAAATTTTGAACTTTCTCCCATGCACATGTTGTTGGTACTCAAAAGAACCATCTCAATGAGATGGGTCTTTTGAAAACCCAAAACACTTGTTTAAACTGATGGACAAGAAAATAATTATTATACACACAAAAAAGTTGCTCATAAGGACCTTTGAGCACAATCATATGTTTTATGGCAGAATTAAATAAAACAGAATGCCTGGAGGCCTGAGTGAATGAAAACCATGAGTGTCAGCAAAATGAAAAACTCTGTATTTACAACTTGCAACTAATTGCATGGGTGAAAGTTTTCAGGATTATTCCTGAATTCAGGATTTTGAGGCTGACTTGCCATAGAAAGTTGACTTTCCATAGAAAGTCAGCCCCAAAATCCTGAATTATTTAGATTCTGATTGCTTCTTTGATTTAATTTCAGTTTATCTAAAGATAATCGACCATTTAAACTTGAAATTGTTGATATTTTTAGGCAAACTGCAAGTTTTAAGATTTGATTTTCAAAAGTTCAGGATTTTGGAAATTTGAACTTTCACCCATGTAATTGTTATTCTGCAGATAGTCTGGCGTCTTCAAATTCTTCATACATAAAACAACAGCAAAGAATTCATCAGAGGCTGTTGATTGTTTGTGAAAAAAATTAAGTATGACCTCCAATCAATATTTTAAAATCAGATTTTTTGAAAACATATTTTGATTCATGAAAGATTTTGCACTTGTTAGAGAGACATTCCTCATACTTGTCATCACTTCTTTTCTTTAGGGAGTGCATTGGTAGAGTGCTTGACTCGAGACTGAGGGGTGGCGGATTCAATCCTCACCCGCATCACTGCGTTGTGTCCTGGAGCAAGACACATTGATCCTAGCTTAGTACTGGTTCAACCCAGGAAGACCCGTCCCTACATAACTGAAAGATTGTTGATGGGATGTAAAGAATCAAATCAAACAAAACAAAACTTCTTCGATTTTCTCATTTAGAGACAATACAGAAGTAGATGTATTTGCATGCTACCTTGGAGCTGACGACCATGGACCTTCCAAGCAATATTTTGTCAAACTGGATGGGTGATTTCATCAGCTAAGCACAGGGTTCACACAGGCTTGAAAAGTACTTGAATATACTGTAATACAGGACTGTCTTGAAAAGTCCTTGGAAGTTATATTTGCCTTGAAAAATACTTGAAAAACACTCAAAGGCCTTGAAAAGCCCTTGAATTTTGCCATTTACAGGAGGATTTAACACTGTTTTTGGAGACCTAAATCAGTATTAAATTGTGGTGCCTGTATTTGGTGCAGCATATGCTGCACCAAATAAAGACACCACAATTTTATACTTATTTTCTAAAACTAATATCTTCAGTAATGAACTCTAGCATTTCCCAAGTAGAATTTTAACGTGTAAATCAGTATTTTTCATAAGTTTTCAGTCCTTGAAAACAGTAGGTAAATCTTTTAGAAGTCCTTGAAAACTCCTTGAATTTTACTAATACTTGCCTGTATGAACCCTGTAGGCAAGTATAAATTGATATAAAATGTTTCATTGACAATAGATACTTAATATGTTTTAAAACAGGTGCTAGTATCCATCCAGTCACTTATCCTAGTATGTGAACCATACTTTAATGAACCAGGCTATGAGCGCTCACGTGGAACTCCCTCTGGCAATGCCTGTTCACGGGAGTATGACGCCAACATCAGGCAGGCTAACGTCAAGTGGGCCATTCTAGAACAGATCAAGAATGCATCACCATGCTTCAAGGAAGTTATACAGAAACATTTCTGGCTGAAGAGACACAAGATCCTGAAGCAGTGTGAAGATTGGATTGCTGAGATGGAGACGTACAGCAATGATAAACGCACCGGCAGAACTATAGCACATAGTACTCTTGCTCTCAAAGTAAGTCCAAACTATTAAAATTTGTCCTACGGATTTGATTACTATGGCACAGTCACTTCTGTTTTCCAGTCAGCTCAAACACATGACTGAGAGAGACTGTGTGGAAATTCTTATAAGATGGTCTGTGGTTCTTTTGAGTGACCACAGCATATTTTTGAAAGGCATAAATGACAGATATGTCACAACGCAAGAAAACTGGTGTTTCAGACCAAGTATGACTGAAAGGAGTCTGCTCAGCTACAGAGACTAGCTAGAATATTGTAATTTGCAATATAGCATGTACAAATGAAATACTTTAACAAAGGTGGTGATTAGACTGCACATATGCACAGGCTGGTAAGCGCCATTGTTGTTCACAAGCAACAAAGTCTGGTTTACTTGTGTCAAGGCCAAAATAATTCTCACACCCAATATACTGCGATTAAAAACTGCTGTGTAGTCCTTAAATACAGGTCAATAAACCTTGCATATAGCATTTTGGATAATAAATTATTGATACTTTGCAATTGAGAATGCCATTTCTCAGACTATTGGATTTCTAAAAATAGTAACATGTCCGACTGCAGATTCAGGAGTTTCGAATTTCTACAGTCATTCTCACAAGTATGGTTGTTATCAGTTACAAGCGAAAGTATGTGCGCGAAGTACTGGTTAACCGCTTAGTCAAGCTTGCCCAGGAAAAAGTGTAGGTCTACTGACCGTCTCGACATGACCATAGCTGTTGACTGAGATGTAAAGAATCAAACAACACAAAACAAAATATACGGTAAATTTTCTAACACTAGTTGCTTGCACCTAAAAAGCCTAGACATACAGGGCAGACCCAGATCAGCCTCCTTCTGATGAAGCAGTTTGATCAGGGTCTTCCCTGTTTGCTATTCTGACAAACCTGTCGTGAATTCCAGCCCTGATAACCCACATTTTACCTGAGAAGAGAAAAGTGTTATTTACATAACTTCATGGGGAGCGCAGTAGTATTGTGCTTGACTTGAGACTGAAGAAGGACCACGGGTTTGAGCCTCATCGGTGTAACTGCGTTGTCCTTGAGCAAGACACATTAATCTTGGCTTAGTACACCCAGGTAAACCCGTCCTGATATAACTGAAAGATTGTTGACTGGGACGTAAAGAATCAAATCAAACAAGCATATCTTCTCTTTTTTTCAGAGACATTACAATCAGTTGAGAGAAGAGTTTGCCAAGTTTAAGTCTCCAGCAGGCTTGGAAGACTTCCAGAGTGACGAAATAGACCCCAAAGAGAAACATTACCAAACCGACCAGTCAGGAACATCGGGGAGTAAAGAAAGTACACCAGGGCCTCAGATATTCCCGGCTGATAACAACGCCAACTCCGTGATAAATCCTGAAGACATACCTCATATAACAGCTGCTGACTGCTGATAGACAACTAGCCGACTTAAATCCTCTTTACCATATTCTTCGTTATAAGCACACAGTCTCTTTTAACGCTTTACTCCATAGGATATTTTTAGATCTTGACATCATTTTCTATTTTTAGACAACATTGAAAAAATTCAAGAAAAATTAAAGTTCAGTTTTGAATACTTTTGAAAATATTATGGAAAATGGAGCATTTGCTCCAAAAGAGCAAATGCTCCATTTTCCATAATATTTACAAATACGAGATATTTCAAAGGCGTCAAAAGGCATTATTATGGAGTAAAGGGTTAAGCGGACACTTAGTAATTTATGGTTTTAACTCTTTGCATGCTGGATTTGTCTTCTGCTGACATTTTTCAAAATTAACCTTTTCAAAAAATTCTTTCAGGGTCACTATCAGAGTGTCAAACAGTTTGGATCCAGATCAAGACCGACATTATGTCTGTCCTGATCTGAGTTCTAACTGTTTGCAAAGATTATCAGCAGACGACAAAAGTCGCTTCTAGCATGGAAAGAGTTAACTATGTGAAGATGGTGATCTGAATTCAGTTGAATCCAGTGGTGTGGACGCTTTATTAATATGGTTTAATCATGTTACTTGTTTAGGAAAAAGTGTGGATTCTGATCAGCTGGCTTCATTTGAAGCCAGCTGGTCTGCATCCACACTGTTTAGAAAAGAGATAGCATTCTTAAAGTTATACAGGCAGTGTGCTTGTAAGGTTGAAAGATATGGTAGACTGATATTGAACACTTAACTAGAAAAACTGACTAAAAGTAAAGGGATTGTTTATTATTGTGTCACCCCTATTGAAAGGGGCCATCCATTTCTGACTTATGAGACACCTCAACTTGTCACATTTACTTCCCAAATCCCATCCTTTTGCCAGGCACCAGGCAGGCTAGGAATTGGTAACTGTTCGTTTAACTAGCTGGTGGCTCACCAACTGGCCATATCAGAATGAACCCCACTGCCGCTGTCACTGGGATTAGAACCTTCGGCCTCCCACTCCTGAAGCAGATGCCTAATTATGGTGGTCATAAAAAACAATTTAGACTTTTTGCATTTTACTGACCTATTTACCCACAATTTTCAGCTACAGCTTCACACTAAAATAACCAAAAAATTTAGCAAATCCTCTCTTCAACCTTATGAGGTGTGTAAATAGGGGTGATAAAATAGCAAAAGGTGTCAACCCTTTTTTTGCTGCGGTCTGTCTGTATATTTAGGGTAAAAATGATACTGTTGGTTCTGGTGGTTGCAGTGGCGAACTAGAGGGGGGTTCAGGGGGTTGGCATGATTAAATTGATGGGTAAGAAAATAATTTCAGTTCTTTAGAGTACCCACAACATATTTTTTGGTTGAGAAATAAGAAAAATATTTTTTTTGATACACACTCTTAACTAAAGGACTGACATATGCAATAGTACCAAAATCTCATGAACTGGCTCAGATGCTATATAGTTTGGAACACACACTGCAGACCAAGATCAGAGTCTGATCTGTGGTTCACTGTTTAGTGTTAACTATTTAGACAGATGATTTATGAATAAGTTAACAGACTTGATAACTAAAATTTTCTTTGAAAAGAGAGAAGTGTTCAAAATTTGAGAAAACTTATTGGATTTGTTGTTGTATTCCTATTGTTATAAACTATCTAGATTAGTAGGAGTGGCTTTATAGTTTACAAAAGTTACTAAAAATGATTTAATGGCAGATTCAAAATCTGTCTACCTACCCATGTATATGTAATAATTACTTTGATGTAGTACAAATATTCACACTGGTCCAGATATGCAAGTTTTTTAAGCATAAAATTGTTATTATTGTCTTATCCATCAGTTTAAACATATGTTTTGGGTGCTCAAAAGAACTGTCTCAATGAACCATCTTATTGAGACGGTTTGTTTGAGTACCCACAACATATCTTTTTGTTGAGAAATAAGGAAATTAATTTTCAATTAGACACTTTTAATTTTTTGAGCGTAAAACCTTAAATATTTTCTAATCCATCAGTTTGAACATATGTTGTGCGTACTCAAAAGAACCATCTCAATGAGACGTTCCTTTTGAGCACCCTAAACATATGTTAAAACTGATGGGTAAGAAAATTTTTGCAATTTTCAGCTAAAAAATTTGATTTATCTAAACCTATGGTCAGGTACAGGCTAATTGTAAATAGTCCAATGCTGGGCAGTGAGATTTGATGTCATATAGGGGAAGCAATTCTAAAGGATGTTAGTACATGTCAGGCATGATAATTTATACAAAAAATACAAATTGCATCCAATACTATTGTAAAAGGTTGGTTTCACTGCTTTCACACGCTGTACACATGGGTGAAAGTTTTCAGGATTATTCCTGAATTCAGGATTTTGAGGCTGACTTTCCATAGAAGGTCAGCCTCAAAATGCTTAATTAACCAGATTATAATAGCATCTCTTATTTGCTTTCAGTTTCTTTAAAGATGATTGACCATTTAAAGTGTAAGTTGTTAGCATTTTGTAGGCATGATGCAAGTTTTGAGATTTGAATTTCTAAAGTTCAGGATTTTCAAATTTTGAACTTTCAGCCATGTATACATGGGACAAGTAAGAAAATCTCATGAGCTGAGCCATTTGTTGACACATTTTTTCTCTCTTCTTTTTGCTATGTGATTGTGACTGCATAGGGCTTGTGTAGTGCTAAAGATATGTAACCCTTTTTTGAGGGGGACATATTGCTATTGGCTAATATCACTCTTGGAATCAATAAAAAAAATGACTAAGTTATGATCCTTTTTAATTAAGACTTTGACTATTTTCCAACTTTGGGCCCATATGACCTAGCGTGTTGATTTTTGATCTGTTAAGATTATTTGATTTGTACAATAAATTGCATAAATTAATTTAATATAGTTATTACCGCTGATTGATTAAAATAAGAGAGTGATCTAGCAAGTTATTTATAGATAAGATAGGGATCCTGCTAGTAATTTATAAACACGATTATTTTCTTATTAATCCGTTTAAACGTGTGTTTTGGGTGCTCAAAAGAACCACCTCATGGAGGCAGTTCTTTTGAGTACCCACAACATATGTTTTGGTTGAGAATTAAGAAAAATAATTTTCAGTTACACACTCTTAAGTGGGGGCCTGTTTAAGCCTTTTTATAATGGGTACTTCGACAAACAGTGAAGACCCAGATGATAATGTGGCATTTCATCAAGGTTGACACTGTTTTCTAGAAACAAATTTCAAAAAGAAATTCAGTTTTAGTTGGAAATTATAACCTGTGACTCCTCAATATATACAATGAACCCTTCCAAGTTACCCATCAGTATACAAAGAGTAAATTACTTATTTGAATAGTACATGTAGGTTATCATACACTATTGCATGACTAAATACTTCAGTGTACAGTAAAACCTGCGTAAAACGGCCACTCAAAAATAGACAAAACAAAGATCTTAATGACAAATGGTAATGAAGGTTGAAAGTATTGCAGAATGCTCCCTTTGGAGCATTCTGCAATACTTTTGACCTGCATTAAGCGATAATTGGTCTAGAAAACCAATTTTCGGTCTTTTTGAGAATGGCCATTTTACATGGGTTTTACTGTACAAGATCCAGAAAATATAACATATATTGAACTTTGATTTTGTCTGTTTTGTCACTAATGTTGTCTGATGTTTAAATTGTGTATTTATGGATTATAAAGTAAAGCATTATATTGGATTCACTCTTTCCAGTCTCATGGGGACTTTTTGTCATCAGCTGATGGCATTTGCCAATAGTTTGGAGTTTTGGACCCAGATCAGGTCAGACATCATGTTGGGCCATCTGAATCCGAACTGTTTGACACTCTTATGGTATTCCTGACAGATATTTTCAAAGGTTGATATACATGTACATATGTATTTGATACTCGAAAGAATCACTCCATTTGGGTACCTTTCACATTTGTATCAGTCCAAAGACAAGAAAAATCATTAAAATAAGCCCTTGAGAGACCTGTTTATATGACATGCTCAGACCATCCTGCACATGTGTAGTTTGGCTACTTGGGTGATTTATATATGTTGTGACCAAACTAAATATCTTCAAGCCTGGGTCAGGTTGCTCCACACCAGATAAGCTTTGCCTATCTAACCTGGCTGTGTGCTGGCACATATACTTTCATATTCCCTCGCGGAGATTCTATTTTGGTAGATTTGCTACTACTACTAGTTCATGTGTGTTGTTCTTATTAAATTAAAATTATAATTTAAATCGCTACCAGTGAGCAAAATTGGTGAGTTATATTTGTTGTTAGTGTAGCATTTATTAATAGCTGATTTTTTTGTAATATGGAAATAACCTTTTGATACTGGAATGTGAGGATTACTGTTGATTTAGAAATGTTCGCGAGAATTCGCGAATAGCATTAAAAGACATATTAGTGATGTAAAAAAAATCGTGACTAAGACAATGTTTACCTTCATCAATAAATGACAGAGTGATTTTGTCCTTTCGCGAGGGTTTTATTTTTACGAAACTTCGCATATATTTTGTAGCTATACTCAAGTTTTGAGATTTGAGTTTCAAGATTTTGGAAATTTGAACATTCATCCATGATAATGTTGATTAATACCATGTGTTCCCTTTATAACGCTATATTTGGGATCCATGGACCATGTGTGTCATTAGTGAATCGTGTTATAAAAGGGACAATTTTACAAAGGAATTATAGGGAAAGGACCTCGGACAGTTTTAATGAAGGATTGCCCATGAAAATGACCAGAGAAAAGTTTGAGAGAAAATGATACTTTTTCTATGAAAAAGATAGTAGGTTCAATCCTCGACTTATCCACAAAAGCCGTTTTCTCATTGGACAAGTACCTATTGAAAATATGGGCTGAAAACTCTGTTTTTGCTATTCAACATATAGAAAACAGAAAAAAAGTTTTACTGAAGTGCTTTCCCCCCTGTGACCAAACTAATCCTTTTGCATATAGTTGTAGTTTTACATTTCACACATCATATAAAAACGGCATGATTGGTCACGGGGGGGAACGTTGTCAAAATGCTCAAAAACACTTTATTATAAAACCTTATTAGAAACTTATTTTGTATAAGACCTGTAGGTAAATGGCATGTATCAGGGCTTTAGTTAAGAGTGCTTACAAAGTAATAAATTGTCTTATTTCTCAACCAAAACATATGCTGTGGGTACTCAAAAGAACCGTCGCAATGAGACGTTTCTTTTAAGCACCAAATTATAGAATAAATCTGATGTGTAAGAAAAATTAAAACTATTTTACTCTCAACATCTGTGTTTATCTAGACTATGATTATACAGTATGCAGATATGATACACCTCAGTGCACAAGTCACCCAGATGAACTTGAAACATTACAGGTAATAGTCAAAAGTCATTGACAGCACACTTCTTTAGTTTAAACAATGTAGTCTTCTAAACCCGAATTTTATGCAAACGCATCACTTTCGTTTCAATTTTTATGCCGCAAACATTATATTTACACGTATTTTGTTGAATACTCGACGAATCTTTGACTTTCTGTGAAATAAAATTTGGTCACAAAAAATACCCCCACCCCCTAAACCCTAAATTCCTGGCATAATTATGCAATATTTTCAAAATATTTTTATTTTGCTAGGTGCACTAAATGTTAGGGTTTGATTTAAGCACAAAACTATAGTTGTCAGTTATGCATTATCCTAGCCACAGGCTGTCAAAATTTGGGCAGATTGAATAGGAAACTGTCCGAGGTCCTTACCATTCTGAGGCAATTTTATTACGATTTCTTAATGTAAAATTCAATGGTGAAAACATTTGGGAGTCACAATATGACCATTTTAGCTATATTCAACTTTGTGTTATAACTACATGGGTGAAAACTTTCAGGATTATTCTTGAATTCAGGATTTCAAGGCTGACTTTCTATGGAAAGTCAGCCTCAAAATGCTGAATTAAGCAGATTATGATAGATTCTCTGATCCACTTTCAGTATGTCATTAGACAACTGACCATTTAACTTGAAATTGTTTTTATTTGTAGGCATACTGCTTGTTTTAAGTTTGGAATTTCAAAAGTTCAGGATTTTGGAAATTTTGAAATTAGGTTATGGTGTTATAAAGGGACTGCACTTTACTATCATTATCTAAGATGCGAAGTAGAATTGATTTCAATGTTGGGAAAAAACTGATTTCATCATGGAGTAAATGGTGCTTTAGTATAACTTGTTACAGTATAACCTGTCTTAAGCGGCCACTTAAAAATAGAAAAAAACAAAGGACTTAATGCAAAATGCTAGCTTAATGAAGGTCAGAAGTATTGCAGAATGCTCCCCTTGGAGCATTCTGCAATACTTTTGACCTGCATTAAGTGATAATCGGTATTGAAAACCAATTTTTGGTGTTATTATGAGTGGCCGCTTAAGACAGGTTTTACCACAGGGGGCAGTCCAGCTTAATAATATGCCATCTCCGATAATATACTGAAATAGACTATAAACTTATTACTTTGTGGCATACTATAAACACTGGACTGGGCCCTGTGGGTTTTACTGTATCTAAAATTGGGGCCAATTGATTGCATAAACTGACTCATGTCTGGTAATTCTCATATTTCCTATTTAACCCTTTGTGTACTGATGGATTCTCCTTTCTGGTCTTACACAATGAACAGGGGATGGTCCATTGTATATATCGAGTGGTCACAAGTTGTAATTTCTATGTAATATTGAATTTCTTTTTCTAAAGATCATTTTTGTCTTAGCAAACAGTGTAGACACTGATGAAATGCCACATTATGTGGCATTTCATCTGGCTCTTCACTGTTTGCCAAAGTACACATTTAGGAGTCTTCAGTATCAGGGGACAAAAATTCCACTCGTCCGCTCGTAATTACGAGTGAAATCTAGAAAGGACTGGTGATTCTTCCCAAAGCACTTGTCCTGTAGGACAAGTGCTTTGGAAAGAATTACACTAGGAAGTCATATTACTCCTTTATGTTCTTTATTGCATATGCTTTTAAAAGACAAGTAAATGTGTTTGCAGGACGAGTGAAAATTGTAAGTCACTTGTCCTGCAGGACAAGTGCAATATTTGAATATTTTTGTCCCCTGAGTATACAAAGGGCTAAAGGCAAATTAAAAACCATGTGCTTAATGTATATGAAGTCTTTTTGGCCCAAGCTTGGTTGGAAAGAATATATTTATAATAATATGTACATAAATAGTTGTGCAAGGGTGCACAGGTAGATTTAGTTGATAAGGCAAGTTTTAATAATTATGCTTTTTTTTCCATTGCAAAGATACTGTTTGTTTATTTTTGTGAGAAATTTTTCTGTCTTTAACTCTGCATGCTGGGTAATGTTCCATGCTTTTATTGTCGTCTGCTGACTTTATTCCAAATTACTTTTTCAAACAATTCTTTCAGGAGCACTATCTTAGTGTTCTGTCAGTCCTGATCTGGGTCCAAACTGTTTGTAAATGTAAAGGTTATCAGCAGATGACAAAAGTCGCCACTAGCAAAGAAAGAAAAATAAAAATGTTTGAGTTTCACCGTAAGAAAACAGATTTATACTGTATGTAATGAAGAAAGGTGCAGATCAGCTGGTGCATCTGTAAAATCTGATCAGCATCATTGTTGGAAGCTACCTACAGTAAAACATGTGTTAAACAGTCACTCTAAAAAAGACAAAGAAAAATCTACCCAGGCTGATCAGAGTATATGCTGGGGCTGTCAAAATGTAGGTTTTGAACAGGAGCTGATTTCTCATACAATGATTAATCTTGTTTTCTTCTTATATGGCCTTTTCATTGAAGCATTGTTTCCATGTGTTGTTTTCTATATTAGTTAAGTTCTTTTAATTGTTTTACTCTTAGACTTTTGTTGTGTATAACTTGTACAGTATGTAAACTAGTTGATATTTCATGAAGAAAAGTCTTGAATTATAATGGTTGTTATTGTAATTTATAGGGCCAAACATACCACTTCAATTTCAGTCTTTAAACCAATTCAAAATTAGGTACCTCTGTGATTTAGTACATGAACCACTCACCATGATTCCCATGGGTCCCATGGCTCCTCCAGTTTCACTGTCTGTCTGATGAGACTCGTAAGCCTTGGCCTCATCTCCATATGACCTTTGCTGTTGGTGGTATGTTAAACACAAACTCACCAATTCAAAATTATATTCCTTTTAAAGTTTTAATACAGAACTAAACCCCAAGCTCATTATCAGGGAGCGCAATGGCTCAGTGGTAGAGTGCTTGACTCGCGACCAAAGGGCTGCGGGTTCGAGCCTCACCAGCGCCACTGTGTTATGTCCTTGAGCAAGACACATTAATCCTAGCTTAGTACTGGTTCAACCCAGGAAGACCCGTCCGGACGATACTGAAAGATTGTTGACTGGGACTTAAACATCAAATTAAACAAACAGACTCATTATCTTGGTAAAATAGCTGGCAGATGAAGTTTTTTCCATTTTTATTTGATTTTTTGACTGAATTATTACCCTTACCTAAAACTTTAATGGATGCTTGTATTTGGCTTTGGCTGTCTGTCACAACAACACCCCACACTGGTCTGCCTTATAAAGTTTGGTGAAAATTGGCCTACCAGTATCAGGAGTCATGCTGACAAGCTAGCCAACACATCGTCATGAAGAGCAGTAACTCCTCAAAAAATCAGTGAAGCAGAAGATCCTGATTATATGCACAACAACACCTGACACTAGCTGGTCTTTCCTGTAAAGTTTGGTGAAAATTGGCCTACCAGTATCAAGAGTTTAAATATCGAAAAATCTAACACATCAAGAGCTGCAACTCCGCCAAAAATCAATGAAACAGAAGACCCTGACAATATGCACAACTACACCCTACCACTGGTCACTCCTGTAAAGTTTGGTGGAAATGGGCCTAACAGTATCAAATGACCTTCTATTAACACAAGTATAAAGATTTAATTTAACTTTTAATATTGAAAAAATCATCACATCATGGGCTGTATATTGATCCACAAAAATCATTGAGGCAAAACATCTTCATGACTAGCACAACTTTGCCTGCAACTGATTACTTGATCATGTACAGTTTGATGAAATTTGTCAAGCAGTAGCAGGAGTTGAATACCCTTGATTGTTGACTATAAGCAATTTCTAATCTTGCACATATACTTATATTAGCTGCATGGGCCGAATCGTCCCATGCAAAAAATCATTAGAGCAAAACATCTAAAACCACATGCCACTGATTGGTGGAAATCAGCCACACAGTATCAGAACTGTGCTGACAAACTTTAACAGTGAAAAATTAAAGATATTAAGAGCTGTAACTCTTCCAAAAATCAGTGAAGCAGAAGATCCTAATTATATGCACAAGAACACCTGACACTGGTCTTTCCTGTAAAGTTTGGTGGAAATTGGCATACCAGTATCAGGAGTCCTTCTGACAAACTTTAATACATGTGTATTGATAATTCCAACAAATCAAGAGCTGCAACTCCTCCAAAAATCAGTGAAGCAGAACATCCTGGTGATATGCACAACTGCACCTGCCACTGGTCACTCCTGTAAAATTTGGTGAAAATTGGCCTACCAGTATATATCAAGAGGAGTTATGCCAGTGGTGGATCCAGAGGGGGGGTTCCCTTGATCCCTCTTTGAGACCAAATTATTTCAATTTCAAGAAAAAATATGTAAAATCAGCAAATTGAACCCTCTTTTATACATCTGAACCCCCTTTCCAGAAATCTTAATATGATAAAAAATTCTAACACATCTGATAATACAGTAAAACCTGTCTTAAGCGGCCACTCAAAATGAACACCAAAAATTGGTTTTCAAGACCAATTTTTGCTTAATGCAGGTCAGAAGTATTGCAGAATTCTGCAATACTTCCCACCTTCATTAAGCTACAATTTTTCATTAAGACTTTTCTTTTGTCTATTTTAGTGGCCGCTTAAGACAGGTTTTACTGTATACACAACTGCCACTGATAACTTGTGTAAAGTTTACTGGAAATTGGCTTACCAGTATCAGAGAAGTTGACAAACACAAATATTAAAAAATCCAACACATCAAGGTATGTAACTAAAAGAACATCCTGGCCATATGCACAACTGAACCTGCCACTGATCCCTCCTGTAAAGAAATTGATCTACCAGTATCAGAGGAGTCCTGCTGACAAACTTTTTAACATTGAAAAATCCAACACAAGGGTCCGGGATCAAGGGCTGCACATGTTACTCCTGCAAAAAATCAGTGAAGCAGAACACCCACTACTGCTGCCTCTGATCACTTCTTGAAAACTTGGTTGAAATTGGCCCTACCAGTATCAGAGGAATTATGCTGACAAACTTATAAATAAAATATTGAAAAACTTAATATATCAACGGTCATAACTCCTCCAAAAATCAGTGAAGCAGAACACCCACTACTGCTGCCTCTGATCACTCCTTTAAAGCTCGGTGGAAATTGGCCCTACCAGTATCAGAGGAATTATGCTGACAAACTTATAAATAAAATATTGAAAAACTTATAGATCAAGGGTCATAACTCCTCAAAAACCAGTGAGTTAGATTGTCCTGATGAACTGCCACTGATAACTTCTATACATGTAGATCTAGTTTGTTGGAAATCCTTATGCAGTTTTCAAGGAATTGCACTGGCAAGCTTTATTATTGAAAGATATTACATTAAGGGTAGTAGCTGTTAAAAAATCAGTGATGCAGAAAATCCCAGTTTTATATGCACAAAACTAGATATGCCACAATCACTGCTCTAACGTTTGTTGAAAATCCAGCGAGTTGTGCTGACCAGCATTTGCTATACTTCTCCTTACTGTGTGGCGGAAGACACATAATTGTTGATGGATAATCGAGGAGTGCTTGCATAATTGAACTGCCAACTTTGCCTCCTATAGTGTCCCCATAGTGTCGTCTGCTCATAAACCTTTGCAAACAGATTGAACCCAGGTCAGGCCTGACAAAACCTCGGGCCTGATCTGGATCCAATCTGTTTGACGCTCACAAATAATCCTGAATGAATTTTTCAAAAAAGTTGATTTTGAAAAAAATCAGCAGACAACAAAAAGCATGAAAAATTTCCTGAGGGGGGGGGGGGAGGGGGGGGGGCGAAGTTAAGAGTTAACTATTGGTCTGTCTGACAAAAATACGAATCTTTTCAAGAACGTTGTCCAAAAAACTATTTTTGATTGTAACCCAATTAAATTAATTTCACAGAAAAAATCAGGATATGATCTCTTTAGAAACTATAGCTTGTATAAAAGCCCGGATAAAATGAGCGGGTGCAGGACAACTCGGCCCAAAACCAACTCGGCCCATGCCAACTCGGCCCACATAAAACTCGGCCCATGCCAACTCGGCCCAAGATGCAAAACTCAGCCCATGCCAACTCGGCCCAATTTAAGTTTTATAAATAGACAAGTCGTCCCATATTTTAGAGGGATTCAAGTATGTGTGTTCTATCATTTAACTGCGGATTCGTCCCTTCACGTTAGCCTAAGAATCAAGTATCCTTACACGTTTGCGCATAATGAATTTTATCATGGTTAACAGCGCAGACGCAAACTTGCCATATCTCATAAGAGGTCATGCTGTTATAGTCAATATACCGCATGTTCAAATGAGCATACACGTAAATTCGCAACCTAACTGATCTGAGCATACTAGGCCTAATTCCTTTTTATCCCTCAAAAGACCTTCTCGGTACTAGCAAGCAATGTGGACCCTCATAAAATGACGCAGCATGTGGCATTTCTTCTGGGTCTTCACTGTTTGCCAAATTACATATTTAAATGTGAAAAAATGGAGCGAGGCTAGAAGCATAATTCCATAGTTCCATACTCTATGTTTGATAGCAGCGACGGCTCTGACGAGATGGGCGTATGCGCAGGCTCGTCTGATCATTCTCTGCTTTTCGATTGGATATGTACCAACATTTGAGACATTATGAACACTTTGACATTCGTAAATGAGTTTCAAAGATAAGTGACGAAAAAGAGCTTGCTAGGCTCTAGTCCGCAAATGAAACAAATTTAAAAAAAATGAAGAATTTAATGGATTTTTTAAGCCTCTGTAAGAACAAAATTGCCGTCATCCAACAAAATTATGCCGCATGATCAAATGCATTGGTTAAAGACACTGAATTTCACACATTTACGATTCATTAAGGCTGTTGCAATTACGCCAATAATATTAAGATGATTAAAGGTGTGCATCTATTGACACCTTGTCCAAACATGCTGATCTCCTTAATTGATCAGTTTAGAATTTTCAATGGATGGACAGCCGGGCGCACCCAGGCGCGGATCCAGGATTTTTGTCAGGGGGTGGGGGTCCAGGCCCGACCGCCAGAATACAGGATCCGCACATGGGATCAATACATACATACGTACGTACATGTAGGTATACATACATACGCACATAAATGTTCTTGCACAGGCAGACGGATGGACATACATGTACATGTATAGACGGCAAACTAGAAGACAGGTTATCTGTAACATGCATAATCATGTACAGAGGTAATGTCAGAAACATACATGTGCGTGCATGTCGAGGCATACATGCACGTGTCATTATCTTAAAATTCCCCATGAAAATGAAAGATTTGGTCCCCATCGAAACCAACTTATTTCATTTTCATAGGATATCAAAAAACGGGGGGCGTGGAGGGGGTTCGAGCGAACCCCATAAACCCAAACTGGATCCGCCACTGCTTATACATGTATGCTAATGCACAGACATTCTGGTTGCATCATACATGAGCATGCAACTCGTATGTACTTCAAAAAATATGTGGGCCGAGTTGTCTTATGAATTTGGGCCGAGTTGTCTTATAAACTTGGGCCGAGTTGGCATGGGCCGAGTTTTATGTGGGCCGAGTTGGCATGGGCCGAGTTGGTTTTGGGCCGAGTTGTCCGTAATTCAAATGAGCAGTAGATATCTACGTCAACGCCGGATAAAATCCGAGGGAATCCGCATGCTTTGTTTACAGTTTAGCAAAGGCAGCAAGTTTCTTTTTCAAATAAAAAAACATAAATAATGACCTCGTTTGCAGCTCAAATCAAAGAAGCAAATGTGAATGACATCCACCGTGTTGTACAATGTAATGATGAGAAATATCTTTGCTTTACAAGACTAGCTACAACCTGGTTTGTAAGCGTCACGGATGGGGTTACCTTGTGGAGGGTGGATTTGGACGATGAAGAAGTGGATGCACTCCGAGATCTTGCAGGAATCAATACTGTTGAAGCATACCTTACAAGATTTAGGTAAAGTTAATATCTATAAATAATTAAGGGGGAAATGCCGCCCGAGATGAGGCTTGAACCCACAACCCCCGAACACTAGTCTGGCAGCTACCCACCCGGCAGTTTTTCATACTTAACCGACCACATACAGACTCGATACCCCCCCCTGTCAGCTCTGTAAAATACCCGTTTACTATCTGCCAGATGTCAATGTGCTCTCAGGATGACCTTCCATCGCATGGGCCAGTTGACAATTCTGACACCATTGTAAATAGTTTTAACCAGGACTGCTGTTTTTAATATTGGGTCACCCTAATTACCGACAAGAACCGTCAAGAGCCGACAAGGACCGACAAGAGGCATTTTATATATTAATGCACTAATTTGCAGTTTGAAAATTGTTTTCTAGGTTCTTAAATATCCAATATTTGCCAAAAATAGAACTTTGAAGCAGATATATAGCAAATAACGGACCGACTCGACAGTGACAGCTGGTGGCATATTATCAACAGCCGTCAAGAAAAATTTAGACCAGTCGTACACCGACAAGAAGCTTTTTACTCTATATATTGGAAATATATATTGTGGAAATTTTCTATATAATATCTTATTATTTTGTATCCTAGAATTGCAAAAGTAGCGCTTTGACTTAGATTTATTCAGATTTTCAGCCAAATCAGCAGCATCAGCTTTATCACCGCACTACCAACAAGAAGTGCTTCACACATCAAGATCGATCCAGAACCAACAAGAAGGTTATTTTGATGTATTAAAGAAAAAGTTCAAAGCTTTACCTCTTAAAAATTATTATGTAATGGCAAAACTAGTAATTGATGCAGATCTATGCAGTTGTTGGTATAACACTAAAGTCCCTGTGACAGCCAACATATACCGCCAAGACAGCCTCACAAAACTTCTTGTCGGTATGTAGGGCAATTTGGAGTGTTGTAAATTCATTGTTTTCGGGGGCTGTTAAAGCAACCATGTGTCTAATTTGGCTTTATAACGCATAAATATGGTCTAATAAGTAGTATTTTAATCGAAAAATGCACAAAAATGCCTCTTGTCGGCGCTTGATGGCTCTTGTCGGTTCTTGACGGCTCTTGTCGGTTCTTGTCGGTAAATAGGGTGACCGTTAATATTCATAGACCCTGACAAGGGACTGCTGTGTTTTCCCCGACATACCACAGTTTGCAGCACAAATAACTTCTTAGAGCCCCAGTCCTTTATCACGTTTATTGGAACGAGATGAAGATTGTAGAGAAGCCAGTGAGGAAATGCCCCCTTAGGTGGGGCTGGAACACTAGTAGAGTGCTCTAACTATACCAAGATACAATATACAGGAATCTTTATTTTACGTCGGATACATTTAAACAGATAACATTAGCTATTAAAGCTATTTTCCGACAAACATATTATAAAGCTAATATTCAACAAGTAAAAATAAGCTGTAAAAGAAAAACATTTTAGATAAAACAGAAGCAGAAAGATTCTTGCTGTTAAAATACTGAAATTTTTTTTTTTTATATCACTGGGCATTATCACTAAAACTTTATCACAGGCGGGTATTTACAAGCATCGGCAGGGAATTCGATATTTACATAAGGTTAAAATTTTCCCTTAAAAATAGTCCTGATAAATTACTAAAAAAAAAATAAATGCATAAATAAAAGAGGCAAATAGTGTGGACCCAGGTCGGCTGCTCGCTTATGGAACAGGCCGCTCAGTGTCCCCACTCCTTGTCAATGCAGCACCCTTACATTTTTCAAAAGGCAACCCGACCCGTAGGTACAAGTCCCAACAAAGACCGTCTGCACCAGACGACCCCTGCCGTGACCGGCACCCACAGGTCAGATTATAATTTACTATGAGCTCCTTCGGTGGGGCTATCCAACTTCCAGGTTGTCATAGCCAAGCCTCCATTGGGGCATTGTTCTGTCAATTTCTAATGTTACATAAAAGATTCCTGAAAACAAGCCTTCAACCAAGCTGGCGAAAGTCGAAAGAAACAGCAAGAGAAGAATCAGTGATAATCATCTCTTGCATGAAAAATTCAAAATAGGCTGAAGATTTGCTTGACAGAGAATCCACACCTAAAAACATATCTGACCTTGACATAAAAATAAACAAAAAGTGGGGTAGGTATAGAACATGAAATACAATAAACTGAATAAAGGGGGTTGAAGCATGCTATAAACATAATTTGAAATTAAAATGAACATTTTAAAAGCAAAAGTAAAGCCAGCAGGATTATAAAAGCAGGTTAACTGTGGCATACAGCACAGTTGCATTTTGGGCCAGTCCAAGTGCGGATAAGCCTCTCGAAGTCCTTGAAAGCTGAAACTTTTCTCAGTTCATTCGGGAGGCTGTTCCACACCCTGGCAGCTTCAAAGCGAAAAGATTTCTGTCCGTATGCCACAGTTCTTACCGTAGGTATTTGTAGTGTATTCTCATACCTGAAAGAGTAGGAAGACTGCTTTAGATTGACTAAGTCTCTGATATATTTGGGAGCAGAGTTATTTATACATTTGTATGTTTCTAGAGCAATTGTTCTGAGTCTTCCTAGGTGCAGTGTTGGTAAATTAGCTCTGGTTAAGGACATATGCTACTAAATACTTCCCACATTGAAATATTTTCAATACTTTGCATACAGTTTGTTTTATGCATGGGCTATCCATTTATGAAATAAAAAGGATATGTCACCGTGCTTATTTTTTCAGAATCTCATATTGAAGTTAACAGCATTTGACCAATTTTCTAGAAATATAAAATAATAACACTAGTCCTAATTATCGAGCTAAAACGGTTGTAATCTTCAGCCAGCTTCTTTCTTTTAACTTAAATTACTGCCCATGACCTCAAACTTTTAAGAAAATGTGCATGTTTACTTGTTATCCCATGCTGTGACAAGTTATTGCATGATATATTTTGGCAATTCGTCGAAAAATGGAATTTGTTTTTAGAATAAATCATGTATTAAAAAATCTGACATTGAAAATCTTGAAAATTTATTTTTAATTCATGGACTATTATAATACCTTTCAGAAAAAAGAATAAAAATCTGGGGTCACCGAACTAATTCTCTTTCTAGAGGGCCAAATTTAACCCCACCCCCATAGGTTTCATGCGTAATTCAATATAAAAAGTTGGGGGACGACCATTTTGGTCGTTTTGATGATGCCATTTTACTAGTTTATGAAGTAATTTAGCATTAAAATGTTAAAAAAGAAAGAAAAAACACACTGAAAATATATGCGCATCCGGGAATCGATCCTGGTCCTCTGGCTTTGTAGCCAGACACGCTAACCACTAGGCCACGAGGTCAGGTCGTGCGCCGCTCGAAATAACTATACAAATAGTATAGAATCGGCCATTATCGTATTCCTAACCAGGGTTATTGTGTACGTCGTTTGATTTCGACTGAGCTACATTTATCTGTCTTTAGTGCTGAGACGATCACTTCTGAAAAGATGTCAATAGATATTTCGAACACACTTTAATTAGTTATTTTGTGAAGAAAATGTCGGAACACAGATATGACATAAGAATATCGGAAGCTGTGTTGATCTGAATCCGTTAAGGGTCGAAAGACAGGACCCAGACAACTTTCCCCGTTTGCAGACGCGGGAAAGGTGCGCATTGGAAATAGCCGCATATGTCTTTAAAAGCTCTTCATAGGAAGACTCATAACAATTATAAACAATTTTCAAACCTCTATATTGTATTTTCTCTAGCTTTTCGGTATTAACCTTGCTGCAAAAGTGCCAGATAATAGGACAGTAGTTAAAATTGGATCTGATAAAAGATTTAAAAACTAACAGCCTTGTTTCTTCTGATAAAAATTTGCTGATCCTTTGAAGCACATTTAGTTGTGTGGCTACTTTCTGACAAATCCTGGAAACTTGTTCATTAAAAATTTAGGTTACCTGAGCTACCAGGGCGATCCTGTCCTAACTACCACCTACACTCACTGTACATTTGTACATTTCTACTATTATGGTCCTTACTGACTTAGTTTAGATAGGAATAAGAACAATTCAATTTCGGCATAGCGCTCGGGAAAAGTGATGCCTGAGGGAAAATGCTGACAAACAGTGGTAGGGCTTGAACCTAAGACCCCCAGAACACCATTTGGTAGCTCTAATTGTCTATTAAAGCAACCTGGGCAGTCCTGTTCAAACCACCACCTAAAGACAGTTACACAGGGATGTACATTAAGGGGAAAAGTGTTCAGTATGTTAATGGGGTGTTTGGCAATAGCCCCCACATTAACAAATCACAACAATGCACTTTAGGCCAAAAAATGTTTACTATTTCATGGAAAAATGAAATTGGGTAGGTAGGTCAGATTTTTTTTTTCTACAATGTTTATATATGGGATGAACGCAGCTGGGGGAGGTACCCTCAATTTTTGCGTCCACTGGGAAGCATGGTCGTCACATATGGATCATGTCGGCGGTGTAGTTTCTGATCGATAACTCTTGAAGGGATGCATCAATTTCATTCAAACTTTTATACAGAAGGGTCAAGCATCATTAAATACAGTTCAAGTTCGAAAAGGGGGGTAATCCGCATAATTTTGAATGAGTTATGGTCCTTTTTTGACATATTTTGGCTAAATTGTCGTTTCCGATCAATAACTTTTGGGTCCTAACTTTTCAAGTAAAATTAGACTTAGGTGTACCAGAATTCGACAGGACCCTGTTTATCGCAGCAGCGCGAAACGTAAATATATGTATGACCTAGTGAGAATACTTTCTGAGCTTGTATTTATACCACAAACGTAGGAATCCATAGGCTGTTGCATGACATTCCCCAATTTTCGATTTTCTTCATAGAGCAGTTGTTTTTCATATTCAACCAGATGTTGAGCATTGGATCATTTGGTAGGCATGCAAAAGTTATCAGCAGATGACACTAGTAGGTAAAGGCTGCTCATGCTCATCTGAGCCTTTACTGCTTGACTGTGGAAAAAAGTACAAAAATCTATACTACATGTAGCCACATTTCCTGATGGCCTTTTTGTTTGCTACATTTTTTGAACCTTCAAGTATTTCTATACTTGCATGTACAAGCAGCAGGGAATGCTTGGGCTACAGTGCAGAGGCCTGAGTCACCAGGGTTTTTTCGAATTGTTTTAGGGAAAGGTCCTTGACAACAAATACATTTGTTCGCATATATATTTAATTTCCTCCTAAGTCTGACACCTATCTTCATTTTATGGGGGGAGGGGGGCAAACCTGTAGTTCAAATGAGACATTAATTCTTAACTGTTTTCATAAAGTTAAGAAGCAACAAATCTTGGGAGCATCATCTGCAGCCATTTTAGGGTGTTTGGAATGATGTCTGTAAGCAGCCCCTAGTATAGCCTCATTCAGTCAATATTAAAATCCCTGGCCCCAAGATTATAATTTTTTCCATGCTCAAATCAGCTGAGCAAGAAATTTATCCTGCTCATAAATATTAAAATGCCAACAATTGTTGGCATTTTAACATTTATTAACGTGATAAATACAACATCTGAGAGACTTAAAGCAAGAAACTTCTTCATTTGTCTGTATTTTAGTTTTCAATGAGACGGTTCTTTTGAGCACCCAAAACACATGTTTAAACTGATGGATAAGAAAATAGTCGCAAATTTATGCAAATTATTTTTGCTTAACTGGCCCTATGCTCAATACTTTTCTTATTGCAGGAATGGGTTTTCAAGCGGAGATGTATCTGTAGCCGTGATAGGAAACAAAGTAGCTTTAACTGTGGGCAAGGGATCATCTGTTTTGAACTTTGACCTTTATGAAGCGAAAGCGGCAGACAAGAGGACAGAGGTGCAGAAAGTTTTATTCAGACTTGCAGAAAGTGCTACCTCTATGGAATCTGACCTCAATAAAGCAAAACAAACAATAGATGCATTGAAGGCACAGAAAGGGGCTGCTAATACTGCGGCTTTCATGGACCTTGGTCCCAAAAAGGGTGCAAATCCTGCTAAAAATAAACCTAAGAAAACCGGAATGAGTGTATTAAACCCAACCAGTAAGAAAAGAAAAGCTGCACATGGAGTAGTATTTGACTGAAAAGATGAAAATCAATAACTATCATCATGTGCCATAATACAAAGTTCAAAATTATGGTGATTATCCTAAAATTATGAGCATTTTTCTTTCTAAAAGGCTAATGCAAACTTTCATGCAGGTACAGACCAAAGGCCAATGCAAAGAATGCAGATACAGATCAGACTGCTCCAATAGGAGCAGTCTGGTCTGTATCTGCATTGTTTGCATAGGCTCCCACAAGAGCAGTCTGATATGGATCTGCATTATTTGTAATGTTGCCATAACGCAAAGTTCGGAATTACGATGATTGTTCTAAAATAATGAACATTCTTTTTTCTAAAATTCCTTTGCAATCAATGTAGGTACAGATCAGACTGCTCCCACAGGAGCAGTCTGATCTGGACCTGCATTGTTTGTAATGATTCTTGCAGGAGTAGTCTGATCTTTGGTCTACAGACTCTACTCTTGTCAGTTCTGGCTAGCATTTTGTGAATAAGAGAAGTACAGGAACTGATAAAGCATAAGATGATTTCATATTTTCCCAGAGGATCCATTTGTCAGATCATTTACAAATATTTGGAGGGAGATTTTAATAGCGGTACTTGTATGTGTTTTGCACATTTTGTTTACCATATAGGCAAGAGAAGCTAAGTTCTACTAGATTGTTTTTTCACCTTGCAGTTCTTGTAAATACAGGTAGTGAGGAAGGGAAAATGCAAGACAAAAGAGATTAAGTTGGGTCATATAAAGTGTTGACAGCTGCAAAATCAAAACTACTGTCTATGTATACATTTGTAAACTTTGCCAGGTTACACTCGGCATGTGAGTTGTATGGTATATCAAACTTCTATAGTCATGAGTATGGCACCGAAGGTTAAATTCAGAGATGGAAAATACTTGTTTTGTTCGTTTGATGCTTTACATCCCAGTCAACAATTCTTCGGTCATGTTGGGACACTTTCCTGTCTTCATGGGTTGAACCGGTGCTGAGCAGCGGATAAAGTGTCTTGCTCAAGGACACTTGCCCAATGACACATCACAGTTACTCTGTCCGCGGTAGAAAATACTTGTACCTCACACTCTTTGCAATGGTTATAAGCAGTGGAGGCTTTGGCGAGAATGCAAAGCTCGACAGGTTTGTCTGAGTCTTTCCTGCTTGTCTAGGCATACATGTTAAGTACCAAAATCACATTGGTTGGCTCATATGAGCCTGAAAACAAGCGAAAATCCACACAGGTTAACTCTTTGCCTGCTGGGTAATTTCCGCATTCTCTTTTTTTTTGTCGTCTGCTGATTTTTTTTTCAAAATCATTTTTTCGAAAAATTCTTTCAGGAATACCATCAGTGTCAAACAGCTTGGATCCTGATCAGGCTGTATGTTCTGTCAGGCCTGATCTGGGTCCAAAATGTTTGCAAAGGTTATCAGCAGACTACACTAGTTGTACGTTGTACATGTCGGTAATGACCATTGTAGCCTGTGATGTAGGTTTTGATAAACAAAAAATTGGAGCGTAAATTGTAAATATTTTCTAATCCATCAGTTTGAACATATGTTTTGGATGCTCATAAGAGCCGTTTCATTGAGACAGTTCTTTTGAGTACCCACAACATATGTTTTGGTTGAGAAATAAGAAAAATAATTTTTTGGTACGCACTCTTAACTAAAGCTGTGTGGGAGTTGAAAAATACAAAATTCATAACTACTGCACGTTTTACTCAAACACTATTTTTAAGGAATTGTACATGAAAATGAGATAAATTTAACCAACAAAGTCAATTGATGCTCAAAAATATAAAATTTATGTATATGTCACTTGTAAACTAAACTTACAACTTCCTGAAACATATTACAGTAGTAATGACTGTTGTAGCCTGTGATGTTGGGAGTTGACATCCTCGTTAATTCAGGCGTAACCAATTCCATAACAGAATGGGTTACACCTTGGTCAACGAGGATGGGAAGTTGAAAAAAAACAATATTCATAACTACTGTACATTTTAATCAAACACTTTTTAAGGAATTGTACTAGAAAATGAGATCAATTTAACCAACAAAGTCAATTGATGCTCAAAAATGAATAAAAATTATAAAATTTATGTATATGTCACTTGTTTATTCATACAAGACGAGACTGTATAAACTATAAACTAAACTTAAAACATACAACTTCCTGAAATAAATTAAGCCACAACATAAGAAATGTTAATTGAAAAAAATGAATAAAACTAGAGGACCTGACGGTCCTGAAGCGCTCACCTGATCTACTTAATAATGTTAAAATAGGTCAAGGTCAACTACAGCTTACAATGTAACATATTTCGTTTTATGGGGGTTGCGGCCATTTAGGTCAAGTGGCCTAAAACAATCTAATGAAAACTCCACCAAACAGCCCAGTGATTTCTGAGGAAAAGATATTTAGATAGGTATGTGGCAGTCCAAAAAAGTGGCCTTGGATAAAAGGTCACAGGTCAGCTTGACATTTGGTACTTATATAAAACCATTGTCTCATTAGGTTGCAAGTATTATAATTTCGACTAAACAGTTATAGAAAAATGAACATTTCAAGATTTTTCCCATATAAATGCATTAGGAATCATATTTGACCTTGCCATAATGTAGGTCAAGGTCAACCTAGATTCATCATTTGTGCTAATCTGGTAAGGCCCACATCCCAATGCTACCTACCAAGTCCCAAGGCTATTGGCCTTTTGGTTCCAGAGAAGAAGATATTTAAAGGGTTTTTACCATATATGGGCATGGTGGCCATCTTGGTCATGTGACTAGTACAATTGGTAAAAATTTTGGCTAACCTATCATAAGGGGTCTTCATATGAAATTTGAGTTCAATTGGCCGAGTGGTTTCTGAGGAAACTATGTTTTAATGTGTTGATGGGACTCCAATATGAGCGACCTTTGCAGAAAAGTTAAAGGTCAACCTTGACCTTTGAAACTTATTTAAAGCCATTGTCTCATTAGATTTAACATATCAAGTGAGAATAATGACTAAGGCATCAACAGTATTCAAAAAATCAACTTTTCAAAAAAATCCCATTTAAGTGCATTAGGAGGCAAATTTGACCTTGACATTAAGTAGATCAAGGTCAACTTAGGATCATCATTTGAACAAACTTGGAAGGCTCTACATCCACAATGCTACGTGCCAAGTCCCAAGGTCACCGGCCTTCTGGTTCTGGAGAAGAAGATTTTTAAAGGGGTTTTACCATATATGGGCATGGCAGCCATCTTGGTCATATGACCAAAATATTTTGTATAAATTTTGGCTAACTTAGCATAAGGAGTCTTCACATGAAATTTGAGTTCAATTTGGCCGATGGTTTGCGAGAAAACTATGTTTTAATATATTGATGGGACTCCAATATGAGCAACTTTGCTATAAGGTCAAAAGGTCAACCTTTGGAACTTATTTATAGCCATTGTCTCATAAGTTAAACATATCAAATGAGAATAATGACTAAGGCATCGACAGTTTTCAAAAAAATCAACTTTTCAAAAAATTCCCATGTAAATGCATTAGGATAATAGGAAGCAAAGTTGACCTTGGCGTTAAGTAGGCCAAGGTCAACCTAGGATCATCATTTGAACAAACTTGGTAGGCACCACATCCCCAATGCTACATACCAAGTCCAGAGGTCATCGGCCTTCTGGTTCTGGAGAAGAAGATTTTTAAAGGGTTTTTACCATATATGGGTGTGGCGGCCATCTTGGTCATGTGACCAGGACCATTTGATAAAACTTTCTTTCCCGCGTCCTAAGGAGTCACCATATGAAATTTGAGTTCGATTGGCCCAGTGGTTTCAGAGGAGAAGATGTTTGAAAATGTTGACGGACCGACAGACGCCAGAGTCACTGGTATACTATTAGCTCACCCATGAGCCTTTGGCTCAGGTGAGCTAAAAATATAAAATGTATGTGTTTGTCACCATACAAAGAAGACACACTATAAACTAAACCTACAACTTCCTGAACCATAATAAGCAACAAGTAATGGTCCTGTATAGTAGAGCTGTAACAATAGTGTTTTTAGAGGAAAAGTATGTCCTCCAAACCACAATTTGAGTCGGCCAGCATGCTTACTGGTCTTTATTGTGTCACAATGATCCATCAATTATTTCAAGGGAGAGCATGCACAAACACAATTTTGGTCAAACTTTGGCCTTACAAAGTGCTGTGGTAAGGGCGAATATAAGGTCAAAGTTATTAAAACTAATTAACTCTTTCTGTCTCCAAACAATGTCTCTATGCAAGTTTGGTGCAGCAAACCACACTGGTTCAGAAGACAGAGCTCAAAAAATGCTGAATTTACAGTTTTTTTATGGATGATGACCTTGGAATGAGGTGACCTTGAGAGTTAGGCCAAGTTCACCAAAATCATACCAACTCTACATTTTGTCACAATGATACATTAAAATAAGTTTAGCTAAAATACAATGTTCAATTCAAGAGACATCATACAAAACCGTATTTTTGTCAAAATTTGATATTTCAAAGTGCTGGTGTAACCTTGAAAAGAAGGTCAGGGTCACCAAAATCTAATCCACTAACCCTCTCCTAAGAATACATCTATACAAGTTTGGTTAAAATTGAACCACGGGTTTGGAAGATAGTCTGTGGAAATGGTTGATTTATACTGTCTTTATTGGAGGGTGACCTTTACAGTATGTCAAGGTCACCAAAATCTAATCAACTCTTTCCACCCTTCCAACAATGTATCTTGCAAGTTTGGTCAAAATCCCTCCACTGGTTCAAAGTATAGGGCAGGGAAACCATAATTTGGACATTTCAGAGTGCCTGTGTGACCTTGATTTATTAAACTCCTTGCGAAAAAGAGATAAAATGCTTGGAAAACCTGGCATTTTATCTCTTCCCCAAATCATTTAATAAATTCAATAAAACATGAGCACTCATGTAAGGTCCTCTATGTATATTTGAAAAGGTCTTCCCACATGATATACACATATGAAATATCAAAGCTCTAAGTCCAGTTGTTAGAAAATTGTTGCCTTCTTGTACACACACACACACAAACGCACACACATGCAGACCAAAACAATATGCCCTGAATCTTTGATACTGAGGGTATAAAAATATCAAGACAGAAACCACTGACCTGAGTTGAAAATACTTTGGCACAAAAAGGTTCTTAGGTGAACCTCTATCAAGATTACAGGTATCAAATTTTATACTGTTCAGCTGGAAAATGAAATGGCCACCAGGGATAAAATTGAAAAAATAATCTCCAAACAGCAGCTATTCCTTTAACACACTGGTCTGTCATTACCCAGAGGCACCGGTAACAATGTGCAGGTTTCATAAATCAAATGTTTCGGTTTCGGATTTTTAAAGCACTGACTGGTCCAACCAGATCTTGCAATTTTCCTGTGTAATCCATGAGGGACGGTTCTAGGTATTCCAAATAAAATCTATCATAATTTGCTGGGTCTGTAAAGAGTATTGGCAAAATTGAAACCCTTAGCATTTAGTCTATATTAATAATTGAATGTGCACTTACTGATTCACCACAACAACTTTCCACTATTTTTTCGTAACCTATAGACCAGTCCCGTGTTATTGTTTTCATCCAGGCTTATTGACCACATGATAACAATTTGACCACGTGACTTTTAATCATAGTTGGCAAAAACACCTTCCGCTCCATGCAATGTCTATTTAAAAGAGCCAACATTTACCTAAAAAAAAAACATCTTTAGCGATATTTTAGCTCTAGATTTTGACTTGGATTTGAAAAATATGTGATGGACATTGATTTACAATTTTTTTCTTGCGAAAAAAAATTAATAAATATTATTAGTTTTTATTCATTTTTACGGGTTCCTGCTCCGGTGTTTTGGTACGATGACAGCGGTTTCAATCTCTTATTTTTTCCTTAAATGATGATAAAATATGTTTAAAAACACCTTATTTGATAGATCAATTATTAAGCTATCGGCCCCAGTTGTTGGAATTATTTTTTAATGAAATAAATTTGCTTTATAACATTATAAAACATGTGCTGCTTCCCTGTCCTATTCAGGTAAATAACAGTTTTTTGCCAACCAAAAAATTTACCGGCTCTGGAATTACCGTAGCATGCCGGATTATACTGATTTGTGACGTAGTGTTTGGACAGGTCTATATATTAGATTTAGGAAACCTGTACATTGTTGTAATGATGGACCAGCCTGTTTAATGACCATAACAACTGATCTAATTTCAAAAAGAAAATCACACAACACTTCATTATGTTTCCATCTACCAAAATTGCTCAAATGATTTCACTTGACTGAATAAAATAACCACCAGAGATTAGAATAGAAATAAATCTTTTAACATTGCCTAAACAGCTGATCGGTCACCCTATTTCAAAAACTATTTCAAACCAATGTTCCCCCTATCAGTGTGTTCAAACCTTTCTGTCATGCTACATTCTTATGAACAAAATGGTGGCCAGTGCTTAGATAGACTCCGGTAAGCAATCCATGGTCATCATGACCAGCTTGTTTCAAAATACAGTAAAACCTGTGTATAACGACCACTCTAAAAAGGACCGAAAATTGGGGTTTTCCAATTATCGCTTAATGCAGGTCAAAACTCCAAGGGGAGAATTCTGCAATACCTTTGACCTTCATTAAACTTCCATTTGTCATTAAGATCTTTTTTTCTTCTATTTTTGAGTGGCCATTTTACACAGGTTTTACTGTAGAGGGTTTCACCATTAACAATAAAAACAAAATATCACAGAGATTGCTAAAGAATAACAATAGCAAAAACAATCTGGGTTAAATGTTATAAAATTTTGAACACTAGATGCCTGCTAATATGGCCTTGACAAACAGCACAGACCCAGATCAAGCAGTCTGATCAGGATCTTCCTTGTTTGCTATTCTGACAAGCATTTTGTGAATTCCAGCCCTGATAACCCACATTTTCTTTGAGAACAGAAAGTGAAAAGTGTTTGAAATTTTAGAACATTTACCATAGGCCACAGTGTGTACAGACTACCCCAGGCCATACCATGAGGGAGCCTGTCTACACATTACTTGATATGGGTCATTCAGAGAAGATGGATTAAAATGTCGACCAACAAATACAAGAGCCTTTGGCATACTTAATGAGGCTTTGGCTTCAATGAGCTAATAACTCTCAAGGGCACTTTCTATTGCTTAAATGTATAAAAAAAAATTTGCAATATCCTTGCGTTTGACGTGCGAAGCCAATCAATCTCAGCAATTAATAGATGAAGGGTAACAGATATTCAAGCTATACGGAAAAATGTGTTGTGTCTTTCTCAAGTTGTGATTACTTTTGTCAGCCGTGACCTTAAATCTATGCAATGCACATCTCTTAAAATATCTGAACAACAACATTACATTATAATAAACTGATCTATTTTTACAAGTAACATTGTCATACTTACATTAAAGGCAGAGTAAACATATAGTCCCCCCCCCCATAAATTCAGAAAGGGGGGCTAAAACAGTAGCATGGTAAAAAAAATATCATAGCAAAATAATATCTCAAGAAATAACAATCCATTGGCATACTGTATTGATTTAGATATACAGTAAAACCTGTCTTAACCGGCCACTCAAAAATAGACAAACCCGAAGGTCTGAAAGACAAATGGTAGCTTAATGAAGGTTGAAAGTTTAGCAGAATGCTCTCATGGAGCATTCTGCAATACTTTTGACCTGCATTAAGCGATAATCAGTCTTGAAACCAAATTTTGGTCCTTTTGAGTGGCTACTTAAGACAGGTTTTACTATAAGTCTAAAGTTATCCAAAATATGAAAATAAGTCTTCCAAATCAATCATAAAAATCTAAATGGGCCAGCTCATGAGATTTTGAAACCTCCTTTTATAAGCGCCCATGCCGATGTTGAGGTCTAACTTTTTGTCTGATCCTTCATCTTCATATATGAGAGTGTCAATGGGGTTTACTGATTAGCGAATTATGGCCCTAAAATTTAATGATTAGTGAATAATGGCCCTAAAATTTAATGACTAGCAATTATTTAAGGATAATTTTACCGAATAGCGGAATGAGCATTGCTAGTGGTTAGGGAATTTTGGCCAAAAAATATAATGATTATAGAATTTTGCACGAAAAAATAGCGTAATGGCGTATTTTAACGGTTAGCAAATTTGTCCAAAAACTCCATTTTACAGTAGGCCTTCTTAAATGGTAAGAAAGTGGAATATTTCTTCCCAAAAAGAAAAGTTTTAAATATATTTCACTGAATCACGGCTGACAATCTGTCGAATGCGAAACCGGCAGTTCAGCAAAGACATCCGGGCGATTAATTTCCGGTTTCGCAAAGAAGATCCGCAAAATGTAAACAAACAACGAGTGCTCGCGTTTGAAAGCCTTTAATTTGAACTAAAATGAAAATTTTTGAAATTAAAGAATGCTATTTTGTCAGTTTTATATCGGTTTCTTCGTGCACCAAAGGATATGGTTAGGTGTTTCCTCGTTGTTGTGATTTTTCTTCCATCCCGTGAAACACCTGTTAAGATGAGGAAAATCTGGGATAGACACGACGCTATTTTGCTAGTTCTGACAATTATTGCCGTGTGGGCTACAAAAAAGACGCCATGCTGAGTGTGTATATATTGCGGGGGGTCTGTAATAACTCCACATTGGCGTAGGGTATAACATTTTGCAGATTTGTAGGCTAGTTCGGTCTCAAGTTTTTGGTTTCGCATGTAAATGTTCCATAAGGGTTGAAATAATTCCTTCATATTTTAATGATTACATGCCGAACCAGGAACAATCTTCCCTTTCAATCAATATTCTAAAATATGCTAAACGCTGTGTTAGTTGGGGCGCAATCGCCGACTTACGAAAATATAATTGAAACAATTAGACAGTGAATTTTTTCATCGAGACTCACTGATAATGGCAAAATGCTTTATTTTCCTTCGTATTTTTGGCGACCTTGACCGTGTTGAAACAGGAGTTTCGGAGGAGGGAATAAATTCCTTGAAAACCTTGCCGAAATCAAGTAAATTACTTTGTCGTGTCAAAACACTAATTATTAACTGACAAAATAGCATTCTAAGATTTTTGATTTACTTTCTGTATAAGTAAATATCCATCATTAAAGTTGGAACAGGTACACTTTGTCTACCTTTTGCGGATCCTCTTTGCGAAACCGGAAATTAATCGCCTGGATGTCTTTGCTGAACCGCCGGTTTCGCATTCAACAGATTGTCAGCCGTGTGAATTGTGCCAAATTTTCATTGTATGCTGATTTTTTTACCTAAATTCTACTTGAGCATAAATTTTACTGATTAACGATTTTTAGGCCTATATTTTACTGATTATCGATTTTTGGGCCTAAATTTTACTGATTACTGAATTTTGGGCTTAAATTCTACGGATTTCAGAGGCACCCCATTGAGACACTCGTATATACTTTAGTGTATGTGAGTAGTAAAGGCTCTTGCAAGTCTGTACATTTAGTCTGTACATTTGCACAGACACGCCGAAGCCTGCATTGCTAAACAGTGCAATAAGTACCAAAAATCTTGTTTTGAGATTGTATGTGACTCAAAAACACCCTGTCCTATAGCAGGCCTCCAGATAAGTGTGCGTATTTGAAAATTATTTTTCTTGTTTCTTAACCAAAACATGTGTTGTGGGTACCCAAAAGAACCGTCTCAACGAGACGGTTCTTTTGAATACCCAAAACAAATGTTTAAACTAGGGCCCAAAATCGCTCACCTGAATCCTGGCACATGAGGAGATGATGTATTGGCCTGTGGCTAAAGAGATATCATTTAAAGATATTTCTGTTTTTGACCATGTTGTTCAGACGAACTGAATGTCCTGATCAATTTTAGTAGAGGGTATAATGAGGAACATTTCTGTGAAATCATTTTGAATTGAGACCAGTAGTTCAGGAGGAGATGTCGTTTAAGATATATCAGTTTTGGTAGAGGTCATTATGAGGAACATGTTCTTCAGGCGAACTGAACATTCTGATCAATTTTAGTAGAGGGCATAATGAGGAACAATTCTGTGAAATTATTTTGAATTTAGACCAGTGGTTCAGGAAGATATGTCGTTTAAAGATACAGTCTACTCTCGATACCTCGAATTTCAAGGGACTGAGCAAAATATGTCGAGTTATCAGAAGTTCGAATAACCATATCATGATGTATAGCCACAATTTTGGGGCAAAATAAATCCTGTACAACTCGTCCATTAATAGATCGTTATTGGTAGCTATTACATTAATGAACTGCAGGATGAATTGTCCAAGATTTAATTGACATTGGGAATTGAAATAAAATATAACAAAAGAATAAAAAGGGGAAAAATAGAATCATTTTTCAGGTACCACTGCAGTCCCGACATTATGGCCATTTTTTTCACTTTCTAAGGCAAAATGAAATAAACAAAGCATTTTCAGTTCTAAGTAAGTATCGACGACTGGTTGCACATTTTACCCTTTCGTACGTCGTCATAAGTTTAAGCCCCAACAGACAGTGTACATGCACATTTTAATTTTCGTCGGCTCTTCCCAATCTATTTTTGTCATGACATTACCAATGTCTGAAAATAGCCTAACACACACAACAGTCCAGTGCCTGAAATAAAACGCTGCATCTTTTTTCAAAAATCAAAAAATGGCCCAAGAAACAATTAAATTATACTTTGGCCTTATTTAAAACAAGCAGTCATCGGACAGGCTTATTACTCTATAGATTGCTCAAATATGACACGTTAGCTCAAACCGTTACTTACATGAGATAGACATGTACTCGCTTTGAAGTTGTACACAATAGATCAATAGAATTCGCCGACCGTGGTCATTTATGTAATTTTACAACACACTAATTTACAACTGCATGTGTCACACACGTGGACCTAATGATCAAACAATTGATGGTTTTTAAATTAAATGGGGATAATTAATGTTCAAAACCGTGGATTAATTGGAGACACATTCAGATAAAAAGGTTAGTTAATGACTTTCTTTTT
Organism: Loripinus fragilis; assembly: GCA_964019695.1. Classification (NCBI taxonomy): domain Eukaryota; kingdom Metazoa; phylum Mollusca; class Bivalvia; order Lucinida; family Lucinidae; genus Loripinus; species Loripinus fragilis. The sequence goes on along the minus strand of OZ026514.1, from coordinate 97,320,784 downwards.
CTTATGAAATGGAACAGAGTTCGGCGTTGTAAAATACACTAAAATTGATCAGGGGGACCAGTTTTTCGTAATGAGTTATCAGTTTTATTGACTTTTCCATTGTCGAGATAAACATTGTGGAATTGCAATAATATATAGGGGAAAATACCAGGACCAGGCCATCGAGTCGAGATAAGTGATAGTATTGAGTTATGCATAGTTGAGTTAACGAGAGTCGACTGTATTTCTTATGTAGAGCTCTGGTGACCCTTTTGATTGGTTGATTGGAATTGAATGTGCAATTTTGTTAGAGGGCATCATCAGGGACAATTCTGAGAAATTATTATGAATTTGGATGGGTAGTTCAGGAAATGTCATTTAAGGACATTTCTTTTGTAGAGCTCTGGCGGTCCCTTTATTCAGAGGAATGGAATCATTTGTGCAATTTTGGTAGAAGGCATCACATGGAATAATTCTGTGAAATTATTTTGACTTTGGACCAGTGGTTCAGGAGGAGATGGTGTTTATTCTTATCTAGAGCTCTGGCGGCGTTTTTGTTTGGCAGAGCGGAACCATTTGTGCAATTTTGGTAGAGGACATCATCAAGAACAGTTCTGTGAAATTATTTTGTATTTGGACCAGTAGTTCAGGAGTAGATGTCAATGATATTGATTATCTAGAGCTCTGGCAGCCCCTTTGTTCAGTGAGGCAGAACCATTTGTGCATTTTTTTCATAGAGGTCATTATGAGGAACAATTCTTTGAAATTATTTTGAATTTGGTGCAGTCAGGTGTGTCTAAGCAGGGAAGGCTCTGGAAAAACTCAACTGAGCATTCACTGCTCACAATGCGAAAAGTACTAGATTATTGTGCAGGCTGAATATCGTATGTACAGTGGAGACGATAATACCTGTCATTTCTTGTTGCAGTGAATAAAAACAGCAAAACATACAAACTGTAATCACACCGGGTAGGCGTCAATCGAAAACATAATCAACAATTGACGAACGCGGATTAAAAATTGATAGAAACAGTGTTTATGATTGCTATTTGTCACCAGTGGGTGGACAAATGGCAATCAAAAACACTGCTTCTATTGATTTTTGGTCTACGTTCCTCGATAGTATTGGCCTTTTCGATTCCCGCCTTCCCGGTGTGTGTAATATCAAAACAAAATAATACACCAAGAGATAACATTTAATACCCATATATCATGACCAGAGGACAAATGACTAGCTCAACTTAACACTATTCCCGCCATTTACAATTTCTGTCGTCTGCTCTCTCATCTGCTAATGAAGTTTGGTAGTTTATTTATTTTGCAAACAATATTAATCCAGATCAGACTGCTCCAGAGCAGTCTGATCAGAATTCATGTTGTTTGCTTCCATGATAAAATTTAGTCTTGAATGCATAACCATACACTTAGCAGACATTATTAGCAGACGACTGTTTGTAGACAAAAAAAAGAGGCAGGTCAAGGTTTAATACATAGATTAAAAAACTAAACTTAAGCAAACCTCACTCTTTGAACTTATGACAATAGATGGAACTACATTACTCCATCAAATGACTGGTCAGTAAAATAAACAGATCCGAAGAGATGTTGGTCACATAGTCATAGTGGGACCATAAACTTGACTCCAGGTCTAGCTCGAGTTTATAAAAAAATCATGCTGTACTTAACTGAGCATGAAATTTATCCTGCTCATAAATGTTAAATGCTCCGTCCCGCAATGACCATAGCTGTTGACTTGGGACATAAAGCAACAAAACAAACAAAAATGTTAAATGTCAACAACCATTGGCATCTTAACATTTATTATCATGATAAATACAACATCTGTGAGTTAAAAGCAAGACAAGTCTTTAATTTTTAGGATTTTAGTTTTTATGAGCAGTTGAAATTTCATGCTCAGTCAAATGGAGCATCAACAGAGTTTTATAACCTTGAAGCCTGACCCCAAGATTATAAACATTTTTTCATGCTCAACTCAACTGAGCATGAAATTTCAACTTAAATACCGACAAAGAAATTTCTTGCTTTGATCTCTTAGATGTTGTATTTTTCATGCTAATAAATGTTAAAATGCCAACAATTGTTTTAACATTTATGAGCAGGATAAATTTCGTGCTCGGCTGAGTTGAGCAGTGTAAAAGTTTTATAACCTTGGGGCCTGGTTCAATATGCTCTGAAAATTTTCCATATAAAATAAGTGTATATATGAGTAATGAAATTCATTATGATGGAAATTTGCAATACCCTTGTCACCTATACTAAATAAGGTTCATCAAAAAGGCTGATGAAAATGTAAATGCAAAATACTATATGTTGTGGTATCTTTTGACTTGCAGCATTTTAGTTATCATTTGCCTAGTGCTTTTAGTATATTTCGACTAGCATTTTTGTAAATAGAAATTTTTAACTTGTCCTGAACGAAATTGAAACAAATTGGGCATGGTATTTCCACACACCGCTGCTACAATGCTCCCCATTGAAAATGACAGGGGCATAAAAAGCATGTCTCTCAAATAGCTGACTATTATGTCCACATTCACTCTTTTCTGGCACCGGTTTACAGCCCTTTAATTTAAATCTTTGCATACGGGATAATTTTCCATGCTTTTGTTGTCGTCTGCTATTTTATTTGTCAAACTTTAACTTTTTCAAAAAATTCTTTCAGGAACACTACCAGAGTGTCAAACAGTGTGGATCCAGATCAGGACCAATGTTCTGTCGGTCCTGATCTTGGTCTAAACTGTTTGTTATGGATATATTAGCAGACGACAAAAGTTGCTGCTAGCAAGGAAAGAGTTATTATCAACTGCAAAACAGATTATAAAGCAACTTACATAAACTTTAATCCCTGCAATGTTTATTGATGTGATTTTGTACTTTTAAATATCAACTAATCCGCTAAAAAGGGTGTGTAGGTATACTCACAGAAATAAACGAGTAGATCTGAAAATTTCCATTGGTATTCGTAAAGAGAAGGCTTTAAAAAATAAGGGTAAGATAACAAATCGGTTAAGCACTATTAATTGTGGCTGAGTGGATAAGAAACCATACTGTTTTTTTTTTGTAAATAAACTCACAAGGTGGTGGTTCGAATCCCATTTTGACATTTTTGTTTTTCTTTTTGTTTTGCCTTATATATGTATTGTAATATGTTTGCAGTATAAGCCGTGTTTGATATATAACATATTAAATTTCTGAACGTATTGATTGCAACATGTATGGATTTCACCTGTACGTAATACAAAGGTTATAGATTTGTGCATCTAGAAAAGTTTCTCGGGGAAGGGGTAGATACAGCTTCAGACCAGGGCTGGTCCCATAAATTTGACCATTGCAAAAACCAATATTTAGGAAAATCGATGGAGGGACTGGACCCCTGCATCCCCCTCTGGATCCGCCCATGTTATACATGTACATGCAAGAATTGAATAAAATAAAACATGATCAAAGAATGGAGCATGCTTTTTAGTCTTCAAAGATATGCAACATGATTTTTGCAAGTTTAGTCTTTCATTCGTCGTTCGAAATGGAATCAAGAAAAACAGAACGGTTGAATAAACAGTCCAAAGAAATAGTGAGAAACAAAAATAAGAAAAAGAAGATAACAAATAAAAAAAGTTATAAAGTGGGATTCGAACCCTCTTCATTCACACTGGGTGAATTAACTATTGTGCCAACAGTCGTACTGTCACGGCTGAAGTCCTGATGGTGAATATTTGTGGTAACTTATATACATTAACTAGTATCAGAAACTTAGTGAAAGCCTGGAGATAGTGACAACCCTTTGGATTGCTATTTATAGCATGTTTACCTAATTTGATGAGTGTGATAGAATGAGCGACCTTTTGACACGACAGTAAACATTGTTGTTATTACACTGTCATGCCATCCAAGAGTGACAGTGACATAATATTTTGTTTACAATTGTAAAGTAAAACATCAAACATTAACTTGTACACTCCACTTGAGCTAATGCGAATCCATAGATCATGTGTGTATTAATCCTATCCTGTGGGTAGGATTAATACACAAGTGATCTATGGATTACGGGTCCCTGATAACTTTGTAAACAAAACATGACATCACTGTCACTCTTTGCTGGCAGGATAGTAGCTTATAACCTTGGATTAAACAGATTCAGAGATGGCCTTTCAACCTCAAACTTAAATTTCTAGACCATTTTTAACTCTTTCCATGCTAGCGGCAATTTTTGTCGTCTGCTGATAACTTTTGCATACAGTTTGACCCAGATCAGAACCGACAAAATGTCGAGCCTGATCTGGATCCAAATTGTTTGAAACCCTGATGGTATTCCTGAAATAATTTTTCGAAAAAGTTGACTTTAAAAAAAATCAGCAGACGACAAAGTAATGTCAGGATTTACCAAGCATGCAATGAGTTAATAATAGAACCACACAAAACTGGCCCCGAGGTTATAAAACTTTTTCCATACTCCACTCAGCTGAGCACAAAATTTATCCTGCTCATAAATGTTAAAATGCCAACAACTGTTGGCATTTTAACATTTATCAGCAGGATAAATACAACATCAGAGAGACTTAAAGCAAGAAACTTTTTCATTTGTCGGTATTTTAGTTTTTATGAGAAGTTGAAATTTCATGCTCAGTTGAGCTGAGCATGAAAAAAGTTTTATAACCTCGGGGCCTGGGCCTCACGGAATCAAAGTTAATCACTGACATCTTATAATATAAAGAGCCACAGCAAAAAGCATTTGAACATTTCCTCTGACTTAAAAAATGTTGTCATGGCCTGCATACAACAATGGTATAGAGTGTGATGTGTGAATGCTACAGTAAATGCTCTGAAATTTTGAACACAAGTTGCCAACCATAAAGGCCTAGACAAACAGGGCAGATACAGATCAGACTGAAGAAGCAGTCTGATCCTGGTCTACCCTGTTTGCTATTCTGACAATCATTTTGTGAATTCCAGCTCTGATAACCCACGTTGTAAAGAAAGCAGAGTTAAAAATTTTAGAACATTTACTGAACCCATTCTAAAAATACTATATTGTTTGTTTGTTTTGTTGCTTTACGTCCCAAGTCAACAGCTATGGTCATGGCCGGACGGTCAGTTCACCTAACCACACATTTTCGAACTTGCGATCCCTGGATCTGCAGTCAGACTCGCATCTGTTGCCAGACACGTTACTGACTGCGCTACGAGGCCAGGTAAATACTAAAATGCAATTGACACCCACTTCTATGTTGACTAATTCTTAAAACTATGCTAATACTACATTCATCTAAAATATCTTGATGCATTTTTACGCTATACAGTATCTAATTGGAATAAAAACTTAACAACATGATTTATAACAATAACATTGCAGTCATGGCTTATAATCATAATTATTGCATAAAACACATAAGCACCTGTGCATTAACCTGTGTAAACACATGTACAAAATGTATTTACAAGGAAATTCATGTGGTGTTAATAAACAGATTAGCAACTATTAACCCTTTACTTCACACAAGCACCTTTTGATGCCTTTGAAATGTAAGATTTTGGAAAATATTATGAAAAATAGAGCATTTGCTCCTGAGGAGTAAATTTTCCATTTTCCATAATATTTTCAAAACTATTGAAATGTAAAAATTATTTTTTGGAAAATATTTGAAAATTTGAATTATTTATAGATAATGATGTAATGTTCTAAATATAGCATATGGGGTAAAGGAGTAATACACTAATTCCAGAAAATTACTCTTCTGTAATGAATGGACCTAGAAGATAGGTATTGACTGAAAACATCTGCCAAGTGTTGACTGAAATAGTGACAAAATATAGTCCCAAATTTTTCGAAAATTTTGATAAATATTTCAATAAATGTTATATTAAATAACGATCAAACAGGATTTTTCAATACGTTTACCAGGCCTTTAGTTAAGAAAGCGTAACAGAAAAATAATTTTCTTATTTCTCAACCAAAATATATGTTGTTGGTACTCAAAAGAACTGTCTCAATGAGACAGTTCTTTCGAGCACCCCAAAAATGTGTTTAAACTGATAGGTAAGAAAATATTTACAATTTTATGCTAAAAAATTTTGTTTATCTAAACCTGTGGTCAACATTTGCCAGGACCCTCGTTAGATGTTTAATAGAAAAAAAAATTCTTTGGGACCTGGTGAACATTATTTCATAAAGAATCATGTTTAAAGCCTATATAAATGCAGGGATTTAATTTAGACAGAAGGGCGATCAACACTTGAGGGAAATTTTAAAATTCTTGGATGTTTGAACAGCATAATAAAACCTGTGGCCAAATAGCTCGCCTAAGTTGTGTTTTAACTTTCTTGCCCCTTAGTCTGCAGGTCTGCTTTGACATAATACTTTACATAGGGCCGGTTAAGCAAAAAAATAGCTTAAAAGTGTGATTATTTTCTTACCTATCAGTTGCCAGGACCCACGTTAGAGGTAAAAAAGATCAGGCTTCGTAGAAAAAAAACATTTCCTTGGGACCTGGTGAACATTATTTCATAAAGAATCATGTTTAAAGCCTATATAAATGCAGGGATTTAATTTAGACAGAAGGGCGATCAACACTTGAGGGAAATTAAAAATTCTTGGATGTTTGAACAGCATAATCAAACCAGTAGCCAAACAGCTAGCCTTAGTTGTGTTTTAACTTTCTTGGCCTAAGCCTGCAAGTCTATTTTGACATTATATTTTACATAGGGCCAGTTAAGCAAAAAAAAAAAATTAGTGTAAAAGTGTGATTATTTTCTTACCCATCAGTTTTAGCATGTGTTTTGGGTGCTCAAAAGAACCATCTCATCGAGACAGTTCTTTTGAGTACCCACATCATATGTTTTGGTTGAGAAATAAGAAAAGTAACTCTCTTATCTGGGGGCCTGGTTTTAACTTTCTTGGCCTAAGCCTGCACGTCTGTTTTGACATTATACTTTAAAATGAAAATTCTAAGTCTACGACTTGTTAGAATTAAGAGGGTCGGGATGGTACTCCACAAAATTTTGAACCATACCAAACAGATGTAACAATTGTAGCTATTTTACTAATGTAAATTCAGAAAATTTTGCGAGGGTTTTATTTTCCCGAAACTTTGCCTATGCGAAGTTTCGTGAAAATAAAATCCTCGCGAAATCACTCTGTCTGTTACTGGTTTAGGTAAATAATGTCCTAGTCGTGATTTTTAATGTCGCAAGTATGTCTTTTAACGCTATTCGCGAAAATTAAATACTCACGAAAATTTCTGGATTTACATTATCTTAGCAGTCAAAAAACAATACCCATGATCAATCTACACAGATATGCAGACTGAGTTGTGCCTTTGTTTTTCCATACATTTTCTCATGACAGAGCTCATATTTCTTCCGGACTTTTCATCTCAATCTCTACCACTTTAACAACACTTTCAGATGTGAACTTCCTATGGATAGGGACCACACACATCACCAATCCTCCCATAATAGTCAAAGCCCCTGACAGGTACATTCCAGGGTCAAGAGTACCTTCAATGTCCATTAAGATTCCTGAAAAAAAACAAAACAGATTTTGCCAAATTTGTTACCAATTAAGAATCAATTATTTGTGATCCAGAAAAAATAAGACTTGATTTTTCGTGTGAATCATATGCTGCTGGCCTTATTTGCTGCAGACCTTATTTGATTTTATTAAACTCTTTGCATCCTGGGTATTTTTTGCATGCTTTTTTGTTGCCTGCTGGATTTTTTCAAAATTAACTTTTCAAAACAATTCCCTCACGAATATCATCAGAGTGCCTAACATTTTGGGTCCAAATCAGGCCATACATTTTGTAGGTCCTGATCTGGGTCCAAACTTGTTCTTAAAGATCATCAGCAGATGACAAAATTCCCAGCTAGCAGGCAAAGAGTTTTTTTTAAAAAAAAGGGACCATCCTGACTGACTATATCAAATATTATGGAAAATTCCAATGGTCTAAAAAGGGTAAACCATTGCCATGTGAACCTGGAAATCCTTAGAGTACTAACAGTACCTTAATTAGTATGCTTATTTGTGTATTTACCCAAATAAATTTTCAAAAAAGGCAATTAAAATTGATCTGGTAGGGTAACAAAAAGCAAAAAAAATTCAGTATACCCAATACAGTCAAATAGTCGTGGGTACCAGATTTTATCACTTTTCCATCCGCAGTTCAGTTTTAGCTCAGAGTGGCTGAATGTACACAGTCAAATGACGGTTTTCAGCATTTATTCAATATGATCTGAGAGAACAGCAACATATTTTGTTCATAGCAGCAATAAGACATAAAATGTATCAATTGGTAAGTAAAGTTTTAACAATTACAAAATTACCCAATTGAAAAACCAAAATACCCAAATAAATAGTTATTAGAAATGTTGAATACCCATTTAACATTTGCAATGCCCAAATGAATGAAAAAGGAGTGGGTAACGTACCCAATTGTTAAAATAATTAATTAAGGTACTGGTACTGACCTGCGACAGGGGGTCCACTGAAAATACCAATCCCATTAGCAAGCATCAGATATCCAAAACCATCTCCTAACGATTCTGTGCCCAGTAAGTCTGCTGTCACTACAACAAGTAGACCCAGAATTATTCCAAATGCCAGTCCAAATGACGCTGACAAAATAATTTGACCGAGCTTTGTATGAAGCAGCTGCCAGGGATAGAGTAGAGCTAATGAGCCAGCTGCTAGATTACCTAGTATGTAAATTAGTTCCCTGTTGATATTTTTAATATTGCCGAGCAAGCCTCCAAGTATACAACCAACACAAGTGCCCGCTCCAACAAGAGTAAATATAGAAGAGGCTTCTTCCTTACTAAAGCCTATAGATGTCATGTACTCTGGTAGAAAGATCAAAATAATTGCACCGCCAGCATTCCAAAATATATTGCTAAGGAAATAGACAATAAATGCAAAGCTAAATATGGAACAAAAGTGCCTTTCTAACCGCTGAGAGACACTTTGTCTCCGTTGAAGTTTGGAATTCGGTACAGATCCATTTAATGAAATTGTCTGGTCTCTATCAACAGTTGTGCTATTATAGGAATCTTTTTTGAAAGTAACTTGGGTGTCAATATGTGCATGTTCTTCTTTAATTTCACTGAGACTTATAGAGTGAGCTCGAAGCATATACACAGACTCTCCTATACTGTTTTTCCTTCTGTCAATATAACTGGTCAATTTTTCGGTTTCCTGTATATTTTCTTTAGTTGATTTTTCTGGTACACGAAACAAGAGAGAACAAAATATAAAGTTATGCAGATTTAATCCAGCAAGAATGAAGAGTGATCCCCGCCAGCCATAATGTTCTATCAGGTTATAGATGACGACAGGAAATATAGTGGCCCCCAATCCAGATCCTGCTGTTGCTATGCCTGTTGCTATGCTACGATGTTTGTTGTAATATAAGCCTGACAAAACATGTGATGGTACATACATCAAGCAGTTTCCTAGCCCTGAAAAGAAAAAAAGGACCTTTTGTATTACTGCAAGGTTTATACAGGCAAGTTTGTGTAAATTCAAGGACTTTTCAAGGACTTTTTAAAGACTTTCCTACTGTTTTCAAGGCCTGAAAACTTATATAAAATACTGATTTACACATTAAACTACTACTTCGGAAATGTTGGACTGCTTAACTTAAAGCTGCATAGTCTGTAACTTTTGATCTTTTAATTTTTGAAATAATGTTTCTATTTTTCAAGAACACAGTAAAAAACTAAAATTCAGGTATACATTTTACCAATTTTGTAAATCTTTACAAATTATCAGTATCAAAACAACAGCATTTATGTTAAAACTTGACTGTCTATAATTATTGGAGGGACGCAAATAATTACCAACAAGAGAAAAAACACCTGTTTTTATAAGATAATTCACTTTTCCATGCAGTTTTCAGCTATAGTGAACAGACACCTCATGAAAATGTAATTAGGACGGGTCGACCTTAGACAAAGGTAAAAGCTGAAAATGAGGCATGGTTTATGCAGTTTCTGAGTGTAGTAGTAAACTCAATGAGAATTAACATCCTAAACATCAGTCAAATGGCAAACATTGTGGACCCAAATCAGACTGCTCCTACATGTAAGAGGAGTCTGATCTGGATCTACACTGTTTGTCCAAGAGGCTTCAAATGAATTTCAGCAGACAACAAAAGCAGACGACTATTTGTTGTAATTGAGGCTCTAAGAATTAATGTGATTTTCAGTTTATACAAGGTCACAATTTTCATGAAATACATGCACATCTGCCGGGGTCAAACAACTTATTAACTCATTACCAAATTATCAATAATACCTGATCATGTAATATCATACCTTATTTTTGTCAAAAATTGAGAAAGATGTCTCAAAATTTGTCATCTGCTGCAGTCGTGATTGGCGTTTTAATGGTTAAAATGTTGTGTTTTTCAATAATACAATAAAACCTGTGTAAAACGGCCACCCTCAAAAAGACCAAAAAGTGGTTTTTCACGAACAATTATCGCTAAATGCAGGTCAAAAGTATTTCAGAATGCTTCATGCGGAGCATTCTGCAATACTTTTGACCTTCATTAAGCTACCATTTGTTTTATTTGTTTGTTTGATTTGCCATCAACAATCTTTCAGTTATAAAAGGATGGGTCTTCCTGGGTTGAACCAGTACTAAGCTAGGATAAATGTGTCTTGCTCAAGGACACAACGCAGTGAGGCTGATGAGGCTCGAACCCGCGGCCTCTGGGTCTCGAGTCAAGCCCTCTACCACTGAGCCACTATGCTCCCTCAATAATACAGTAAAAAGACCAAAAATTGTTTTTCAATACCAATTATCGCTTAATGCAGGTCCAAAGTATTGCAGAATGCATTCTGCAATACTTTTGACCTGCATTAAGCTACCATTTGTCATTAAGATCTTTGTTTTGTCTATTTTTGAGTGGCCATTTTACACTGGTCTTACAGTGGATAGCACTGTAAGGTTTGACAAACCTGTAATAACTCCATAAAAGGCATACATGTATGGTATATTTGGAGCAAAAGGCATACATATTAAGCCGATACTTGACAGAACAGCGCCAGAGAGTGCTACTTGTCTGTGTGTCCATCGAGACATCAAAACACTAGCCAGAGGACCTGGAAATATTGAAAATAATGCATATGCCTGCTGGTGTTGACTTTTGTCATCTGCTGATAACCTTTACAAACAGTTTGGACCTAGATCAGGCCCAACAAAACGTCAGTCATGATCTGATCCAAACTTGTTGAAACTCTAGTGGCATGCCTGAAATCTTTTTTTAAAACAAGAGGGCCATGACACAGGCATGGTGACCATTTTGGTTCTGTGACCTGGACCATACAGTAATATTTATGCTGTCTCAACCAAAGGATGCTCCAAATGAATTGTGACTTCAATTGGCTCTGCAGTGCTAAGAAATTACAGTAAAACCTGTGTAAAATGGCCACTCAAAAATAGACAAAACAAAGATCTTAATGACAAATGGTAGCTTAATGCAGGTCAAAAGTATTATGCATTCTGCAATACTTTTGACCTCTATTAAGCGATAATTGGTCTTGAAAACCAATTTTCGGTCTTTTTGAGAGTGGCCGTTTTACACAGATTTTACTGTATGTTTAAATATATTGATGGTTGTTCAATATGAGCAATTTCAGCTGAGAGGTCAAGGGTCATCTTTGGACCAATGTTGAATATCTTCCTTTCTCACCCTTAGGAGTCTGCTTATAATATATGAGTCCAATTAGTCTAGTGGTTTCAGCAAAGGAGCCTGAAGTGCGGCCCTTTTATCACCTCTATAGCCTCAAATCTGAAAGTCCATAATATCATTATGAGATTTTTGGTTTTAAGGGTTTAGAAGTGTTATGTGGACCGAACTTCAGGCTCCTGTGGTTTCAGAGATGTTTGAAATGTTGACAGCCTGATGCTGGATACCAGATTCATTGGCATATTATTAGCTCAGTTGAGCTAAAAATACAGGTTTGGTGATATTAACCCTGAATTTTTATGCTTTTGTTTTTTTGTTTGTTTTGTTGCTTTACGTCCCAAGTCAATAGCTATGGTCATGGCGGGAGGTCAGTTCACCTAACCACACTTTTTCCTGGGCAAGCTTGAACAAGCAGTTAACCAGTACTTTGTGCACATACTTTCGCTTGTAACTGACAACAACCCTTCTTGAATGATTCAGCGGAAGGGAGGAGAATGACCGTAGAAATTATTTCATGATCAATCTCCACGAAAGTTTGGGACCGGGCCAGGATCGAACTTGCGACCCCTGGATCTGCAGTCAGACTCGCATCTGTTGCCAGACATGTTACCGACTGCGCTACGCAGCCTGGTAATTTATTTTTTTTATGTACAGGTACTAGAATTTTTATGTAAATGTACTATACTCTTCTCCATTTTTTATCTAATTTAATGGTAGATTCCCAGTTATTAGTTTGGCCAAATAAAACAAGTAGCCCAATGGGCAACCATCGCACACCTGGGAGAAACATAATATTTGGAGATACCATAATTTATGAAGCTCAAAGGCAGGTAACTCTGAACTTGAAATAGTGACAAGGAACTTATTCAAAAACATATGATATCATGCCAGTTCTAGTAATTTTGCCTTTCAAAATGCTTAAAAAAAAATCAGAAAACCTGAAAAAAATCTAGGTTTTACAGTAAAGTTAGGTAGGGTCAGGTTAAATTTTGGTTATGGTACCCACACATATTTTTTTTGAAAATATATTATTTTATGCATTTTGAAAGGCATTTTACATAAAATTACATTTTTTCCAGAAAACCTGAAAAAATTCTAGGTTTCACCAGTAAATTTAGTTAGGGTTGGGTTACCCTAAACACAGGTATTTTTTATTTGGCTTTATGATCAGTATCATTGTTGATAGAATACTAGAACTAGTTTTTCTACAAAAAACTGGTGAATCCCCCCCCTCCCACCCCTCTTTGGTGTAATTTTTTAGCAAAAAAAAAAAAAAAAAATGATTTCATATCCAGCAAAGATATCCTGCCAATGCAGTAAACTATTGCACAAACATGATTTGGGAAAAGTAAATGATCATAGATTATTTGCATTGTAACAGAAAATCCATGTTACATCCATTATTTTTGGACATCTTCAGACCCAGACAAAAACACCTGCAAAATTTCAAAAGATCTGGCTAAAATTGTAGGCGGAGTGGTGTTCACAAGATACCCAGTGTCTATATGCTTTGGTAGAAGTTAAGCCAAAACTCGGTTCAAACTAAGAAATGAAAAAGGTGACAAAAATAATCTGAGGATTACAGCCAAACCTCATACACATCTTCAGACCATGACAAAAACACCTGCAAGTTTAAAAAAGATGTGGCTAAAATTGTAGGAGGAGTTGCGTTCACAAGATTGGACACAATTTGCAAAGGACAGTCAGAGGGATGGACGTAAAGATGGACATGATAAAACAATATGTCTCCCGACCCTTAGGGAAACAAAGCTCTGAAATTTCAGAGCTTTTTTTTTCTTTTTCTTTTTTGAATACATATCCAGAACAAACAGTATAACTAGTTAAGTAAACCAACAGGCTGTATTAAATCTTTGAATGTTTTATAATTTTTCTAAAAATCTAAATAGGACAATCACTTTAAACAGTGTCAGTCTCAAAAATGCATAGACAGAACCTCGAAAAAAATACTTTTTTGTTCAACGAAAACAAATAATATTAAAGTCAGCGGTTAAAAAAAAAAAAAAAATTTAGAATTTCTTTTCCGGAAAATTACAGCAGGAGGGTTTGTAAATCAACTTATAAAAAAATCCTGGAATTACCTGCTCCTAGGAAGACACCAATGTTGATAGAACCAACCAGTGACACTGCTGCAGCCCCAACATCGAAATATCGCAGAAACTCAATGTTATACACCCCAACCGACTGAGATGTTCCAAAACATAAAACCTGTAAAATAACAATAAAAACTTTTTCCAGATGTTAAATATAAAAAAAGGAATGCCAGAGGTTAAAATTAAAATCATTTTGGAAAATAAAAACGTTAATTTGTCATTAAAACATTTTTGCTTTTATGTCTGTATGAGCACATTTCCAAAATATATTTGAAAGAATTATAATGACTGACCAATGACTAATCCAATTTGGGGTACTTCTGGTAGGAGAAACCACTGGAGTTTTTTAGTTTGAGGTTTTACTTCCTTGTCAACAGCTATGGTCATCATGACAGTTGAGACGGTCAGTTCACCTATCAACACTTTTTCCTGGGCAAACTTGACTAAGCGGTTAAGCTGTACTTCGTGCACATACTTTGGCTTGTAAATGACAACAACCCTTCTTGGATGAATGAACATAGAAATTATTTCATAATCAATCTCCACGAAAGTATGGGACCAGGCTGGGATGGAACTCGCGACCCCTGGATCTGCAGTCAGACTCGCTACCCAATGTGCTACGGGGCCCAGTAGGAAAACAATGTTTTATAGGCAAATCAATGCAACAATTGCACATAATTTGTCGTCTGCAGACTTCCGTTTATCTTACAGGCTTTATCAAATGACTATGGCTTTTATAAAGGCATTTGATTGTCAAATAAAGGAGGGCCTGGATGTGGTATATTGGTTAGCTTTGTTTTGTTTTATTTGAGTTTTTACGTCCAATCAACAATCTTTCAGTTAAACAGGGACATGTCTTCCTGGGTTGAACCAGTACTAAGCTAGGATAAATGTGTCTTGCTCAAGGACCACAACGCAGTGACGCCTGTGAGGCTCGAACCTGCGACCCCTCGGTCTCGAGTCAAGTACTCTACCACTGAGCCACTGGGCTCCCTATATATCGGTTAGCGTACATAAGCGACTAAGTGGCCGAAATTTAAATGATTAGCAATTTTCTGCCCCCACCCCACCACCACCCCCCCCCCCCCCCCACACACACACACATCCAGGCCCTCATAAAGAGTGAATTCAGTTTAATCTTTCAAACTCCACCAGGCGACATATTAAATTTGTTGCTTAGCCCGTAAAGCGCCAATCACAGCTGCAGCAGACGACAAATAAAATAAGGTATGATATTTCATGAGAATCGTCTCATGAAATATCATGCCATATTTGTTATTTTTTGAAAAAGCAGCAAAATGTTAAATTCTTGTCTTCTGCAAATTATAGGCAGAACTTTAGTAAAGAAACCAGAATAAAACAGGTTATTCAAGTAAATTCTCTGCTAACAGATGATTCATGTGAAATTTATAGCCTTCTTTCCACTGAAACTTGACAAGGAATATACCATAACATTTGGTGTCCACTGCATTCATGCTTGGGGCTTTAACCCTTTGCATACTGGGTAATTTTTCATGCTTTTGTTGTCGTCTGCTGACTTTTTTTCAAAATAAACTGTTTCAAAAAATTCTTTCAGGAACACTATAAGCATATCAAACAATTTGGATTCAGTTCAGGATCTTACCCTAGCAGTGAGGGCCTGGATGGGGTATATAGGATAACAATTTTTTGCCATAATTTTAATATTGATTAGTGATTTTTAGCCAGTAGCCACCCAAAAAATAATGTTGAACAATTTTTGGTAGCAATTTTTTGGTCTAAAATTTAACAATAATCTGCCTAAAATATAATGAGGATCCCAAAAAAGTTTACCAATTTGACACATTCTAAAATTTAATCAGCAGAGTGAAAAATGGCGATATAGGGTTTGCTGATTAAACAGGTAAATTCCATCGACAAAATATTTTATTGAAAACGATTTAGTGGTCAAAATTTTAATGATTAGCGATACCCTAAGATGATTAAGTGGCCAAAGTTTTAACGATTAGCCCCCCTCAATCCAGGCCCTCAGCAATGCTTCCCAGATTCAACTATTTCAAAAAAAAAAATTGATTGAAATCCATTAAATTTTCACATTGAACTAGTTATTATTACTGTCACTTTATTTTCAAACAACAGCTGTCAAAACTTGATGATCGCCCCTCATAGTAACTTTACCTGTATGGAGAAAGCAGCAAACACAACTACACATCCCATTAAACCTCCCTCTGCATTGGAACACATTTCACTTGTTGATGAAACAGCTTGAACACTGATCTAGTGACTATTCCGGGGTACAGTTTCTTACAGTCTTCTTTATTCTACAGTCCACACAGGTTTAGATTAACAAAACTTTTGAGCGTAAAATTGTAAATATTTTCCTACCTATCAGTTTTAACATATGTTTTGGGTGCTCAAAAGAACCGTCTCATTGAGACCGTTCTTTTGAGTACCCACAACATTTGTTTTCGTTGAGAAATAAGAAAATTAATATCTTGTTACACACTCTTAACTAAGGGCCTGAGACATGTTTAGGCTTTTGTCCTCACACACTTGTCAAGCAGCTGTCTGAAACAGAAGAAAAAGAAATAAACTGAGACCATGAAATCAGTTTAAAGAGAGAGAGAGCCAGAATCTGTAGTTTCAGTTCTAAACCTGCACCTCAGACCCCTGGTGTTTAAAAACTTCTCAAAAACAAGTTCTACATCTTTATGCCTTTATTTCACCACGTACAAGTAAGAATGGCTACCATGCCCATATATAATAAAAACCCTTTAAAATCTTATTCAGAATCTCCAGAATCAGGAAGCCAATGACCTTTTGCCTTGGTATTTAGGCAATGATGATTTGGGCCCTACAAAGTTTGTTCAAATGATGATCCTAGGTTGACCCCCTCTACGACAAGGTCAAAGATTTTCTACTGAATCTAAATGGGGAAAATCTTGAAAAGTTGACTTTTCCAAAACTGTTGAAGCCTCATTCACTATACATGTATATGTACTTACAAGATATATGTTTAACTGAATGATATAAGTTAGCAAGGTCAAGGTTGACATTTGCCCTTAAAATGGCCATATTTGATTACCTTTAATATATATTTAAACATGTACTTCCTCCTATGAAATCAATTTTCACAAGTTTAATGGGCCATCTGAAATCTTGATGCACCCCTTTAGGAAATTTGATGGGCTGAAGAATCCTTTATATGCACTTCTGGGCAAAAGTTAAACTAATGATATATTTGAATAGCTTTTATATGGGGCCCAGCCAAAAACTTAGTCCATTTTGGCTTAACATGTATTGTTTTCCAGGACTGGGAAAATCAACTCGTCCGCTCTCCATGGTGAGTGCCTTATGCTGTAGGAGGAGTAGAATTTTTGACTGTTTCCAATGTTAATTATTGAATTTACCATCCCTCAGTTCTCCCAAAATGGTTTTGGCCCATCCCAACATAATCTATGAAACACCATAGTGGGCTGGGCGCCCATTAAATAGGAATAAAAAATAATAAAATCTAATATATTTTTGCAAGAATTTGTCATATATCCAAGTCAAAATTGGAGTTAAAATATTGTTCAGATGCATTTTTCTGAGGTAAATGTTGGCTTAGCTCAATGGATATTATGATGAAACTGCCATCCAGGCATCCACAATTAATGAAAAGTCGCGTGTTCAACCTTGTTATCACATATTTAAGACACAGTTTGACGTGATAAACTAAAGTCTGCATATGCAATAAGCTCTTTCCTGCCAACTGGTTATCAGCCTGCTGTGATGATAACCGGAAGTCATGTATTTTGAACGGAGAGAGGTTATCATGCCCGACAGGTAACGTTGATCATTTGATGACATCAGATGTAAACAAGTGATGTGACGTAACGCAAAAATTACGCCATTCCTCTGTTTTATTTACATTTTTTTTATGTCATAGTTAACCACAGTGCAATGATATTTCAGAGAAGGTCATGCACTATACAGGAAGAAGAAGATCCAAATCTTTATCCACCACTTTAGAATATCATGTGAGCTATGACCTAATGATCCCCAATGATATCAAATGAACCAACAGTAATATTTGATAGATTACTTTTTACTGAGCTGGTAACTTTCAATTTTGACCCGACTTGCATAGTTTTGCTATTGCTTACTTACTGGAGATAGACTTAAGACTTAAGCAATTCTGCTTCTAAGATGCAGACTGTCTAGTTGCTGTTTTGGACACCTAGCCATGGTCTTAAACAGGGATGTGCCAAAGTCAGCCCCCCTAGGGCCTTTTCCAGCTAGTTTGGGATAAGCCCCCTGACTGGAATTGGGGGGGGGGGGGGGAAATGCAGCATTTTGGGCTTTTTGGGGATTTTTTTAGAAGTGTAAATTGTTAAACAGTAAAAGAACACTTAACATGTGCATGATTCTATTCATGTGTATATAAGAGTTAGATCAATGTATTATATCTTATTACTCTCATAATTTAATGTCCTGTTGTATTTTTTTTTTTGAACAATTTCAGAAGTTTCAATTTCAAAAGCATCATCATTTGAACTTAGATTGTTACTTGCTGTTGTTGATTTAGATGGTGGTTCTTCATAATCACTTGATGCATCCGCAAAAGTCTCAGATGATGTAGTGTTACTCGACTGACATGGGGACAGACATGTACTTTCAGCTTCACTCGACAACAAACGTAGGTCTACTATCAATACTAACTGGTCGGGGATCATTGTTATCTCCTCCTTCAGTGACAGCCGAGGGAGCG
Source organism: Loripinus fragilis (assembly GCA_964019695.1). NCBI lineage: Eukaryota > Metazoa > Mollusca > Bivalvia > Lucinida > Lucinidae > Loripinus > Loripinus fragilis. Next base: position 97,302,254 of record OZ026514.1, on the reverse strand, counting down.
GTACAAAATGATGGTATTGACTTACAACCTTTCAAGTCAGTATTTCTGATTTTTTATTTGGGACTTATATTTACTATTATGCGACATTTGGAGCAGCAAATACTGATGACATCTCAGTGTTGATAGAGCATAACAAAAACATCCTAGTGTACTGAAATGCTATCAAAGTAATGCACTGATCCAGGAATTTTAGTCAGGGGGGGGGGGGGGGGGGGGGGTTGCAGGTCAATCTGACAAAAGAAGCTCTGGCGTTTTTTTTTGTTTGTTTGTTTTTTGAGTCCTCAGCTTATTTTACAGAAGTCAAATGGTTCATTTCAAAGAAAACTATCATTTTTCAAGGTTCCGGACGGGGTCCAACTTTTTCCATGGGGACAAACTTTTTCCAGGGGGGGGGGGGGGGTCCAATTGCTTATTCCCTATAGAAACCCATATAACTTGTGATTTCCAGGGGGGGGGGGGGGGTCTGGACTCCCCGTTACCCCCCTGGATTCGCACTCGAAAGTCAAAGTTACAGCTCCGCTCAGAGAACAATTTTATGCGGCTATTTTTCAATTGAGTTTGCTCCCTGGTAAGATTTTTTGAGCTTCAGATTGGGATTTTTTGGTGGAAATTGTGAAAAAAAGGAGGCTATTTTTGATTGAGAATGGGGCCTCTTATCCGCCCCTGGTGTTATGAGGAAAAGGCCCTGCCCCCAATTGATCTGTCTGCATGCATGTCTGCCTACCCTGCTACTGTTTTTACAACATAGCGCTTAAAAATAGGACTTTTTCTGCATTACAATTTTACATATGCGTAGACCACATAGGCCTGTATCATATTTTTTTAAAAGTTTTAGGGGCCCAGGTATATATATATATATATATATATATATATATATTGGGGTCAATATATATACAAAAAAGTCCCCTAAAACTAAAAAAAACATGATACAGGTCCCTGTGGCGTAGACCAAGCTTTTTGTGAAAGCTTATACTTGTCTAAAAATGTCGCGAAAACTAATTACAAATGGTTTGGGCTTGTAAATCTATTTTCTTGCAAGGTTTATAATTTTTCATTCCATTGAGCTAGCTTCAATATAAAATCTACATCGTTTATTTTGGAATATACAATTACTATTAGATTATGAAGTTGTATTTTAAAATTTTGGTGCGTTTGTTTTCATTGGAGGAAGAAAAAGAGTCCAAACAAGGGAATTAACCAAGTTGCAAAGGGCTACCAAAAACTACGAAAACTATCCCTTTTCGCGGAAATGAATGCTTTTCGCGAAAAGACAATCATGATCGATAAAAAAATGTTCGCACTGGAAATGAATGTAAACATTTACTGATGAAACGCCAAAACTGACAATGGGGAAAATAGTCAATATCTTAACAAAGAAGGGGAACTTCGCCAAAAGAAGTAGCCTAAACCACGGACCCAGTACCAAGTATGCTGAGTCAGAGCCTAAACTTAGCAACACAATCATCCCATGATCCCAGCAATTCAAGCTGAGGAAATGGCAGATTCTGATAGAGCGTTCCAATCCCTGATAGTCTGTGGAAAGAAGCTGTCTTTAAATAATAAGCACACTCTTGGAAGCCATATTTTGATGCACAGCAGGGCAAAGGCCAGCGTTCTCTCGGATTTATGAGAAGAAACCTCAGTGAGTGCTCAGACAGCATATACAACGCTCACACGTCCATCAATTGAGTATGCATCTTCGATCTTGGACCCACACTGTTGTTGACTCTCAATCCATTGAAAAATTCCAACGGAAAGCTGCAAGATTTGCCTGCAACATCTACTGGGAAAGATTACCAGGATGTGTTAGGAATTTGCTGCACGACCTTGGCTGGGTGCATCTGGCTGGGTGCCTCTAGAAGACAAAAGACGATTTCATCAGCTATGCATGCTATTTAAAATCAAGACTTGTATGGTTGGTATTGATGCCAGTTACATACTACCACCCAGTGACAGGCGTACCAGAGGTAGGCAACGACTCTACCAACCCTATGCAGAAAGCCCATTATACAAGAGGTCCTTCTATCCCTACACAATCCAAAAATTGAATAAACTCCCAGCAGCAGTGACAGATTCATCATCGCTGGAAGCCTTCCAAGCCTTGCTGAGTAGCTCTTCTGTGCTTTTCAGCTCCACACTCAGCTCCCCACCTTTAATATCTCCACTAACTCCACCAACTGTACATATACTAGAGGACTTTGAAAACGCATCACCATAATTTTGCAATTTTCTCATTGCTGGTGACGTTACACTATATTAAAAAAAATCAGAGTGTGTGGGGTGTGGCGGAAATTTAAATTGGGCAACAATTTGAGTCGAACGTACTGTCATTAAATTTTGAATCGTTCAATAAAGAATGTGTAACCAGCAAAGGAGCATAGGACAGATATCTGTTGAGTCAGGAAACAAAACTAAAGACAGTTAGCTTGCTGTTGAATTGATATCCTTCGAAATTGCATACCCCTGCTTTATGAAAGCTGTTATTTCAATACCTTTAATGAATTTTCTAGGGCACACTAAAATCTTGTCAGACTTTGGTATGCAATGAAATTTATCTCTCTGTCATATCCTTAGTATTTGAGCAATAAATGATTTAGTCTGGTTGATACGTTTTCAAAGTCCTTGAAGTTTTAAATTGCAAATAGAGGATTTTAATGCTACATGTGGAGAGCAATCATCTCATCTCCCATCGCAGGACATGTTATACATTCCTGTACGGAATCCTTTCCTGAAGACTGAAGAAGAAGAAGATATCTTTATAAATATCTGTACAAGCTGTATACTGAGTCATGACGTAACTTTGGGGACACATTATGTAATTCAGAATAATATTTTATTTTACTAACTGTTTTGTGCAGCAAATTTAGTTTTTATCAAGTGCACATGTACTCTCTTGCACAATGTACTTGCATACGAAAAAGTACATCAAAAGCAAGATTTTTATTTTAAATTTCCAGAATCTTTTGAAAAGAATATAATTTTGATGCTTTTGAAACCAAGAATAATGTTATAAACATAAAATTTGAAAAATATGGTTTTTAGAAAAACGAATTTTGAGAAAGAATTGCTATTAGTTTTTAAACAGAATGTCAGAAATTGAAATTTTCAAATGCGCACTTTTCCACTGCATATTTGGTATTAGTTTTAAGGTCTCGCTGAGGCAATTCCAAAAATGTTATATTTTTTTAAAGTTGTGTTTGTGGACAATTTATTTTGGAAAAATGGAAATATGAAAATTGTTAAATTGGCAGGTTGTAATGGTTTTGCTTAAGACGCTCAAAGTTAAGCTCACAATCAAATTGAGTTACGTGTCACCTTGTTAATCCTGGCGATAATCTCTTTCGGGGACACGCTAAGTCCCTGTTGGTATGTTCATGAACAAAGGGCCGAACACTTACCAATTACCTGTTCAAACAAACTAGAGATTAATCAGGACGACTTCACGCAGGCGCAGTAGAGTATAGTACGAGAAATTGATTTGTCTCATGTGATCCAGACACATGGACCTGATTGGTTTACCTGGTCATGTGATCAGGCAAAGGGCCACAATGTTGGTTTCTGTCTGCAGTCCGTTCCTCATTCAGGATCTGTACTGCATGGAATAAACATATAGAAACAAACTTTGTAGCCTTTTGTACTCATTTCAGGAAAACTATGTATAAGTCCCAAGACTCCACCGCCGGGCCTGAGCATTGTGCCCAGGCCAAACCACCAAGTCCAGATGTAAAAAGTTTACCCATAGTTGCTGCAAAAGTGTTACAAGACTTGACAACCAGCAACAAACCCCAATAGGTGTCCGTTCCACTGTGGACATCAAATTTCGTTAATTTCTCTCCCATAATAAAGTGGTGGAGAATCCGAGGAGTATCATAATGGGTGATATTTTCATGACGTAACTTTGGCCACACATTATGTAATTCAGAATAATATTGTATTTGAGCCGCAACATGAGATTTCCAACAATGTGATATGTGCGACCAGCAAAGACTCAGATCAGCCTGCACATACGTGCAGTCTGATCAGAGCCCTTGCTGGTCGCTTGAATATTATGTAAGTGTTAAGCTACTGACTGAACATCATTTGGAGTTTCTGGCTTAAAAGGATGCTACAGAGGCTGGTCTAAGTCTACACTTGTCAAAATGCTGCATTGTTGTAAATCACATGTCGCAGCTCATTTGATTTTAGTAACTGCTGTGAGCAGCAATTATAGTTTTTATCAAGTGCACATGTTCTCTCTGGCACGATTAACTTGCATACGAAAAAGTACATCAAAAGCAAGATTTTTGTTTTAGAATTTTTGGAATCTTTTGAAAAAATATGATTTTGATGCTTTTGGAACCAAAATAATGTTATAAACATAAAATTTGAAAAATATGGTTTTTGGAAAAATGAATTTTGAGAAAGAAATGCTATTAGTTTTTAAACAGAATATCAGTAATGCGCACTTTTCCACTCAGTATAAAGGTCTCGCTGAGGCGATTCCAAAAATGGTTATATATTTTTAAATTTGTGTTTGTGTACAATTTTATTTGGGAAAATGGAAATATGAAAATTAAAAAATTGTCAGGTTGTAATGGTTTCCCTTAAGACTCACAATCAAATTGAGTTACCTGTCACCTTGTTAATCCTGCCGCTAATCCCTTTGGGAGACATGCTAAGTCCCTGTTGGTATTTTTGTGAACAAAGGGCCAAACACTTACCAATTACATGTTCAAACAAACTAGAGATAAATCAGGACGACTTCACGCATGCGCAGTTGAGTGTAGTACTCGACCAGGCGAAATTGATTTGTTCCATGTGATCCAGACGCGTGGACCTGATTAGTTTACTTGGTCATGTGATCAGGCAAAGGGCCACATTGTTGGTTTATGTCCGCGGTCTGTTCCTCATTCAAGATCTGGACTGCATAGAATAAACATATAGAAACAAACTTTGTAGCACTTTGTTCTCATTTCAGGTTAACTATGTAGAAGTCCAAAGACTCCACCGCCGGGCCTGGGCATCGTGCCCAGGCCAAACCACCAAGTCCATATGTATATAGTTTACCCATAGTTGCTGCAAAAGTGTTACAAGACTGGACAACCAGCAACAACCCCCAATATGTTTTTGATCCACTGTGGACATCAAATTTCGTTAATTTCTCTCCCATAATAGCTGTATGAGTGCGAAATGACATTGAGTGGTGATTATTACCACTCCATGTTAAGGGGATGAGGTCATATGCTGGTAAACTGGTAGCACCAGTCTCCTTTACGTCTTAGGGATGGGGATATAAGTTTCGCCAAGGAAAGCAATGGTTCGGTTTCAAAAGGGCATGGCTGGAATTAGATACTGGTGGATCGGTCCAAAAATACTTCTCACGAATAGGACAATCATTGTTACTTTACAAAAAATAAATTACTAGTTCCCCATATTACATAAGCAGTATAATGAATAACTTTAAATACTATTTCACTAACATAAGTGCTCAAATTTCATTCTCCTGAACAATATATTAATTAGTGTATTCCATCTCAAATCCTCTGTAACTCTTACTGTAAGGAATTTTACCAAATGAATTGATTCCTATCCTTGTATGTGTATGCTGAGATTGACGACATGTAAACAGTGTGCCAACTATTAACACTATCCGTCCAAAATGAAAACAGAATTTGCATTATGAGTAGTAAACAGGTTTTAAGTATATGTGACCTTTACCTCGGACTGCAAGGTCATCCAAGTGATTTGAATTATTCGTTGTAATCTACACACCATAGGCAATCATTGCGCTAACCATGAACGCTCTCCATCAACAAATGAAAGAAGAGTTCGCATAACGAGTCGTAAGACAAATTTTGACAGCTTTTATGTGTATAAGTGACCTTGTTATTTAGTGCCAAGATCATATGTGCATGTCTTTGTCGAGATGGTTGTTGTGATAGAAATATGAACACCTAAATGAAAGAGGAGTTTGCATTACAAGCTGTTAGGCAGATTTTAGTTTATGTGGCCTTGACCTTTGATTCCTAGGTCATATAGATCGATGATCTGAAATATGTGTTGTAATCTTTACGCCATAGGCAATAATTGAGCCAAATATGAACATCCTCGGTCCAAAAATAAAGGAGTTCGCTTAATGAGACAAAACCAACTGGCGGAAAGACTGACCGATGGAAGGGTGGACGTTCTCACATAACAAGGGTTCTTGCTGGGTATCCAAGAATCCACTAGGAACCGTTAATGCTTACACAATAAACTGCATCTTGAGAGAATTTTCTTCGACGTTTTTTCTCGAAAAGTGTGGATATATGGAGGTTTAAATATATTTGACCTTGACATGGTCACATTGATGATTTGAAACTTTAAAAAAATCAACACACCATAGGCAATAATTGTATGAAGACCCTCTACTAAAATAAAAGATAAAAGAGAGTTAGGAGCCATAAGATTGCTTCAATCTACATACCATTACGCAAGTTACGAGCCATAAGACAGCTTTTAAGTCATGGAACCTTGGTATATTGGTGGTGATGAACTCCTTCGTCAAAAATAATGAGGAGAAGTTAGCGTTGCTGGTGAGCAAAATCGTTGGACGAACGGGCGGACGGGACCGATTACAAATATATCGAGAGCACAGATATAACAACAAATTGCAAAGTATGAAACCAAAAATGATCTTTAGATACAGCGGATAGACTTTGGGTCATTTACTTTGAAAAGTAATTAATTATTTACACTTACATTGTAAATTGTTCAAGTAAATTACAATTAAAATAACTTGGCTTTCGAGCAAAGTACTAAATTACATACAATTACTTTGCCAAATGTAATTAATTGCATTATAATTACATCTCACTCCCACTTAGATAGCTTCATCAGATTTAAATTCCAGAGATATTTGAAATGAGTTAAAACTCCATAAAAAGTCTGATTAACCATGGCATTCTATATTCAATATATGTCTATTGATTCGATTCTGTTTTGAGGACTTCTTGTATTAATTTACATGTATTGCCAAGAGATGCAACTAAGAAAAAATGAAATGTACAAAATCAGTTGTTGTTTTCGTAGTCGATGACATGATTTCACAAGAGAAAGTATAGAAATTATTATTTTATTTTTGGGAGGTAAAATGCATTTAAGCCGCCCCCCTCCCTGTGGCTTAGGCTGCTGCCCGTTCTAAGGCGGTGGTTCTGTTGTTGTTGACTTTTTGATATTGTTACTCCCATTGTAGGAGTCTGTAATTGTTCTATGTTTTGTTGTACGTTACTTTATGTACATTCTAGTATTGCAATCATCTTGATGGGGAAGAGAGAGCTGGTTGCTTTGCTTAATTTGTTTTCCAGATGCGGCTCTTCTTCTTGGTGCCACGGGGTTGTCTGCGGTTTGTGATTGTGGTATTTCCTGATCATACTCACTTACTATTTTTTATTCTCAAACTAGCAAACTCATAATGCAAAACAAAGTTCAGTAATACACATTGGCCTGAGAAAAGTCTTACAACTGTCGAAGATAAACCATGGAAATTGTTTTGTAAAATTAGCTTAACGTGCCAGAGAACGACAGTTTAATGTTTTAAAAAAGTGTTGATAAAAATCTTAGTGGCCCTATGAGACATGAAATTTTGTCACAAAAAAGTACAAAAAGGAATATCAGATAGTGACAGACTTAAATATTACTAGTGTGCTAGTTCAGTCACCACTGGAACATCTATTTCATTTTCTTTTCCTTTTTTGATTATTATATCAACAATGATAGGCCCAAGGTTCAATGAATGAGTGAAATCCAATTTAATTTTCTGAATCACATTTTATTAATTTTATTATTATTATTATTATTATTATTATTATTATTATTATTATTATTATTATTATTATTATTATTGAAAATGGCAAATTAGCAGTTAAAGGGTTTTAATAATTTAGTGGATAGATCGGGTCATGCACTTTAGCATTTGAGTGAGTTGATCCTAGGTGTGGAAATTTAACAAAATGCCTCCAAAGAGTCAATTCACTAACCAACACTACTGTCTGTGTAAATACAATTGTTGAGCTTTCCACACCTTCTTTGTTTTTGTATTTGTTTTGGTAACTAAACTATTAAAGGTTGATTGTCACAAAGCCATATCTTAAAACTGCTTAAAAAGGATACTTTCAAAATAGTAGAGGTAACATAAGTCTTTGTCTGTGGTAAAATTGTTATATTCTATCTTATGTCTATACTTTTCATAGATTGAGTACAGCAAATGATATATGCATTTACAAAGGCCAAGAACAATTCATTTAGCAGTATTTAAGTATTCATGATAATCTTAGGTAAATAAAGTTCATAACTGATCTGAAAAATAAATAAAAAGTAATTGAAAGTAATTGCTAATTACTCCCAGTTTGACCATGTAATTAATTACATTCAATTACTTAAATTAAAGAAATGTCTTAATTACAATTACATGTAATTACTTTAGAAAATGTAATTAAATTACAATTAATTACATTTACAATTTTAATTAGCAGACTTTGGTTATTGCAGAAAATACCTACATTACAAAAAAATTAATACTCCAAAGTCTTTGCACACATCCTTTCCAAAGTATATTAAATACAAGTGTAATCCAGCGAGACTGATCACTGGATCAGGGAAACTCCAAAACTTCTAATGAAATAACAGCCTGAGACTTATTGACCATATTTGTCTCATAAACATGATTGAACCGCTCCTAAAACTGTTTAACTCTTTGCCTGCTTGGACATTTTGTATTCATTTTTGCCGTCTGCTGATTTTTTTTTAAAAAAGTCAACTTTTTGAAAAAATCTTTAAGGAATACCATAAGAGTGTCAAACAGTTTGGACCTAGGTCAGGCCCGACACTTTGTCGGGCCTGAACTAGGTCCAAACTGTTTGCAAAGGTTATCAGCAGACGACGCTAGTTGGAAAAGAATTGATGCGCTTCCATCAAGTCTAACATATCTCAGTTGTCGACAAGCAGAGCTACAGATTTCACGCCGTTATGAACCCCAAGGACGCAGAGAAAATAGCTGACAGAGTAAAAAGACAAATATACGGACAAAGACAAAACTAAGTTCTACGGCCTACATTTGATGTCTTAACAAAAGTAAACATAAGTAATTTGTAAACAGAAGATGATAAAGCAAAAATACTAACGTGTCGACTGGTACGAATCTCCGATATGGGTTGCCAAATGTTCCTTACTATATTCAATAAACTGATTATTTCAGCAATATTAATATGCGCCGAGGTATAAAAAGCCCTTTTGTCGGCAGCAAAAATACACGATCGCGCGCATTTGATGTGGGCTTACTGAAGCATTTTACTCTCTCCGCGAATAACGAAGTAGGCCTTAGTGTTGAAAGTCTTGGCATGTAACCTACACATTATTGAGAAGACAAAAAAGGGTAGGCTAAGATTTTTCTACTGTGGACTCAGCTGGGGGTGCTGCAGCACCCAAAGCACCCCCTGGTTCCGCCACTGTATGTTGGATAATTTTCCATGCGTTTGTTGTCCGCTGCTGTTTTTTTTTTTTCAAATAAGGTTTTTCAAAAAAAATCTTTCCGGAACACGATCAGAGTGTCAAACGGTTTGGATCCAGATCAGGACCGATGTTCTTCCGGTACTGGTCTGTGACCAAATTGTTTTCAAAGGTAATCAGCAGACGAGAAAAGCCGCCGCTAGCAAGTTTAGGTGGCCTGTCGTCAGGTGACACTTGACGTTAAAACAACGTCGTATCAACGTCGATGCAACGTCGCATCGACGTTGATATGACGTTGTTTTAAGGTTGTATGCATGATGGGGTGTAAGCAATGCTTATTTTAAGAGAGAGTTTTTCCTGTGACTGTTTGATTTTATTCTCTGTTAGAACTTCATCAATTGATTTCGATTCTGTTGGGATTTGGAATCTTTAAAAGTTCAAAAGATTATTTGACAATTGACAAAGGATGCAAAACTTTTGCACGTCATGTTCGAGCTTAAAACTATAAATGCTATAGCAACAAACAACGTTTTGGGCCAGTACGATGGACATCGGTACTTATGATCGCATATATGCGCAGACTCGCCTGGGCCTTCGCTGATCGCATACATAAAGTAGGGATGTAGATGAAGGTTCATGTCCCGGGGGGGGGGGGGGTACTCTGATATTCTCATACATACGTAGGCTCGGGTCATTTTTTGGGGTTCAAAATTTTGAATTTCAATATTTTTTGGGTTTTCAGAAAAATAAATATTTTTGGGTATGAAAATTTTGTGGATATTTTTTTGGGGGTCATCACAAAATTGGACTATATTTAGGGGTCATTTCTATGCATTTTATGGTCTTTTTTAAGATCATGTTACAGAATGGGGATATTTTTGGGGGTTGCTAAAATTTCAAATAATTTTTTGGGGTGCTTGAAATTCCTGATATTTTTTGGGGGTGAGGGGGAAGATGCTGGGCCCGAGCCTATGTATGCAGAAAAATTGCGAGTACCCCCATCCCCCCTGGGGTTCATGTCAAAATTTATACCTTAAGCTTGCCTAGATATGTCAGCATGTGCGTTTATAAGACGCATTTGCACATATGTGCAGTCGCGGATCCAGAGGGGTTCAGGGGGTTCGCTCGAGCTCCCACCTCCCCGCCCCAGTTTTAAAATATCCTATGAAAATGAACTGAGCCACAACATCATATTTTCAACAATGTGGTATGTGCGACCAGCAAAAGCTCACACCCGCCTGCGCATATGCGCAGTCTGATCAGAGCCTTTCCTACATATATATATAGTCGCTTGAATATCATCATGACTCTTACGCTACTGACTGAACATCAGTGTAAAAGGAGGCTGCACAGGCTCGTCTGAGTCTACACATGTGAAAATACCACATTGTTGGAAATCACATGTCGCGGCTCAAATAATTTGGTCTCATTGGGACCAAATTATTTCGTTTTCATTGGATATTTAAGAAAAATGAGATAAAATCAGCAAAGCGAACCACCCACACATTTATACATATGAACCCCCTTTCGAGAAATCCTGGATCCGCCCCTGATGCGATGTTTTCCCCAAACCAACTACATTATATGTTTTTCCTGTAAGGTTAAGCACTTTTTATGAACCGTCTACATAGACAGTTTACATAAGAATATTAAGCCTTATTTGACTTGGAAATGTAAGAAAAAATCGCCCTGCCTGTGTTAAGTAGTGATTGGTGCTTCAGGGGTTCACTTTGAACGTGCACGTGTCAACTTTGATAAACTGCATTCTGATTAAATGAGCAATGTCATCATGGAAGACCTGTTTTCGGGCCCATGCGAACTCAACAAGCTATGACTGACAGGACTGCGCACTGACCACCCGCGCAATTACCAGAAACAATATCTACCGTACAGGAACAGTTTGAAATAACACAGCACACTGTCGACTATCAGAGAATCGAATTTGCGCACGTGCATTTCACATAGGACCGCCTTCTGTCTTGACGCGTCTCTTAAGTTTATTAATATTTGGCTGTTGATGTCGAAAGAAAATGCTGAGATTTCATTTTATCTCAATGCATGATAATATGAACCAGCCTATGCGATTTTGGTGCTATCGCATAAACGAGCACATGCGCGGATCCAGAAAGTTTTTTCAGAGGGGGTCCAACTTTGACAACGCTTTTTTTAGTTGATGAGTGTATCCAAATACCATTAAAATCGGGCCGTCATCTCGCTTGCGTGCCAATGATGGCCCGACCTTGAACGCTGGCTTGGTAGCTTTGTGATTTTTCAGGGGATCCGGAACAGTACGGAACGGAACCCTATATTTTTGTGAAGTTTCAGTGGGAGAGTGTCCGGATCCCATGTCTCCCCTCTGGATGTTGTCTATATTGGAGTTAGACGCTTTAAATAACTGGTTCAGGTTTGTCTTTGTCCGTATATTTGTCTTTTAACTCTGATATTTTAGATGTGTAAAAATAAAACCACTGCAAGAAAACATTGTTGAAACTTAACAGCATTTCTGCAGTGATAAATGTTAAAAAAAAAACGGCGGTCTACCTTTTATTGTTGTAGTTGTTCTCCGGATCAGTACAATAGAACAGAGCACATGTATTTTTCTTCATAAGGCCAGTTGCAGTTCAGCTGCCACCAATTTGGCGTAAAGGTGGCGTTATGGCTACCCACCGTGAAGCCTAGTGCCCTTCATATGGGACAAAAGCAAATGGATACCCAGATCAGACGCTGCATAACGCGATTCTGTCAAGGTCTCTATTGTTTGCTTACATAATGCTGTCTTGAAACGGAATGAAAAATACCAGCCAACAACCCTAAATTGAAAATTGACTTTTCCAACTGATAGGTATACTAGAGGACCTTAGAAACGCATTACCATATTTTTGCACTTTTTTTGCAAACCGTATATGCGATTGAAAAAGTACTCGCAGGTTGTAATGTGCAACCCAGAATTGGTATGAATCACTATCACGCGACGCTGCTGATGACGTCACATGGGTACATACAGCATCCAGCACCTTTCTGCAGTTAAATGAAGCGTTTTGATTATTTTTATGTTTAAACTGTGGCGTGTATGATAACATATCACCAAAAGAGTTTATAGATTTTTTCTAATTAAAAGTAATTGCTAACTTCAATATCTCGAAAATAAACGTCAAATTTGAACATCAATCTATAGCTCCTTTTTAGAAACATCTCCAGAAGTTACCTTTACGCACGCTTTCATTCCTACTATTGACTACATACACTGGCAGTCATGTTGGGAAGACCATGGCAGGAGATCTGCTGTCATGTGATCGAGAACGTCTTACAAAATTACGTAAAGGTCACTTGCACAATACAAAAGACACGTGATACAAGCGTAAGTTTTGCATAATTTGTCATTTGTGTATGCCCGTAGCCTCTTCCAATAAAACCGGACGTAAAAAAACTCGAAACTTTGAAAGGCCCAATTTAAGACGTTGAATTTTATTAATAGACTATAGTAATCAGGGTGGGTGGGTACATGTCGGTATTTTTAAAGGGGTGTAATTTTGAGCATACCGAACTGTCAATTCATTTGTAATCGTTCAATGATGAATGTGCAATCGTGAAAAGAGCAAAGGACGAAAATCTGTTGAGTCAGGAATCAAAACTAACGCGTGTTAACTTGCAGCTGAATTTGTGTCCTTCAAAATCGACCACCCCTGTCTTAAAACGGATACTTTTTCAATACCTTAAAGTAAATTTACAACCATGAATTTTCTACGACACACTACAAGGTGGTCAGACTATGATATGCAATAACAATTATCTCGCTGACATTTTCAGGGTTTGAGCAATTAAGACTTTAATCTGGATGATGCGTTTTCAAAGTCCTTAGTATATTAGAAAGTTCATTAGACGTTGATGGGTTAGCACACATAATTGTGGCCTCGACGCGCGCGACAAAATCTGTCTTCGGGGTTTCCGACAAAGTGAGATTCAAACCAGCCTGCTCAGCTACACAGACTAGCTAGAAAATTGAAATTTTGCTCGTAGCAAGTCTATATATGATACTTTCCAAAAAGCGAATAACAACGGCGCTGATCAGACTGCTCGTCGCGAGAAAACCTGTCTTCGGGGGTTTGCCCATTTGCGCTAGAGTTATTTGGTACAGTCGCCCAGTCACCAGTGGTGTCGTCTGCTGTAAGACTTTGGTGGACAAAACTACAAACATGCGCGGATCCAGGAATTTCCGTCAGGTTTGGGGGGGGGGGGTGGGGGAGTCCAGGTCCAACTGTCAAACGTGCGTTTTTTTCAGTCCTCAACATATTCCAGGTGGGTGGGGCTCAACTTTTTCCAGGGGAGGGGTCAAATTGCTACTTCCTATGAAAACCTATAGAATTTTTTATTTTCCAGGGGGTCCGGACCCCGTGTCCCCCCTCTGGATCCGTGCATGAACAGTGTTGTTCCAAATGGAGCAATCTGAATGGACCAACCGTGAAAATCATCCGCCATGTAAGTAAACTAAGCAGAAGACATCAGTAGGTCGTTCCGAGGGTCGTTCCTTTTATGTCGAGCGGTCTAAAGCTGCTTGGAAGCGGGCAAATGTGTTCCAATAAAACATGCGGGTCGGGAAATGTGTTGCAGAAGACGAAGAAACTGCAATGAATTTCCTCGGTCGATTCCGTAGAATCAGATTCCGAATTTGGCCGAGGACTTCAAAATGTCATGAGCGTTTGGTTCTTATCGCATATGCGAGCAGCGAAGGCTGAAACGCTCTGTCCACCACAGCCTTCACTGCTCGCGCAATCAGAGTATCGACGCAGATGAAGTCTCCAATAATCTGGTCTCTGGCTCAGCTAGATAGTAGCAAATGCACGTTCTTCATACTCGTTGCATGCTTGGAAATTTTTATGCTTTTGTTGTTGTCTGCTGACTTCTCTTCAAAATTTACTTTTTCAAAAGCAAATGGTTTGGATCCCAAATTAGGACCTGGGCCCAAACTGTTTTGCAGAGGTTTCAGGTTTTCAAGGAAAGGGTCAAAGAATGGGTTTAAGCAGGTGCCATGTGTGCGATAAGTACAAAATCTCAAGGCCGTTTGTCTGGCAATAAACATCGAGCTGCAATGAAATCACCGCATATGTGAAATTAAAGCAAATGCTTTATTCACTCTTGCAATCCTCTAGAAAAGCTCAGACTCCCTTGTTTGCGATAAACATTATCATCCGTCATAATATACAAGCGAACAACAGATATAACAAAGAATACTCAGAAACACTTATTTTAAAACATGTGCATTGCTTGAATCAGTGCAATAAAATTTCGTCACTTGTACATGCACGCATGTACACACACATGCATACACGCATACACACTGACCTAAACGCACCTTAATTTGAATATCCTAAAATCAATTGTGGATATCCAAATTTGGTTTATGGCTATACTTAATTCGGCATGTCTTTTGTATATACAAATAGTTAAGGGTAACCAAAAGCAGTCTATGATATCCAAAATTCAATTAAGGATATCTAAAATCAATTCACGGATATCTAGAAATATTTTGTGGCTTCTAAAATTAATGAGGCATATCCATAACTATTTTACGATATCATAAAATATTCAGTCTTCAATGCCAATTTCATCTTACTTCATATAATGTCTTTAATCCTCTCTAATAGCACTGGCACTTCAGCCTTAGAGAATTAAAGTAATTCATGATGTGAAATATATCTTATAAAAAAAATAATAATATAAGAAGGAGACTTGCATATGTCTATTGGGTCAGTAGCTTAACAGTCATAGAATATTCAAGCGACCAGCAAAGGCTCTGATCAGAGTGCGCGTATGCGCGTTTGTTGGTCACACATACCACATTGTTAAAAATCTCATTTCGCGGCTCAATTTTTTTTTGGAAATTATAACTTGTGAACCCTCAATGTATACAATGGACCATCCTGACGTAACAGTATCAAACTTTATGGGAAAGGGGTACTTTCATCTGTGCCCACTCATGGATTTTCTTCAAACTTTGCATATTAATAACTCATTATATACGAACTATGAAAATGTATTTATCGAATTGGATAGTTAAGAATAAGGCTTAGGAAGCAACCATGACGCGCTCCACCTTTGAGGTGGTACCTGTCTCTAAATTTCCATGTCCTAAATCCATAGTTTTGTTTATTTCTATGATTTGTCATCTAGATTGAAGACATTATTTTAATACCACGAAACCATTTGGATAAATTATGGTTTACGTTTTCAGAAGAAGTGATTGTAAAATTTCAATATTTTTTTTCAAAAAATTACAAAACATTCAACATTCAATTCAAAAGATGGATATGTTCTAGTCTTTGTCAAGATATCATATTTGTCACAAAAACATGCCATATATATACTGCTGATCTGAGCTAAATATCATGAAAATCCAAAACCGGTAATTTTGTCATTTCCTACCTCTTATGGGTATAGATCAGTTTTAGCAAAATTAATTATTTAGTTCAAATGAATCAATAACTCGACATAAGGAGGTTGTTTTTAAATCTACTTCCACTTTTCTTAAAGAAAGACATGTTTAGACATTTTTAAATGATTCAATGGTCAGAAATGCCGAAAGTCATGGCCCTGTGTCATGGCACGATGGGGTCAAGACAACGTGTATCACTTCCTCAAGTCCTGCATGATATTGTTTAAGAAACATAGTATCCTAACAATAAACATGTGAAAATAAGGAGACTAAATATTTCCTTTACATCCCAACTGAACTAGAGGAACCACATTTTGGTGCCGTGACCAGGATAACGTGTAACAGAGTCTTATCAAAGGTATCATAAAACAGTGTTCTACATGAATAAGTGAGGTCCAGAAACAAAACTGTATGCCTAGAATATACAGCAAGCTAAAGTATAAATGTTGCCATTTGATAGAAATCAGCACCAGTTTCACAAAACAAAATGAACAGAGAAAATTTAAGCATTAAATTAGCAATACCTTTGACGCCAAGAGTTATCTGTGACCCAAATGGTTAATTTTAACCAATAGGTATGACAGTGTGTTATTTTTGTGAAGCAGATTTATTAATGAGTCTTACAATAATAAAATCATAGACATATGGTTCTTCTCCTGTATGAACTGACTTGTCATAAGGTTTCATTTCTGTATGAATTAGAATTCTTAATTATGTTACATATTAAGTGTAACATTGGCTAGATGTAGTTTTAATGTTAGAAACTAGATGTGTTAAGTACAGGTGTCAACATATTGTATCATTTTAGCTAATATTATTGTGTAAGCACTTCATTAAATAAGAATCGTGGCACTTAATATCAAAGAATATTGTTTTTTTTTCTTTTTCCAATCCATAATAGAGGAAAACACTGAACATATCAACTTCTACCAATAAACGTACAAGCATGATGATTCAAACTAAGCAAGTATTCAAGTATGTTTTACACTGAAACATAATTATTGTATTTTTTACATTTCGATGAATTAGGGCTGTGTGTTTACATCTAGTTAAAAAAATATGTTACCGGTCCTTGAATTTCATGAAATTTGGTCTACATATTCTTAATATATATGCATAGTTTATATGTTGAAATGGTATCTTGACAAAGACCGCAACCTGTAAAAATGTTAATTCCAAATTTGACTGAATACAAAATGTACAGCCGAAAATTGGGGAACCATGCTATAAAAATGAATGCCCACCCAATATCCTAGTACATAAAAAAACATTTTAAGTAACAGCGAACTTATCAATGATATAGCTATTTAATAAACATTTCTCCGCCCGTTACATGATATGTCAATTACTTTAGAAATCATTATAACTGGGTACCCTAAGGTATTATAGTGATATCATTCATGATGTCATAAATTAGCAATGGAATTGCATAAAAACTCAAACGCACCATAAATATTAAAGTTATACCCCAGACAATTAAATAACATAAAATTTTCAAAATCCAAGCGTGGGCAGACTCCCATGTTAATTTCCCATACCATGCAAGAGCCCTTTCATCAGTACAAAAAAGGGTAAAGTCCAAACGACGAGATATTGCAAATAGTGTAGACTCTGATAGGATCACTCTAAGACGACTACTCTAGTCTGAGTCTACACTCATTGCTGAGTTCCATTTGTGGTGGGTTTTTATAGTAGAATTCTGGCAAATCTGTTCTATGCAGTGTATCAGGTACTGTACATATACTGAGGGAAATAAGTTTAGCAATATACTTTGGAGAATCACAGTTCAGATGAAGTAGGATTTTTAAGTTCATAATATCAAAAATATATGTTGACAAACGTTTAAGAGTACGATGAATCTGCCCACTAGTGTTATGTCTTTATCAATGAATAATAATTTAAAGACCAGTGCCTCAGTTATGTCAACAGGGTTTCTAGATTCTAATTTCTACGTACGGAATGCTCTGGGGCAACTACTAGCATGTAAATACCCCACCCAACTACAAGATGAGGTGAAAACGCTAACATTAATAAAAGTCTTAAAATACTAAATCACCACAGTTTTTTATAGCCTAAATACGAAGAGAATAATTTCTGACAGGGTAACTGTATTGCAAATGCATTTACATGATCTGTCTTAATATTGTCAATCATACCCAAGAAATGATTTTAGGTTACTAGTGGCACCAATAACCAGAACAAGAATAAACACAATTTACCTTATAACTTGAATATACATTGTATGTTACCATTTATACCTGAAACTTACTGGAGCTAATATACTTAGTATGCCAAACACAATTATAATGCATTAAACTATCTAGATATTGTAGCAAGAATTACTGCCCTTTGTTTTTAAACAACTGTTTTGTATGGGAAACTGCAGTGAAGTAAT
The DNA here is from genome assembly GCA_964019695.1 of Loripinus fragilis. NCBI lineage: Eukaryota > Metazoa > Mollusca > Bivalvia > Lucinida > Lucinidae > Loripinus > Loripinus fragilis. Next base: position 97,283,964 of record OZ026514.1, on the reverse strand, counting down.
AATAGCTTTATAAGTTAAACTTGAAAACTTATTGTCAAAATAGGATTAAATCTGTCCTGAACCAATACTATGTCAAACTGCAGATCAAAATTTGTTTCTGTTACATAGTTGTTTTTTTTTTTGAAACATGAGTTGTTGTCCCTGAATGGCATAGAAAATGGGTCAATATTCGGATTTTCCTCCAATAACATGCTTACTGATGAGCTGATTGCAATAGGATATAGGAGGTATTTGGTTTTACACATCTTTACAACATCTATTGTATTGACTTTAGCCATATAAAATACTGCATCGCTTGCATTTGTTTTCATGTATTACCCAACAGAAATGTGTATCTGCAATTGTTTGGGTCATTTTTATTCTTTTATCTAACCAGAGTAGATAATCATTGAAAAAGTGAGTGAGGTACGACTATAGTGACAATCTTAATGGCTCTATATTTCATCAGAAATGGTGACTTTTCTAAATCGTAACAGTATCTAGCTTTTAAGTTTTCTATATGTAGATAGTATGTTAATTCTTGACATCCTCCTGTTTTGCTTAGATTTTCGTCTATGTTTCTACAGGTTATTTCATTATCCTCAAATGACATCCTTACAAGCTCACATTTTCTCGTCAATACGTCCACTCTATAAATTAGAAATGAGCTGGTTTTTTTCATACTTACTCAGAAAAAAAATGTACTGTAATTTCACATCACTTGCAATTAAAGTTATAAATTATACATATTTTCCAAGAACATGTTTCTAAAATACACTAAATAAACATGGCGTGCAAATGGTTGACATTTTTTTCTATCAGATCTAGATTATAACACACCAAAGATGTAGACAAAATATTGTATGTGTTGGATCTGAAGTCATTGGTAGTGATGACAGTACAATCAACATTATGTTGAACCTGTCCAGTTCTAAGAAAATTTATCATATATGTATGATTTTTCTCTAATGTCAACTTTTCTTTTAATGAAAACCTCGCTGTACTTCGATGCTATTCCTGTTTGTATTTCAAAAAGGGTGATTAAAATCAGCAGACAACGATAAAGCATAACAAAAGAGAACCACTAGACGATGCTACATATTCAATATCAAGGTTCTAAACCTAGTGGTTTTAGAGAATTTTTTTTATGTTTTAACTATACAAGCCAATGTAACACATGTGACCACCCGGGTGGAGCCATTTTTGAATAAACTTGGCAGCTCTATGCCTTGTGGGTTCAAACAAGAAGGATTTTTGTGTTTTATTTAAATAAACCTATAAACCATGGGGGCAAAATAAAAACAAGCCAGTCTTCGTGGGTTGTTTTTTTTTGTCCCCATGGCCATTTTTGGTGGAGGTCTACTTGGTGATGCTGCATACTTAATATACTGAGACGAACTAGAAACCTAAGGTTTTTTTTCACGGAAGACTTCCAAACATCTTTTACTTTAACTCCGTAAATTTGACACCCCCCCCCCCCTTACGTATCACTGACGTTGACGTTCAGGCTATTGATGCTATCATCAATTCTGTGAATTAAATTTGTTAAATGAATGTTGAGGATATCAGATTTTATAAAAAAGAATGGATTTGAATTATTATTTTTCATCCAGACATGTTAGAAAAAAACTTAAGTTTCTAGTTCCTCTCAGTATATAAAGGCGCTGGGCCATGTGGTTTCAGACACGAAGATTTTTTTATGTTTTCTGTATAAAAACTATATAAAACATGTGATCCCCAGGGCAGGACCTTTTTTGCACTGGGTGATGCTACAAATTAAATATCAAGGCTCTGTGAATATTGTTTTATGCTTTCCCTATTAAAGCCTATGTAAAACACGTGACCCCAAGGATGGGTCCATTTTGGCAACATGGGCATAATTTGATCAAACCTGGTGGAGGGGTCTACTTTTTGATAATAAATGCCAAATACCAAAGTTCTATGCCAAGGGGCTCCAGACAAGAAGATTTTTATGTGTTCCCTACATAAAACCTATGGAAAACAAGTGAATCTGGAGTGGAGCCACTTTTGGCCATAGGGCCATAATTTTAACAAAATTAGTAGAGTTCTACTAGATGATGCTACATATAAAATACCAAGGCTCTATATAGACTTAATGGTTTCAGACAATATTTTTTATGTTTCCCATTATAAAAAAAGTAAGCAAGTATGATCAGGAAATACCACAATCACACTCTGCAGACCAACCCACGGCCTATATAAAACATGTGAACCCGGGGGGGGGGGGGGGGGCGGGGTCATTGGTGGTCACGTGTGCATAATTTGAACAAAAAAAGGTAAATATCTACTAGATAATGCTACACAAAATATTAAGGCTATCAGCCTTGTGGTTTCAGACAAGAAGATTTTTTAATTTTTCGAACATCTATTTTTGCCTATGTGATCTAGATATACCATTTGATCAATTATTTGAGAGGGCTCTATAAGGATCATCCCTGCTAACTTCAAGCCATTATTTTAGGGGGATGTATCGTTTGAAGCAATTGTTGACGACGCACGACGGACAAAGGACATCCAACGATCACAATAGCTCACTTTGAGCTTGTGACTCAGGTGAGCTAATAGAATATACTAAATATTGAGAATTTGGATATGTCTATTTGACCTTGACCCTTGACCTTTAAATAGGTCATAGCACAAGTTTTGACTCTGGCATATAAAGAGTGTAGACTATTACTAATGTTGATGAAACAAAATTGACCAAATATGGCAAATGAACTATTTTAATATGGATAAAGATTTTTTTTTATGAAAAGTTTGCATTTTCCTTTTGCGTTGAAGCTATTTGCAAACAGACACACGGACAAACATACATGTATCATTGATACTGATAATTTATTTTGTTGTTGTTTTCCAACCAAAACCATACAAGTCATAAACATGTTGTATTAACGTTTCCTTATAAATAAATGCAATGCTCTAGACCATCTTTATACAACATATGAATAATCTTTTATAAAGGGTATGCACGGTTCAAGGGCCGTAACTCTGTTAGTACTCATCAGCGACGATGTCATCAACTGGATACTGAAGCCGTACATACAGACAAATATTTTGGTATATATGTCATTTGATGTTAGCACAACCTTACCAGTAAAGTTCACAAGGAGAGGAATTCTGGCCAGTCGTATGTGGTAATATAAAGCGGTTATCATCTTGGCGTGATTCAAACTCTGGCCATTACGGAATGGCCCACGCCTCGCTTGATTGGGGTAATTACTCCCTTTTTGTGGCAAGGAATATATGGAATTTAAGTATGTGAGACTATTACTTATAAGCTAAGCTTCAAACAGACACAAACTATACTAATGTCTTATACCAATAAAAAGATACATAAATACACATTTTTTGTGATTTGAGGGTATGTCTATTTGACCTTGATCTTTGACCTTGAGAAAGGTCACAACTTGCTTTTAAGCTTTGACCTAAAACGAGTGTATGCTGTTGCTTACCTTGATGAAAAAAAGACGAAACTTGCATTTTGATCAAATTATGGTTGAAAGTTGTGTTTGTGAAATATTAGCATTGTCCCTTTACATTGACACTACACCGACAAACACACCTTTAGGTATTGTACATGTTGAAACCATATTTCATAGTTGTGTTGTTTTCTAATCCAATACCATATAAATCATAAAAATATTTCAATTAAGTGTGCTTATTATAAATAAATGCAGTGATATATGCAAACTGTATACAAATTGCTAATAATCCTTTATAAATGGTATGTACGGTTCAACGGCCGTAACTCTGTTAGTAATCATCAGCGACGATGTCATCAACCCGATTCCGAAGCCGTACATACAGACAAATATTTTGGTATGTAAGCACAACCTTGGTAAAGTTCATAAGGAGAGAAATTCTGGCCAGTCGTATGTGGTAGTATAAAGCGGTTTTCATATTGACGTGATTCAAACTCAGGCCATTACGGAATAGCCCACGCTTCACTTAATTGGGGTATTTACTCCCCTTTGTTGGCAAGGAATATGTGGAATTCAAGCATGTAAGACTACTACTTATAAGTTAAGCTTCAAACAGGCACAATCTATACTTATACTAATAAAAAGATACATAAAATACGCATTTTTTGTGATTTGGGGGTATGTCTATTTGACCTTGACCTTTAACCTTGAGAAAGGTCACAACTTGATTTTATGCTTTGACCTAAAACGAGTGTATGCTGTTGCTTACCTTGATGAAGAAAAAAGATGAAACTTGCATTTTGAACTAATTTATGGTTAAAAGTTGTGTTTATGAAATATTAACATTGTCCCTTTATATTGACACTATTTACAAAAAGAAACACGGACAAACACACATTTAGGCATCGTTCATGTTGAAACTATATTTCAATGTTGTTTTCTAATCCAATACCATATAAATCATAAAAATGGTTCAATTAAGTGTGCTTATTAGAAATAAATGCAGTGATATCTGCCAACTGTATGCAAAATTCCAATAATACTTTTTAAAGGGTGTGTACGGTTCAAGGGCCGTAACTCTGTTAGTACTCATCAGCGACGATGTCATCAACCGGATTCTGAAGCTGGACATACAAACGAACATTTTGGTATATGTCACTAGATGTTGCACCGATCTGACCAGTAAAGTCCTTAAGGAGAGGACTTTTGGCCAGTCGTCTGCTGTACAATTTTTCCCTCAGTATATGTTGACTGTTTGGGTTTATTTGGACATGGATTATGAAAATAGGTGCTTATTTCACCTTTTATAGTCCACCGCTGCTTCAAAATGCAACTCAGTATAAAGCAATGGAGTTTCACCATCTGTTCAACTTTAGTACTTGACGCATATGCGACCAGCTAATGCTCAGGTGAGCTTGCGCGTCCGTGCAATCTCTATACTAAAGCCTTCGCTGCTCACATATTCAAGGTATTGAAACAGACGAAGGGCCAGATCAAACATTTGACCACTACTGTTAATTCGGAAATTTTCGCGAGAATTTTATTTCCACGAATACCGTTAAAGACATATTTACCACTTTAAGAATTCGCGACCAGGGCCCGGAATTACAATGCCTCCTTTAAGTTAAGGAAGACTAACGTTAAGTATTGGTTTATCATGATGCGAAAAATAACGTTTCAAACTGATTAAAATCAAAATAGTTTCGTTTTTCTATAGATCACAATGATATCTTTGACCACAGGTTACTGCATCGATCCAGGCAATTAATTTAGCATCTAATATGGCATGTTGAAATATCAATACTTAACTTAAGTATTCCTTTACTTTAAGGAGGCATTGTAATTCCGGGTCTAGGGCATGATTTACCTACATCAGTAAATGACAGAGTGATTTCGCCATATCGCGAGGATTTTATTTTCACGAAACTTCGCATGTGCAAAATAAAACCCTCGCGAAAATTATCGAAATTACAGTAATCCTTATGGATACAAGTTGCTTTGCATTGTGCGTTTAGAGACTGAGTAACTTTTATACGCATATGGCGATACGGCTCATATTAACTTATAAACATGTACGCATGCTTGATCATTTTTAATGTTTTTGTCGTCTGCTGACTTTTTCAGAATGGTCTTTTTTCAAAAACATTATCAGAGTGTCAAACTGTTTGGATCCAGGTCAGGACCGGTTTGCAAAAGTTATCCACAGACGACAAAAGTCGCCACCACTGAGCAAGAAAAGAGCTAATGGGCTTGTCCATATACATGTCCAGTTATTATTTTATTCACATGCCCATCACTGTTCATTTGTGACAGGTTCAAGAACGAATTCCCCATTGTCAGAATATGTAGTGTTTTCCGGGTTTTCGAACATGAATTCAGGGCCAATTTTCATTCTTGGTTTTCGTAGATACCTTATTTGTTGGCCAGTCGGCTGGTCGTTTCTGTCCGAGTGGACACTAAACCCCGCATATGTTTGTTTCTCCCCTAGATCTTCATTGCCTTCTTGAAAACCCTGTATGTTTTTCGAATTGTCTGGAAAATTAGGATTACTGATTTCCATTCCATGTGGCTTTATGCGTAATGGCAATGCTCTGTTATGAGGATATTCCGTAGCATTCGGCCTCAACCGTTCTTGAATGATTTCCAAATTATTTTCGTATTCATGAGAATCTCCCATTTTCAAATTGTTGTTATCATACGAAACATGGCTTTGATCTTGGGTTCTATGTTGGTATGAATTGGCTAAAGTACCTGGATGATTGGTTGGCAGTAGTACTTTGCTGATTACTGTCTTTGGAAATGCTGTGTCCAAGTTATCTAGGGAAGAAGTTGTTTTTGTATAAAGGTTGACGTTTCCTAGATGAGCAGGACGTTCTGTTGGCTGTGAGCTCTGCTTAAATGTTCTAGTTTCTAAATGACTTGGATGCTTTGTATGCAGTTGTCTTTGATCTCCTACTTTCGATGGAAATGCTGTATCATGGATGGGTCGGTAATCGCTTCTACGAAGGGAAGTGTTCGATAGACGACTGGGACGGTTGGTTGGTGGTTTTTGCCTATTCGGGTAAGAGGTGGCACTCGTGGCAGATCCCATTTCCGGATGTTTTAATCTAAAAGAAATCATGAATCATGAGTCGGTGTATATGGGCTTCAACGCGCGACAAAACTGTCTTCAGTGTTTCTGACATAGTGAGATTCAAAACAGACTGCTCAGCTACAGAGAGTAGCTAGAAATTGAAATTCTGCTCGTACTAAGTCTAGGTATGATACTTTCCAATAAGCGAAAACCAAAGGTGCTGATCAGACTGCGCGGGTGCGCAGGCTGGACTGCGCCTTTGTTGTTCGCAAACACCGAAGACAGGTTTTCTCGCGTCGATGGCTCTTCGGTTGGGCCTGAATGCCTACATAGATAAGAGTGCGTAACTAAAAAATGATTTTCTTATTCATATTACAAAACATATGCTGTGGGTAAGAACCGTCTCAACGTGAGTTTCCTTTCAAGCACTCAAAACACATGTTAAAATTAACAGATTAGAAAATATTCACAATTTCATGCTCTCTTTTTTAGCTTGACCTATGTAAAATGAAATAGCATTCGGAAGGAAAGGAATCATGGTGATTGCGGACTGAGACATTAAATCCAAACTGAAAACAAGAATATCCCTGGGCTCATGTTTAATGTTAATTACCTTTTTTTGATAATAGCATGTGCACTTTTGAGATGTACAATGTAGAGTGCCTTTGGAATATCTTTTACAGATTTTCGGCGCTGTTAGAAACGCCGCTTACAACATTCTCACAAATATTTATATTATATATATTTTTTACCAATTGCAGGGCGTGTCACGAACTATCCAAGTATATTAAAGTTATGGCAAGGTTTTTTTAAAGGGAGTTCTACCGGTATGGAATTCGACAGACCTTTCCGACCTGACATTCGAAAAAAAGTCTATGCCCTGAAATACTACTGATGCAGCGTGCTAGCGTACAAAAAAGGAAATATACCTTCTTAGGGTTCCATCGATATCCCTGTTATCACACAAATAGAAGGTTCCAAAAGTATTATCATTATTGTTATTATCAATATTATTATTGATGGTCATTTACACTGGGTCGGTAGCTTAGACCTAAATATTTCGTGTTCAATAAATCGTTCGTTATCTCAGCAATCCTTGTTTACTTCTTCGTATCAGAGTGGATACCTTGACAGTATTCGGTTTGTAAACATCAGAATAGGCCATCAACATACCACATCACCTTGCAAAGAAAATGGGTACTTTACCTTGCCAAAAAATGTGTACAAAATATTGCAAAGAAATGGATACATTACCTTGCAAAGAAAATGGGTACATTCAAAGACATGTTTGTTTCTGTACAATAATGTCGCATTCGCGGTACCAAGATAGTGATGTGAAGTCTCACTTATACAGTTTTGGGCCACTAGTTCCAGAACTGGGATCTCCGTAATGAAATTATTTAGCTCTGAGGAGTAAGGATCGGTGATGTAAATCAGAGAGTGTACATGTTTAAAGCATTAGTTAAATCGTTAGTTAAAACTATTTCCACTGTCGAACTGTCATCCAGGAATGCCGCAGACTCTCCCTCCTCTGGAAGTTTGTTCCAATCCCGCAAGGTTCTTCAGGAGAAAGAATTGGAATATGTAGCATCTGAAATTCTCTCCTGGAAGTATTTCACTGGCCCCTAAGCACTTGTCAGTGGGCATGTCCACAATTTAAAGCGTGTGCTGAAACATGTACAGCATACTGAGTCGTTCATGCCTGCGTCAGACTTGAAGTGGCCTCCATTTCCAGTTTGTCGAGCATCTTGGTGACACGCCCGGGAGTTCTGGGGTTATAGCTATTACAGACATAGCGAGCCGGTTGTCTTTGCGTCTATCCCAATCCTGTTACACGAGTCTGTAGGGATTGAGGCGTACAGTAAAACCTGTGTAAAACGGCCACTCTAAAAACACAAATTGGTTTTCAAGACCAGTTATCGCTTAATGCAGATCAAAAGTATTGCAGAATGCTCCAAGGGAAGCATTCTGCAATACTTTCGACCTTCATTAAGCTACAAATTGTCATTAAGATCCTTGTTTCGTCTTTTTTTGAGTGGCCGTTTTACACAGGTTTTACTGTACTTCATAGTTCGACGGTTCACAGCATTGGGGTCTCTCACTGACTGTGCAGTCATTCTTTTTCTTCGAAGGAAACAAAGAGTTCTGCTTGCCTTGTTCAGTGTGTTCTGCACATTAGTCCCTATGACATGTCACCCCTGGTGGTCACTTCGAGCTATTTGCTAAAATCAACCACTTCAAAAGTGTTACCGTGCAGCAGAGAACCCTCTGATCCTAAAAATTACAAATGAGCCGCAACATGTGATTTCCAAAAATGTGGCATTTTAACAAGTGTAGACTCAGACGAGCCTGCGTAACCTCCTATTAAGCTTAGAAACTCCAAATGATGTTCAGTCAGTAGCTTAACATTCATAGAATATTCAAGCAACAAGCAAAGGCTCTGATCAGACTGCGCGTCTGCGCAGGCTGGTCTGAGGCTTTGCTGGTCGCACATACCACATTGTAGGAAATCTCATGCTGCGGCTCAAATTTGATGGGGTTGAAACGCACCTGTCAAGTTTTCTCCTAATGCTCTAGTGTTAAAGTAAATCGTTCTGGAGAAGAGCTCTGTCACTGTCGTTCTTGGTGACCCTGAACAGAAACTGTCTCTGTGAGAAGCCAAATTGACAAGAAAGCAATCTGAAGGACTGCTAAATCCCCCGCCACAGAATGACTGATTCAGAGTGGTGGAATCGCTGGCCGCGCGAACAAGAGATTAGCGCTCCCAACTTTGGATCACAGAGTATAGGGCTCGATCCAAGAAGATATGGAGTGGACACAAAATTAAAAACTAAACCCCATGACCATTAAGTTTGACCTTGAGTCTGCATGGCTGATTTATGGGTTCTGCACACTGTCTCACTGACATTTGACCAAAGTTAAATGAAAACCGGAGACATGGAGCGAACACGAAATCAAGGCTAAATCCCATGGCCTTTAATTGCGACATTGCCATTGAATCTGTGCTGCTGAGTCGTGGGTTCTGCACACCATCTCACTGAGATGAACATTTGACCAAATTTAATGAAAATCTTTCCTGTGGTAAAGGCAATATTGAGCGGACACGAAATTCAAGGTAAATTTCATGATCTTGAACTGTGACCTTGACCTTTAGTCAGCGTAGTTTAATGAAAATCTTTCAAAGGGCTCAGGAGATATGGAGCGAAGGAGATATGGAGCGGACAAGAAAGTGTTACGGACGGACTGACTGACTGACTGACAAACAGAGAGACAGACGAAGGTAATCTATATGATCCCCTCGCAACTTCGCGGTGAGGGATTAAAATAACTTGGAGAATAGTTTTCATATGGAGCAAAGAGTATATTTTTTTTTGTTTTTATTATTGGTTAAACATATAAAGGTTATCTAACATACATTGTTTTCCTGAAGGGGGTACTTTGGTTTGAATATGCAGCTTTAAGGTAACATCCCTGACGATATGGTGATTTTGTTGCCATGGTAACTTAAATCTGGAATGTATTTTAATTTGACAATGATAAAACAGACGCGAGTTATTTGGGCATTGTATGTATCATTCATTATACACATTTACTTTTGATAAATAAATTGCTTTGAAAATGGTCAATTTAGGAAAAAAAATCCCTCACTGTGTGATGGTTTTATTGCCATGGTAACTTAAATTTGGAACATTTTATAACTTTCTATTTTTGACATTGCTAAAGCAGAGGTTTTTAGGTACTGTATATATCATTCATGATATACTGAGGGGAAAAAAGTTTAGCAATTATTTATAATGGAGTTTCCCATAGGCAATCATTGAAGCATTAGATCTTTTTAATTCGCAGGTTCGCAAACATGTCGGTTGTTTGAAAATGACCTAATGGCTACCCGCAAGTGGTCAAAAGAATATCCAATTTCATAGTGAGGATTTGATCTGCTGAGCATTTTAATTTCAAACGTTATTCAATCGAAAAGGAGGTAATTTGGAAAATACGATTTTCAACTAAAAACTGTACGAAAAGGGTGAATATAACATTCAGTTTTAAACCGTTTTTTACTTTCTTGCTTTTGGATCTAAACAGTTGCCAGAAAAATGAAACTTTTAGTCGAAAACTATTCGCACTATTGCCAGATAAGCTGTTTTGGCAAAGGGGGTATTAAATCAGACTTTAAATTATGTGAAATGTCAACCTGTTAATGTCATCGGACTCGTGAACGTTTATCAACATACATTTTTGACACTATGGAATTAAAAGTCTTATTTCTTCTAAACTGTGAATCCTCAAAGTATATTGCTAAACTTTTTTTCCCTCAGTATATTATACACCTTTTTGTTAAAAAATAAATTGCTTTGAAAATGGTCAATTTTTACAGTTTTAGAAATAGTGTTCTATGCTTAAGGAATCTTCCAACGCATACAGTAAACAATTTGCTACAAAAGCTTAAAATTATGTTAAAAGTATTCATTTTTTGTTGTTAAGCAAAAATGCAATATTATTCACATCATGTGTAAAAAATCACAACAATACCTTGGGTTTTATGCAAAATACAGCTTATCTAAATTGAAAGGGTCAAAATCGGAAGTCACAAAAATTGGAATTTAGGCTCAAGTCTGCGTTTCAGTGAGGAAATTTTCCATAGACAGATTTTAAGTATAATATGTGAACTAGACTTTTGACTCCAAGATCATATTATTTTTTGGAACTTTTTTTTGCAATCTACCTACTAAATTATTGTGCCAAATATAAACATCCTTGGTCAAAACAATGCTAGAGGAATTCGCGTTATGAGCTGTAGATAAGTTTTATGTGTGAGCTCGACCCTGGACTCCAAGATCACATTTAGAATCTAAAAATAATCTTGAAAACCGGATCCTTCAGAAATAGGGAAAACCTACAATATAAGAAAACAGCAGACTCGGTTTTATTGAGTATGTTCATGAGAACTAATGGAAAGTGCAACAATTCTCATGCTCCCTAGCCCCGGCTTTAGCGGTATTCTGCTTTCCATAAGAACCCAATATTCCCGAAGGACCAGAATATGAAAAAATATCAACACTATATCGATGCAAGAGGAGAAGTTTTATCTACTCAACACGGCACAACGACAGCTGTTGCAACCGCTAAATAATCTGGAAAACGCATTCTTCAGAAATAGAGAGAACCAACAATATAAGAAAAACAGCAGACTCGGTTTTATTGATTCTGTTTATAGTGGGGCGGATATGTAACAATTTTGAGAAGAATCGTGCATTTTATGATAAAAGCATGAAACTTGGTACATGGCTAGTTGATAACAAAACAAAAAAAATAAGGGTCAGTGCCACGCCGAAAATGCCCTCTAATGGCCGCCATCTTGTTTTTCCAAAATGGCCGCCTTTTTCAACTTATTCATTATAATCTCATTATTTATTTGCAAACATCATGTTTTCTTCGGTTAATTTTACTTAAATAGCCATCAGTTATATCTCAATACCTTAAAATCATCTTTCAATTTTAAAAAATCAGGATTGAGGCTGTATTTTTTCAAGATGGCCGCCACTTTTGTAACTAAAAAGTGCAGTTATCTTATAGAACTTTACAAAGTTATAAATTTTGATGCAAATTACTTCTAGCAAGTAGAAATAGTCCCATTAAACAAGTTACTAACTTATCAGCATGGCTTTATTGTTGTGTATTGTTCAAATATGGTATTAAAGATGGCTACTAATGTGCAAATCATAACATACTACCTGCGTTCATTTGGAACTAGAGGAATGTAGTTTGAATTTATGCAAACGATTTTAAAGAATAACTTTATTTAATGGCTTTGAATAAAGAAGAGAGCATCCAACATACCATCCAAGACGGCTTTCAAAGTAGAAATGTTATATGGACACCATTTATAAGGTGGCCGCCATCTTGTTTTTTTCCAAAATATGCAGTCTATTTTAAATTGCATTATTTTAAGCTCATACATTTACATGCCAATTTGTTGTCTTCATTTATTTCCACTTATTTTGCAGTAAATCATACTAATTTGCCTAAAAATTGTCATTTAGGCTTAGAAAACACAAAATTTAGGGCGTAGTCTCAAGGTGGCTGCCACATTTTGCATCCAAAGGGAGCTCAGTGGCTCAATGGTAGAGTGTTTGACTCGAGACTGAGGGGCCACGGGTTCGAGCCTCACCGGCGTCTCTGTGTTGTGGTCCTTGAGCAAGACACATTCATCCTAGCTTAGTACTGGTTCAACCCAGGAAGACCCTTCCCTATTTAATTGAAAGATTGTTGATGGGACGTAAAGAATCAAATCAAACAAACAAAAACACATTTTGCATTCTCAATAGTGGTATAAACCAACTTGACAAATTATGCATTTCCGTGCAAAATTATTATGCAATTAAGTAGAAATAGCTACACAAACAAGGGACGAACTTATCAGACTTTATTTTTATTTTAACTTATTATAACATGGTATTCAAGATGGCTTGTATTTAGTTTTAGAAAAAAAAAACAAATATAGGAACATATTTTGAGGTTGTATAAAGTTATGAAAATGAGTTTCAAGAAATGATTATATTAAATGAATTAGGATAGTAAAGGGGACATCCAACCTGTCATCCACGACGGTTGCTAAATTCGGTTTTAGACACTTATACAGATGTTGCTATTATATTATTAATTTCCCATTATAAAAAGATTGGCTATAACATTAATGTATTGCAACAGGCTGCATGCTTGGTAGTCAACCCAATCACAGTTGGCAACTTTGCTTTCCTCTTTAATTGCACGCCGGTGGGTCGGACTTCAGACTCTATGATGGTTCCGACTTAAAGACTTATCTATTGATGAGATTGTAGGGGCCTGATGCTTTGGCTGTTTGTCGGGCCCACCGGGGTTTACCTGTTGGATTTCTTTTGCTCCGGTATTCAGTTTAATTTACTGTTGAGTTCTTATCCTTGCTTTATCTCCTTGTTATATCTTGATTTATATGTTTTAGGAGATTTTGTTTGTTTGTTTGTTTGATTTGATTCTTTACGTCCCATCAACAATCTTTCAGTTATAAAGGGACGGGTCTTCCTGGGTTGAACCAGTACTAAGCTAGGATTAATGTTCTTGCTCAAGGACACAACACAGTGACGCCGGTGAGGCTCGAACCCGCGGCCCTTCGGTCTCGAGTCAAGCACTCTACCACTGAGCCACTGCGCTCCCTGTTTTAGGAGATGATGCATTGATAAGTTAGGGGTCTTTCATGCAAACCAAATATCTATGTGTCTTGATCCACATCTGAATTGGGGGTGAGGTTGGCGCCGTTGGGCCGGTTTAGGCCCTCCGGTGGGGTGTTTTGCTGACCGTTCCAAGGCGGTGCTTCTTTTGTGGATCTTTTATGTTTTTGTTCTGTCTTGTGTTTGCTGTGTTATGTGCACGTCTGTTTGTGTGTGCTTCGTGGTCACCTGCTGGGAAAGGGCTGACATCTTGGCTCTCGTTTGTGGTGTCTTCTGTGAGTTTGTCACTTTCCCATTGGTATCCTGGGTCAGGTGTGGTACTTGATTGTATCGATTCCTGATCTTTGCAACCTTACTTACTTTTTTTCTATATAAAATTGATATGATCAAAATGAGATACAAAGAATGTTTGTACCTATAGTAAACTAAAACTGTCCTTTGTAGAATTGCCATTGCATAAAATATTATTTGTTTGCATCAGATTTTAATGAAAAATCCTATAGAATCTTTAATAGAGATATCAAAGTTTCTTTTTGACCATTCTCTTTCTCATCAAGTTACCATAGGCTTAAAAGGCTATATGTCTCCTAAAACTGTATACAAATTAAAAAAATGTACTTAGACCACAACCCTCCGTTTTCACACACATCAACTTTTCAACTTGATCTTGTCAAATGACGTATTTGCTGCAGCCAGCCTTATTAGGTTGTGTTGATGATGTAGCTGGCACTATCATATCTACTTGAAAGTAATCAAAGTTTATATAATTCTGAAGTCAATCCAATATATAATGTTGCAGACATCTTAGTTTCTAGCCAAAGTTTCCCTCACCAAATGCTTGCTAGTGAGTCGGGCATTTGATTCCATAATAGTTAAGTCCAAAAACCTCTTCCGTCTAGTTAGTTGAAACCAAAGCTTTTTGTCTATTTAGGTATGTAAATTTTTTAAATGATGATGTTATTTTGCTCTGTATTTACAGTGATGGTCTTTTACAGCCCAGGGAGCTTCAGCTAGGTGCCCCTACCGCATATGCAGTCGAATCCCTGCCCTTGCTGTATCAATTCTTGCTTTAAGTGATTTATTGTTCACTGTTATTCATTGACTAGTTAAACATTTGTCCTATAAATCGTTCAAAGGTAGTAGTGCTGTTGTGGTTCCCATTTTATTATTATTGGTGTAAATGTGGTTTGTATGTACTTTAATATACATGCATGTGAATGATTTTGGTTATGTTAAGGTAGCCTAGTAACTGACTTCAAGGGGAGAGCTACATCACCACTGTATACTATCTATCTGTATATTTAGTTTTCCCCACTTTGATTTTGTAGGAAGAATGTTAGCTCTGATTGTACTAGTTTCTGGTCATTGCTATGATTTTACCTAGTATATAAGCAAAAATGGGAATAACATGTCCGGAATGACGCAGGCCAATAGTCCCTAGGTGAAGAAGCGTTGAAAGAAGCGTGGAAAGAGCATTATGAAGTTGCTCAAATTCGAACTCTTTGGAATGCAAAAGGCATGCCAGAGTAAATCCCAGTTGAAGGACTAGCCAGCTGATCAGTACAGGAATTATCACAAAAACAATTAGCAGGATGCGTTCTGACAAAGCAGACATGTGGTCAGCATTTGTCATCCAGACGCTATAGACTACATGCATTTGGGAAACTGGCACGGTCGAGGTGTTTGACCTAATCAGGCTAATCTGCAACATAATCTCGAGTGTTAGTACAGAGTGAAATTGACAGTATGAACATAGGCAAAGGGGGTGCTCTGAACAGAGGCTTGAAGATAATTAAGCAATTAATAAGGGTGTTAGAGTGCATATTGGAGAGACATGTCAGGTAGAGAGTTGAGATTGACGAGATGCAGTGCAGATTTATGTCAGGCCATGGTGGCACTCCAGTTGCGGTCTTCATTTTAAGCCAGCTACAGAAGCTGCTCCTGACTTCTAACAAGCCATTCTACGTCACATTTATCAACATAGAGAAGAACAGCAGGTAGCTAGTGTGCATGCTTTAAATCAACAAGTAGTTGGTGTGATTGATGAATGGCATGATCAAGGACATGAAAAGCAGGACGATAGTTGGTAATTGTCGCAGTGAGAAGTTTTTTGGTGTTGATATTCATCGTGGCTCTGTTCTAACTCCACTGCTCTTAATTGTTATGCAAGAAGCTCTAATCACGGAATTCAGATCAGACTGCACATAGTTGCTGTTGTACAAATATGATCCGGTGATCAAGGCTAAGTCCATGGAGGAATTGCTAGTGAAATTGGATGCATGGAAGTATTGTAAGGAGAAGGCTCTTCATGTGAACATAATAATATGAAGTCATATACAATTAAAGTCGTTCCTTGAGCTAAAGTGCACCAAATGCATATGGCACACCACTACTTAATGATGGAAGATGGAGGTGATAGCACCTGATAAAAACCTGAGGTAGAAGATCTGTAACCATATGGACATTCTCTACGCTAGAAACAATATGGACATTCTCTACGCTAGAAACATCCTCGAGCTGCCTGCAGTCATACATTGCAAATGCACATGGCAGAAACTCCGTAAACTTCTTAACCTTATGAACATCTGCTGCCCTAGACTCAAGACAGGTAGTAATAAACATGCATTCATTGTTTTGTTTTTGTTGAGTGTATATTTCCAATATGTCCTTGATTATGAACAGTTCACTAGCAGTATGCATCCTAGCTTGTGATGTCGAAAACGCCTAATAGCAAAAATGTATAGATTTATTTAGAAAGAACAGCAAAAATCACCAATAATAGGATTTTACAATTCGGCGGCCATCTTGGATGCCATGCTTGAATTAACAGTTGAGAAAATTTCAAAATTACATATTATATATAAGAAACGAACATTCATTGCTACTAAAGCAAATTTCACTCATACAAATCTCAATGATATATTAATGAATAAAAAACGAAAACCATAGAATCATTCTTCTTTGGCAGCCATCTTGGATGCCATATTGTATCAAAGCTCTCTTATTAATTGTTCACAAATAACAAAGTCACATTTTGAGCCTTTCTATGCTTGGAACAACTTGAATTTGATGCAATAATCTGAATTAAGCTCATTCTATGATGTTTTCATAAAGCAAGCTTGATGTAACATATATAAATGGCGGCCATCTTATAAAATGGCCACCATCTTGGATAATATGCCAATCTGCATGTGATTTCAGATAATTACAAAGGTTCTATCATTAAAATTCACACTTACACAAGCTTTAAATAAAATTTTATTGCAAAATGATACCAAACGAAACAGGCATTACATGAAAATAGGTCGCCATTTTGAAATTCAAGATGGCGGCCGTCAAGGTGCATTTCTGGCTTGGCACTGACCCTCAGAAATTTTGATAATTACTAATCTGGCCATGTACCAAGTTTCATGCTTTTATCATAAAGTGCACGATTTTTTCACATATCTGCCCCACTATTATGAGAACTAATGGAAAGTGCAACAATTCTCACGTCTAAGCGGTATTCTGCTTTCCGTAAGAACCCAATATTCCTTTAGGACCAGAATATGAAAAATATCAATACTATATCGATGTAAGGGGAGAAGTTTTACCAACTCCACGCAGAAACAACGACAGCTGTTGCAACCTCTAAATAATCTTGAAAAACAGATCCTTCAGAAATAGAGAAAATCTATGTTTTATTCTTCTTACCATAAGCAATCATTCTGCTATAAATGAACTCCCTACATCAAATAACTAAACCGGAGTTCGCCTTACCAGCAGGGGACTGAGTTTTAGTAAATGTGACATTGACCGTTGACTACAAGGTCATAGCATTGATCTAGAACTTTTATTGTAAATTACACACCATTCATTGTGTGAATTATTAACAGCCTCCATCAAAAATAAAAGAAGAGTGAATTTCAAGCCTTAGAAACGATTTAAGTATATAAGACATTGAAAGTTTACTTGAGGTCATATTGGTTAGGTAGTCTACACACCACAAACAATAATTGAGCTAAATTTAAACATCCTCCATCAAAAAGCAAAAGAATAGTTTGCGTTTCCAGGAATATGAGTTTTTGACAGATTTTAAGTACATGTGATCTTGATCTTTGACCATTGTTTTTTAATCTACACATGGCAGGCAATCATTGTGCCAAAACATGTATAAACGCCCTCGAGCTCTGTCAAAACAATGCTAGAGGAATTCTCGTTACAAACCCTAGACAGGCCTAAATTATATGTGACCTTGACATTTGGCTCCAAGATGATATCAGTGTTCTAAATATCACATTGTTATCTACACCCCATTGTGCCAAATATGGACATCCTATAGGTCAAGAATTGAAGGAGGAGTTTACGTTACTAGCTTACTCAGGTAAACATCTTACCAAATAATCTGGAGAAACGGATCCTTCTGACATAGAGAGAACCTACAATATTAGAAAATAGCAGATTCATTTTTATTGAGTCTGTTCATGAGACCTAATGGAAAGTTCAACAATTCTCACGCCCCCTAGCTTCGGCTTAGGCGGTATTCTGCTTTCCGTCAGAACCCAATATTCCTGAAAGACCAGAATATGAAAATAATATCAACACTATATCGATGCACGTGAAGATTTACCAACTCCAACCAGAAACAGCGATAGCTGTTGCAACCTCTTAATAATCTTGAAAAACGGATCCTTCAGAAATATAAAGAACCTAAAGTTAAATAAAATTCCTTCACATGTAAAGGAGAATTGGAACAGCCACGAAATTGCAAGATAAATCTGATGACCTTTGATTGTGACATCGACCTTGAGTCTGCGTAGTTGTACCATGGTTTTTGCATACCGTTTTACACCAATGGGTATCATCATCGAGCAGGCCAGCTCATGAGATTCTGACACTATCACATATATGTTAAGGCGTTATTTGAGCATAAATCTGTAGCAATCTATTAAGGATTGGCTTTTGTCTTATACCCACCCTTTCTTTGCGATTACGTGTCCTTCAGCAAAAGACTTTATCCGCTGATCAGTACACGTTCAACTGGGGAAGACAGAATATCGTTCAGACATGACTGATTTTTGACTGGTATGTAAAGCATCAAAACAAGCAAACTTTCTTTGTGAGTGTAAAAGATGAATGCACTGGTGAGTATGTAGGAATGTAAAGCTCGTCTGAACTTTCGCTACTTGCATGCAAGAAAGTAATAAACTCTCATGAATTTATAGTTGGGTGAAGGCTATTAATTTGATTGTAAGAGCTAAATGAAGTACAAGGCCCTATTATTTTATTTTCTACATCAATGAAAACACTGGAATGCGTCTTAGATTATAAGGATTGAATATATAAATGAGCCATGACATAAGATTTCCAACAATGTGGTATGTGCGACCAGCAAAGCCTCAGATCAGCCTGCGCATACGCGCAGTCTGATCAGAACCTTTGCTTGTCGCTTGAATATTCTGTTACTGTTTAGCTATTGACTGAACACCATTTGGAGTTTCTAAGCTTAAAAGGGGGCTGTATAGGCTCGTCTGACACGACACTTGTCAAAATGCCACATTGTTGGAAATCACATGTCATGGCTCATTAATGTATGAGCATTAAGTCAAATTGAGCATCATCCAGTTAGGGGCGCGGTAACTTCATCATGCATTCTAGTTAGAGGTACACTAGGAGTGCAGTTGTGGATACAGCGTTTGTATTGTCAGTGGACACTATTAAATTTGAGCCAGTGCATGAGAGTTCCAACAATTTGACTGTTTGACAAGTGTAGACTCGGACGAGCCTCTGCATCCTCCTTTTAAGCTTAGAAACTCCAAATGGCGTTCATAGAATACTCAAGCGACTAGCAAAGGCTCTGATCAGACTGCGCGTATGCGCATGCTGATCTGAGGCTTTGCTGGTCGCACATAACACATTGTTGGAAATCTCATGCACTGGCTCATATTATTTTTAAACGGTTTAAGCATAATTTGTGAAGATCTCGTGAAAATCCTTTGGACAGAGGGCAAAACTATTCATATGCAGGGATTGACAGCAAGCTGCCTTTTCTTTGACTATTACGTGTGATTTAATAAGCTCTGTTAAATGCAAATTCAAGACACTGCAAGGAGGTTTTCGTTAGACACAAGGTTAAAAATGGGATAAAAACAAGGGAATAAACAAAAAACTTATTCCGCAGATGCTACAGTTGCTAAATCATAATAGCTGGTGCAAAAATGTTGGGATAAAACCACAAATCGTCACGATTTCCGACTACTGGTTCGCACGAGCGCTGAAGTTCATGTTTATATGGCAATAGATAGGAGGAACGGGTACAGGATGTTTATTTCAGTTTACATACTGTGGATATATGTTGGCTTAAATTTATATGTATAATTTGTTAATATACTACTCACTAAGCTCATAATATGTTATTTGTATGTCTTTTTGGCAAATCTCTTAGAATTAGATGGTTCTAATGCCATGGAAACATACATGTAAATTATAAATATTGTAGAACTCTTGATTTTATTTAGAATATTTTAGGCATTAAAATGTACAGGTCTGATAATGTACTTCTTGGCAAAGGGGATGGGGTTAATTTGCTTTAAAATGCGGACTGTTGTTCATTTCGCTTGTGTCTAGATGGTAAGGTTGTCGCCATGGTAAGCAACACTGAAAGCATTGTGTGTGTTGTTCTAGTGAATTTGGAAGATTTCAAAATATACTAGTTTGCAGAATAAATATAACTTGCTTTGATTATGCTATTTTATGTATGTTAATTTATACTATTTCACTGCACGGTCCAACATGCCATTACTCTATGCTATGTATGTTTGCTCATATGCTTGCTTTATAGCATTTTGGACTTGTTAAATAAACTTATCTTATGTTTGGCAAAAACTCTGATGGTTTATCTATTCGTTTGCCATGGTAACATATGTTTTTGCAATATTAACTTTTAGTCTAATAAATTGGTAGAACAGATTATTTATTTAAAATGTTAACGGTGTGAAGATATATATTTTATGCCAAAGGGAGAAAACTTGCTCTGAAATGCTTTTTTGCCTTTACTTTTTCCTTTTGGGGAAAATCACTATCAGCTCGGCCATTTGATTGTCATGGTAACACTTTTTCATTTTACATTAACTTTTTCTTTTAATTATAAGTTAATTGGATTTGCGTCATAAAAAAATATATTTAATTAATACACTGGCTTGCTGAAGGGAGCTAATTATAATATGAATTGAGTATGCATGTGTTTTGTGTAAAATTCACGACGGTATTGTGGTTTGGTTGCCATGGTAACTAAATTTTGTAATATATTTTTTTTAACATTGGTAAAACAGATGTTGGTAATTAAGACACTGTGTGTGTCATTCATATACACATTTACACGTCACACATACACATTTGCTGTTAAAGAATGCTTTAAAAATGACCAATTTTGAATGCTTATAAAATTTATTTCTATTATGAAACGTGTGTTGCTAGGCAACACCTTAAAATGAGATATTCTATTTTTATTCCATTTTTGAATACATCTTATACAATTATGTCAACAAGAGAATTTTAGATGAATGATACAAGAATCATACCCCAACAGCCAGTCTGAAAAGTGTCATTCAGTTTTCTCATGGACGACTTTTGACTGGCCGCTATGAAATCAATATACAGTAAAACCTCAAAAAATCGAAATACTCGCTAATTCGAAATAAATTTGGGACACACTGAATTCAAAGAATAGGACCTATTCATGATCTATTTTTAATAACTTTCTATATAATAATATATGTTTTGGGTGCGTAAAAGAAACGTCTCCCTGAAAGTTTGGGTGCGTAAAAGAAACGTCTCCCTGAGACGTTTCTTTTATACACCCAAAACATATATTTGATAAGAAAAAAATGATAATTATAATTTCTGGGGCTATATATCTTTTATTTCTACCTCAATATAATTCGATTTTTCGATAATTAGAAATAAAACCTCTAGTCCCTAAGACTTCGAATTAACGAGTTTCGACTGCATCTGGGTTCCATGGCAACCACTGTCAAAAAAATGGAAATGCTTTGTTATGTGAAAGTTTTTTAACATGTCTGTTTAAATGTCGGTTAAAGAAATGGTTTCTGAGAACAAAATATGTCACTTATCACTACCAGCTAGAATATCTTCGGAACCGGAACAGTATCTGAACATTAACATGATTCAAATCAACTTCTGCGTTATATGGGTTACAGCCGCATAAAAATTATTTACTATATTTCTATAGTGGCTGCACACTTCGTTGCGTTTTATACGTGGCTAGTCTATAAATGTATAACAGTTGTATGATTATTATCAGAACTTAGCTACAGTCTATAGACTAGCTACAAAATAGGAATATTATGTTTATATGCAAATAAAAATGAAAACACTATTTGAATTGTTTATGCCTTTGGGAAAGGCTAGTCTCAACATTTTCAGGTCGGTAAAGTCTGAGCAGCGATATTACTGCAGCGAAAAACGGTCAAGTTGGCAGCAATTTTCCTGCAGCAAAAACGGTCAAGTTAGCAGCATAGGTAAAAAACGGTAAGTTGGCAGCAATTTTACAGCAGCAAAAACGGTCAAGTTAGCAGCAATTTTGCTGCAGCGAAATGCGGTCAAGTTGGCAGCAATTTTACGGCAGAAGGTAGCACCAATTTCGCTGCTGGCACTAAAATTGCTGCTGGCACAAAGATTGTTGCTGGCACAAAAAATCTTGCTAGCACAAAAATTGCTGCTGGCACAAAAAAATCCTGCTAGCACAAAAGTTTCTGCTGGCACAAAAAAATGCTTCTTGCACAAAAAATTGCTGCTGGCACAAAAATTGCTGCTGGCACAAAAATTCCTGCTAGCACAAAAATTGCTGCTGGCACAAAAACTCCTGCTAGCACCAAAATTCCTGCTAGCACAAAAAATGCTGCTGGCACTTAATTTCTGCTAGTGTTGTCAGTTATAAGCGAACATATTCGCACATGCGGACAAATAGAGTTACATTGGGTAAGTATAGAAGTTAGCTCCCTTGTTGAATCTTTATTAAATATGGCGCCGGTTGTGTTCGATTTATTTTCGTGGCAAGCTGTTTTACTGTGTTTATTATTCGCTGTTGTCTACGTTGGCAGTCTTTACTTGTGGGGAAAGTCTGGTAGCAAAAACAGGTGGGTTTATTGCATTTAGATGGAGTCTACAAGCAATTCAAGAAGCTCACAAAACTCCTAAAACAAGAAAAACTTGACTTCCTATCTTATCGCGGGTTTTATCTTATATCGCGGCATATATTCTCCGTGACACTATTACCGTTGTTTACCAGTTATTTGGGTAGTCAGCAAACAATTATTGTCTTGCGCAGGTGTGATACTAAAGAATCGATCTGTCTGCTAATGTACATCACGATTGAAAAGTCAGATTTGTGTCAATACGCGGTGTGCATTACCCAAAACACTACGTTAAAAAGGTAACAAGCACTGAATGGCTCTAAATAATCCGTTTATGGAGACATCCAGTAACCTTTGGTAGCTAAACAATAACAATGATTGGTATTACAGTATTTAGCGAAACAATGACTAAAACATTTTTGGGTCAAAAATTTGGTTTCAGTGACACTTGATGACGCAGATTGAAAACAAGTATGAACCAACCAATCAGGCGAATCACATGATTTGATGACGCTATCTATGAATAAATACGTCACCTGTACCCGAAATGCTAAAATCAGACAGGTTAGTATTTGAAAGATGCTTACCGGCGGAGACAATCGCAAACAAGCAATTGGAATTTTTTCAGTTTTGCTTGCAGAACTAGAAAAGTTGTTTCAAAAACACTAACACAAGAAGAAAATTAACTTTGTTGCTTAATCAGGAGTTTGGATTTTATTGCACATTTTTGCTTTTTACACCTCGGACCCAGTATAAATAGACTGGTCACTGACGAAAATATGAATATATGTTTCCGAGGCTTTATTTTAGCGCTATTTCAAAGTACTACAGCCAATAAAATTGATTCTGAACAATACCCGAGATTATAAGAAGTTATTCCCTGTATGAGAAGTTGAACTATTACAAACTTATTTAAAATTGAAGTTTTGTCCTCTTTTTAGGTTGATTTCTGACGATTTTGGGCTAAAAGTTCCGAAAATAGCTAAAAAGGGTGCCTTGGTTTCTTGCAGATGTTCAATTGTTCATAACAAAGACAAACTTTCAATAAATATAACAATACAGCCTTAAAGAAAATATATTGAGCCATTGCTTTTTGAGGAAAAATCTCCAATATGCAGAGAAATAATGGAGAAGCGATTATTTAATCTTCAATATATGCCAGTTTTGAAAGCTCAGCCACGACAGCATATTTCCAATATGTACATACTTGTATGTATGTGACCAGTCCGGTAATACTGGGTCCGAGTTTACACTGAAATTTTGGACTATGGTCAAAACGTCCCAAAGTCAAACCTCCCTCAAGTCTAAATGTCCCCAAATTGGTGAAAACATCCAAAAAAATTGGTAAAAATGTCCCCATGGTCAAAAAAGTTAACCTAATTCTTTATGACCTCCAGCATGGCTTCCATGAAAAAAGATCATGTGAAACCCAACTAAGGCCTAAGGTGAGTGATTGTTGCCCATTAGTCTACTTGTATTTTGTATGGACTCATCATCATCGGCATTTAGATTAACTTGCAGATTCAGGAGCGTCGTCCACATCAGTGGGCTCCCTTCCAGGTAGCTGGCTAGCTGCACGCATGGCAGATCGCACACTGGATCTCCACACATCCCTATCACAAGGGTGAAGGGTCAACCTCGTTGAGTTTCCACTCAAGTTGTTCTCTCTGTAAGTGTCCTCCAAATCATCTTGGGTTGCCCTGGCCCATGCTTTCCTTCTATCTGCATGTCGCAAACTGTCTTTATTGCTCCGCTGGATCATTCAATGTGTACAAACCAACAAGCCTTTTCTCTCTCAGGATACTCAAACTTTGAGGTCATAGATCTCAAGTCGAGCTAACAGCTCATTTGAACTCACGCAGACACAGGGTTTTGCCGGACGCAGGATATTGCGTCTTTGACTCTCAAAAACGAGCTTGGGACCACCAAAAAATTATCATGAGCGTCCTTTGGGACTCGCAATAATCTGTGAAGAAGTGAAGAAAGAATGAATGATTATGTTTTTAAGAGTAATTCCTGCATAAAATTCGGGGAATTCACTTTAGATTTCGCAATTTGTTTACCGTGAAATCTATTTTTGGAATATTCTTTTTTCTACAGCAGGCAACCTCACACAAATCCATTAGAAACGGCAAACTCCCCGATATTTTCTAACAGAGATGCGTAAATTTATCCTTCTCACACACTTACATAATACAGGTATAATAGCTGCAAGGTATCTTTTAAATGTAACAGCTTACTAAAGTCCGCTATGTCAGAAAAAAAGATTGACACTGATAGGTTGTCCAAACGTTTTAGGTGAGTCAGCTCCCTTTATTTCAATGATTTAAGATTATTAATGAATGGTTCACTTTGATGCCAACTTGATTGAGTAAGGCAGCATTGTTCTTGCAAATTATATATCAAAAGGGGGTTATTGATTACAGATTACTGGTGTTACATCAATGGAAAGTTTGGGATTTATTTTTAAAAAAAATAGGTAGTTAAGCTAAACCTATTTTATTTGAAATCGACTTATATATATATATATATTGTAAGCTGCTCCTATGCAAAGTAGCACTTTTGTTCCAACAGCTTCTGGGACAGGGGGCGTCACAATACCCCAGTGAGCCTTTGGGTGTTCGGGTTATAAAACCAACACATATCTTAAACCAACCCGGCAGAACTGGTTTATACCCAGGAAAGCCACAAAAAGTTTCCAGTGTTAATTTGCGAGGACTCTGGTTCCGGCATTTATGCTTTCAGGCATTTATGCCTTCAAAAGCAACCAATTGCTAAAGGGGTAGTAGCCATTTTAAAATTATGACAGCTTTCTACTACAGAACAGCTCTCTATTACCTTCTGTTTTAATGTCACTCACTATGCATTTTCACATGGGACTCTTGAAATTTGCCCAGGGACTCTCAAAAACAACAGATGGGAGTCCCAAGGACTCCTGAAATACAAAAATGAAGGAAAACCCTGCAGACTGTAGCCACATTCTCTGGCTTCACATTGCAGAACTGCCTGATCATGGCTCTGTCATTGCGTCGTAAGCGCTGGAGATCTGGCCTCGAGGTTATAAAACTTGAGTTTATTCTCAAACTCAAAATAAAGCACAATGATTGGTTGCTTGCGGACACGTGTCTGCAAGCAACCTATCGTTGCACTTTATTTTGAGTTTGAGACTGCACTCAAGTTTTATAACTTCGAGGCCAGGACTTGTCAAGGGCCGAGCCTCAGACAAATGAGCTGTACGCACAACCACTGGTCTTTTAGGAGAGGTGGTGGGATGAAGAACAGGCAAAAGCACCTTGAACTTCCACCAGGCGGTTTCAACATGCCTAGTTGTTGTACTTTTGTTCACATCAGTGATTTTATTTGGGATTTTGGGAAGCTGCCTTTTCCTTCACATTTGGGATAATATATCAATAAAATTGGGAAAATAAGTACTAAAATACATAAAATTGGGAAAATAAAGGCCATTTTTGGATTGGGAATGACTCCCATATAAGGCGGCAAAAATGACCAAATAAAATCACTGCACATCCTCCAGTCGCAGAATGCATGTTCCCCAAGTAGCAGAAGGAGGCTACCTCTAGTTTGTCAGATCCAACCTGGACATCCTTCTGTGGTCTTCTGTCTCATACATGCCATACCCCACACTGTGAGATAAAATCTCACAGAATTTGGCCCTTCTGAAAGCTGATTCCCATAAGATTTTCAAATCCCACAGAATTTTCAGACCATCAAAAACACATTTTCTATAAAAATAATCATAAATCACACTTTTAACCCTTAAAGCGCCACCTATAATTTGCAGCAGACGACAATTTCAAATTTTGCCGCTTTTTCAAAAATAACAAATAAGGCATCTCATGAAATATCATTTCTTATTTTTTTCAAAAATAAGGAAAGATGTCGCAAAACTTGTCATCTGCTGCAGTTCTGATTGGCGCTTTAAGGGTTAAATTATTGTGTTTATCACAAGTTTCTTGAATTAAAATAAAGGCTTTTTGGTTATTTTGGTTTACTGCCAAAGTGATTATTGTGAAAATCTCACAAAATTATATCACATCTCCCTCAAAATTTTGGTTTATCTCACAGATTTCAGTCCACATTTTATGGCATGTACATGTATGCTGTCTATGTGTCAGGCATTTCTTGACATCTAGAGCATTTGTAGTTAAGGTCCTCTTTCACACGCTTGGGCCCACTGCGCTTCTTGTGCACCCAGTGCTTGCATCTGTAGCATTTAATACTGTTGCTGCCTACACTGGTGCGACAGATGGCACATGGGAACTTCCCTGAGCTCTGGAGTAGTTCAAGGCCTATACCACCTAATACTTGGGAAGTTAGATAAATTAGGTGAATTGTCTTAGAGTAATGATCACTGCATATACTTAATTGACAACCATTTGACGTATCTCATCTACCATAGATAGGTTTGTCATTAGAGTGAAGGAATTGTAACGGCCGTGTCCCGGGTTCTAATCCTGTATTAATTAAATATTCTTTAAGTTATAATTTTTATTTTACACATTAAAATGCACGGATGACACAAACTTCTCACTGTCTTCTTACCACATGCCATCGCATGCCACTTCTGCGTTATATCACTCCCGGCAATGTCCTAATTTGCCTGCTACATGTACCAGTGTAGGTAGTGCAAATTACTTTTTTGCTGATAGTAGATATTTATAATTTTTATATTCGAAAAATGGTATACTTTCCACTTTGTTTACAAGGTAAATGAGCGGCGACATGAGATTTCCAACAATGTGGTATGTGCGACCAGCAAAAGCTTAGATCAGCCTGCGCATACGCGCAGTCTGATCAGAGCCTTTGCTAGTCGCTTGAATATTCTATGACTCTTAGGCTACCGACCAAACATAATTTAAAGATCCTAAGTTAAAAAGAAGGCTGCAGAGGCTCGTCCGAGTCTACACTTGTCAAAATGCCACATTGTTGGAAATCACGTGTCGCGGCTCAAATAGTGAGACTGCACTTTATAATAAATGCATTTATTTGCACTTTGCAGAGATCATCCTGATACCATCAAGAGGCGCTTTATAAGTGTTGCAGTTATATGTGTAATTGTGTTACCTATTCTCTGGGGATTTGGCAGCGTGTCTAACAGGAAGAATGTAAGTACTGTCCTGCCAGCCAAGAATGACAGTGTTGTCATGTTTTGTTTACAAAGTTATCAGGGACTTATGATTGATGGATCACTTGTGTATTAATCCTATCCTGTGGATAGGATTAATACACAAGTGATCTATCGATTCACATTAGCGTGAGCTGGGTGTACAAGTTAATGTTTACTTAACAATTGTAAACAAAAGATTACGTCACTGTCACTCTTTGTTGGCACGACAATAGCAAGAATGTAAGTAGCAATCCAGTGAACATATAAATAGAGAATTCGTGTCTTTTCAATATTAATTTTACCAGGCAAGGCTTTGAGAACGCTTGTCGATATCGCTAGGCTTGCCGAGCGATTCAACATGCGTTCTCAAAGCCGAGCCTGGTAAACTTGATATCAAAAGACACGAACCTGGTATTCTATTTATCAGTTTACACACTGTTTCACTCGTCATATTAGCGATTATGACGTAATTTTTGATTTTGTGTTGAATCAGCGTCATAAGCGACATCATTCAAAAAGTGCAAGGTCATCATGACCTGATAAAGGCACATGCCGTGAGATAGACAAAGTGTATCAGACAACATGCAACAATGCAGTTAATAAGAGAGGTAACTGATAAATAGATGATTTTACATGAGTGCTCATGTTTTATTGAGTTTATTAAATGAGTTGGGAAAAAGTGATAAAATGCAAGGCTTGCCAAGCATTTTATCGCTTTTCCGCAACGAGTTTAATTTATTCGATAATACAAGAGCACGAATGTTAGATTCAATTTATCACATAACATCAAAATTACTTAAAAATCACTTTTTTGGCATGAAAACCTCAAGACTTTGTCATTTTTTATGCAATGTTATAATAGATGTCATTACATTATGCTTCTAATCTGTAAAATACTAGTGGTTTATCAATTTTATTGCATACCAGAGGCAACGTCATGTGATAAAGTTCCTTAAATATTTAAAAATAAGCACAGAGGCTCAGTTGGTTGGAGTGTTAGACTTGGGATCGAAGGGTCATGAGTTCAAGACTCACTGGAGGCATTTTGTTACGTCCTTGAGCAATAAAATTTATCCTCTGCTTAGAACTGGTTCAACCCAGGAAGACAAATACAGTAACAGATATTCAAGTTATACATGTAAGGCAAGATGTATTTTGTCTTGCAAGAGACATGGCTACTGGCTCCAACAGGGATGAGAATTTTAAGCCTTTAATAAGTGATTTAAAAATCGCCTTTTCTCCATTTTGGAGTCAACCGACATATTTTCCTGATTGAGAATGGCTGACTGTTCTCATCCCTGCTCCAAAGAAATTTGTAAAAGTCTTAGAAATGTGTATCACTATTAAAATTCATTTTGGGATGGGGTGAGACATTGGCATTCACATGATGGTTGCTGTGTCTTTGATGCAAAGTGTTTGTCTTTAGTGTAACTGTACAGAATAAGGAATTTGCAGTCTCATCAGAGCCTTTGCTGCTCTCATAAATGTAGTAAGAAATGCTATGCAGGGAATAAGCTAGGGGGAGACTAGGGCGAAATAGTCATCCTATGTGCCAAAATTTCGCACTAAATGGGACCCAGGGAGAAGTGGGGGACTCATTTACATTCTGTCACCACACAAACACAAGCTGTGGTGACAATCTACTACCACTGCATCATATTTCTCCTTCCATTTAATGGCAATAGTATGTGTTATGGCTAATTTGCTTCTTAACTGACAGAAAATGCCGAAACTTTACGCTATAACCTCTCCCTATCTGACTATCATTTCTCCCTAGTTTTCCTGGAGGGAGAAGTCACTTCTCCCTACTGACAGGGCCCGGCTTGAACCCTGCTATGTACATGTAGATGAGGGCTCAGAGCAAAACTTTGGCCCCTAGCCCTTCTAGGTAGCTGTGCATTCATGTTTAACTCTTTGCATGCTGGGTAATTTTTCATGCTATGACTTTTTCCAAGATTAATAAAAAAATCTTTCAAGGACACTAAGAGTGTCAAACTGTTTGGATCCAGATCAGGACCGACAGTATGTTGGTCCTGATCTGGATCCAAACTGTTTGCAAAGGTTATCAGGAGATGACAAAGGTCGCCACTAGCAAGGAAAGAGTTACTTAATGTTCCAAAATATGATGTTCTGACCAATTTAAACATATTGCATTAGTGATGATTGTTTTTTTCTGTTTTCAGGCTCACAGTCTACTAGAATGGTTAGGTCTAAGATTTTCTGGGCTTATTCCAGCTCTGGTCTTGCCACTTCTCCTCACCATGGTATGTATTGCACTTTTTACACTGATCGAATCTTCTATCCAGCTGACAATACAATATTGTTACATGTTATTATACCCCGCCACTTTGAAAAATGTGGGGTATTATGTTATACCCTCCATTCAAAAAATTGCGTTTGAGTGTCCGTCCGTCTGTCTGTCCTTCCGTCTGTACATCCGTCAACTCATCGTTTTCACTCTCTGCTGGGAGCATTTTTTAACCAATTTTTCTCAAACTTGCTATGAGAGTTGATATTGGGACGAAGTGTCCTGGGATTGCAGATGGGAAAATTTTGGCAAATAAGTACAGAGTTACGGCCCTAGATTGACGTTAGAAATTGGTTTTCACTCTCTATCTTTGGCATTCCTTTACCAATTTTCTTCAAACTTGGTATGAGAGTCGATATTGTGAAGGAGTGTTCTGGGATTGCAGATGGGTAAATTTTGACAAACAAGTACAGAGTTATAGCCCTTGATTGACATTAGAAATTTGTTTTCACTCTCTATCTTTGGCATTTTTTACTGCTTTTCTTCAAACTGGGTATAAGAGCTGATATTGAAAAGTAGTGTCCTGTGGCGGGGTATGTTGCATAACTGCAGCACTTTTATTACAGATTTTGAGGGTCACAGCATAGATTTCTAAAGTTCTAAAATATCTAAAGATATTTTGTGGTTGCTTGGAAGCATGCACACTCTAAGTACAGGTGAACCTGTTACAAGAAGCTTGCTTGATAGGATAACACCTGTTATTATATGGCTTAAATATTGTTAACATTAGCATTACTGTTATACCCATATCAAACAAGCAAAAAAGAAAAAAAGGAAACATTTATGTTTCTTTTGCTGATTCAAGTTGCAGTGCTCTCTTTAGAATTTGCTGTTCAATGCTATTAGGCCTAATAAAAAAATACCTGTGTTTAGGGTAATTGGACCCTACCTAAATTTTACTTGTGAAACCTAGAATTTTTTTCATGTTTTCTGGAAAAAAATTTTTTTATGCATTTTGAAAGGCGAAATGCTTTTCAAAATGCATAAAATTTATTTTTTCCAAAAAAGGAATTTCAGCCTACCCTACCTAAAATTTTCAGACCTGTTACCTGAAACTCACTTATTTTTTTTATTTGGCCTCACCATTAAAGTAGTCAGATTTTTGCTACTAAATTAAAACGTTACCATTAAATTGCATTACATGTTGGACTGAAAGAAAAGTTGCCAGCCTTGCAAGGCTGAGAAACCAGTAAAATTGCTGGCAGCTCCTATTTGATGAAAATACTGGCATTTGATTATTCATGGGGAAAGGGTGTGCTATTAGTATTGCACATAGATAAGAGTGCTGTTGATGGAATGTTCGACATAGAGAATCTTACATGAGCGCTTATGTATGCTCAGAAGAAAAAA